>MUAA02000013.1:3600000-4200000 GCA_014180765.2 Marchantia paleacea
CAGATTTAATAATGGGAGATTGATTACTCCTTTACAAGCCAAAGTCAAGGTGATGTTCTCGATGAAGTTCTACTATGAGGAGAATCCAACCATGGCTCATGGGCGAATACCCGGGTATCTTCACAAGTATCACGCACCAGTCTAGGCCAATCGAACGTAACATTCAACAGCTTCTTGAGCACTTCGTTCTACCCTGACAACACTTGCGGTTCTCAATGAACCCTTGCAAAAGGAAGACATAATCCTACTCTAACACTACTCCTATTTATTCAACTACTTGCACCTATTCCTAACCGTCGCCTACATGGATCGCGCCCGACTACTTCTTCGGAAAGTTGCTGGTCCCTTCGATGACGTCTCTTCCCTCAAGGCAAAAGCATCGACGCTCATCTGCAACTCTCTGATGTCCTCTGCAATCTCCTTCCGATGGACTCGCATCACTTCCTGGCATTCGCGTCCCATGACCTTGTACATCTCCTTTCTTCGATTCTTCGAATCGCAAGGGATGTTCATCGCCACAGTCAATCGTTCCAACCTTTTAGCCTCCACATCATCATACCGGGCAAAAAGGTATTGCAAGCATCTACTTGCCAAATCTTCTAATCTAGCCGGTTGTTCAACATCAACCTCATGCAATTGCTGCTTCGCTCTCTTCAATTGCTATTAAAGCTTCTCATTCTCTCTCTTGACGAATTTCACCTCCGCGCTTCAGATCTTATAAACCTCACTGTAGGTCTGTTTCACGGTGATGGCTTCCTACATCACCTCCTTCTTTTGTCAATTGTCTCCAAACGCTCCATTCCTTCTGTCAATTGCTTTATAGTCTCTGCCTGGTCCTTCTTCCCTTCAGTGGTGCGGTTCAGTGAATCAACTCCATGTAACTGTCATCTTGAGGATTCCACCCTTGGATGTAACTGCCTCCCATCTCATTCAAGTCCATCAAAACTGGCACTACCACATTCTCCAACTTTTGCGCTACATGACATGTGTCATCTTCAAAGATGTTGTCATGACGGTGATACTTTAGGTTAGGATAACCGACGGCGAACTGTAAGGCTATTAAGAGTCCACCGTTGGATCAACTTTGTAGGGTCAAGATGTTGAAAAGTCTCCAAGAGATATTATCTTGGACCTTATCAGATATAAAGCGCAGTCATGATGGAAAGGGTATAGGAGAGAGCTAGACACATCACTTTGCTGACTAAGGAACTTATCTGATCGAAGTGGAGCCGACGTAGGACATGGATAGAGGACAACATGATCCTCCAGATGTACCGATGCCCAATCCATTTGTGATCAACATCCAGTGTCTTCATCGTGATCACTATCGAGCGTGGTTAGTGTATCATTTTGGAGATAACTTTCTGCAACAAGTGATAAACTCTCCAAACCCGATTATTCTTCCAGTTGTTTCCTACGGCGCGATTTGGGACGTAACAGTATATGTTTTGATTTAGTTTGGGCGCTATGGATCTGAACTTACCAATAGTGGTGGCTTTCAACACGTGAGTTCCAATCCATCACTATTGTATACCAAAAACAAGCCATAGGGAGTTGTTTGTTAGGAATTTTGGCGAGAAGTATTATTCTCAAGTCATAAACTCCCCGGTTCCGTTTGTAGTTCCCTTCATACTTAGCCGGTTTCGAGTTGTCATTTTGACTCTTTATTAGTGGCAACTCATATTGTGTATATGATGGCTAAGTAGTGTGTTTAGGATAGTTGTAAAGCTCTAAGTTAATTTGAAGCTAATTGACCACATTTGAGGTTAAATTAACACTCTTCATTCTCATTGGTCTTGGAGTTTGGACCAATGAAGGTACTTGGGCAACTTCTTCGAGGTTTTAAAAAGTTTTGGAGATCTTCCAAGGGGACATTGGAAGATTGAAAAATAGGGTTGGAGACCTGACGGGACGAGCTACGACGTGGGCTCAAAAATGGATGGATTTGAAAGATTTGTCACTCTCAAATGGTGATTCAAAGATAGAGTAAGAAATTTAGACCTTTGAGTGTATTTGGGATGTTTCTGAAAATCTTACAAGGATTTTGGGAGATCTGAGTCAACCATGATGTAGTTTACGACTCAGGCTTGAGTTTGGATTGAAATTTTGAAGTTAGTACAGAGATCATATCTTTTGATATCAAAAAGTTTTGTCAATAAAACTTTTCACAGTTAATATTCAGATGATAAGTAACCTTGTCATCAAATTTAAGACCAATTGGAGTCAAGGATTGGGATGAGTGATGGTTTTAGTACACAGGGGTCTGCATATTGCCTTCTGATACAGTGTGTAAATTGACAATTGTTCTGAAAGATCTAGAAGAGAGAAACATATGAAACTTTTTTGAAAGATTGAAAAAGTTGTGGAGCAATTTTTTGTGAAGTTTGAGTGAGAATTATTGGTCCAATCATTGTATATCATAATCTTCTTCCGCTAAGTTTTACCGGTTGTAATGAACTCGATTGTGGAGTGCTGAGGAGAAGAAGAAGAGATTGTCAACTCACACGAGGTTCAAGAGGGTTCTTCTACAGCCAGACGCTCAAACGTTCTCAGAGCAAAGAAATGTCCATGCGACACCGCTTCTCTGAAGGTATCTCCTGCTGATTCTCCCTCACTAGCGACTGCACACCATCTTCTGCTACATCCAGCAATATCGATGATCCAATCCATGACCACACCTAATGTGCACTCATCATCATTGGTGCACGTGGATCATCCAACAAGAGAATATTCTACAAAATGTATGATGGTGAATAGGTTTGTTGTGACTGGAGAGATTGTAACATATAAAATCTCCCTAAACATGCCTAAACGTGAATCCTGTAGGTCATGATTGTTACCAGCCCATGTGTGTTCCTAACATAGCCATCTAGCAATAATCAAATGTATGGTGCCATGCCGAGCAAGATTTTGCACCCCCAGCAACAAAATATCTAAAGGTGAGACTTGCAGATATCCTTGAACCACCAACAACAGTAGAAGATTTGGATATCATCACACTTACAATGCCACATGGCATAATAAAACACGCCTTGCAATCTCATCTTGCTCCATATACAAGTATCGATGTACTTGTATGCTAGACTGCAAAATAGTAACCAAACTTGTGATGATCACTTCAAAGAAATCCAACACACATATATCTTTCTTTGGATACTGCCAAGCAGTATGCATTGTATCTAAAGGTGACACCATAGTGGAAGTGGAAATAATTTCCTTTGTCTCCTTGATGTATGAGCTGATCTGCCATTTGTTGTAGCTGCAAACATGAAGTATCAAGTGATTCATCCAATATGGATGATATTACTTCACTAAAACTTGACATGATAGTATCATCCCTTTGACAATGATTGTCATATGCATCCATGTTTCCCTCCAACAAATCAGCAGGCCAATTAACACAAGTACTGAAGGCCACAACATATGCCAAACCTCCATTTGTTAAAGGACTAGGACCGATACTGAACCGTACCTATAATCAACTCACTTGGTCCTTATCATATTGCCAACTTGGCGGATGAGATGTTGTTACTCCACATCCATCAATATATCATATTACTCTGTAAGTGTAATTACATCACGTGTTCGAGTTGTAGAGTTATCAGTGACATGATCTGGTTGCGCTTGCACAGTCAACTCCATATGGATGATGTATAGTGCCGGTGCATCACTTGAACCTCAAAGAGATGTCTGAATTTGAAATGGACATCTCTCCATATCATTCTTTCGCAAACCAAGACCAAATAGTGAGACTGAACAGTTTTGTTCCAGTTTCACTATTCAGTTCGTTGAGGTCAATAAACCTTTGCTAAAGGTCCAACCAAACAGAAGACAACATTCATGTTATCCAACTTCATCGAAATTGGTGACATCCAATTACGCTCGTATGCCGGCCTTGCTTGTAACTCCATCATTCGAGTGGCAACAGCTTGCCAAGTCCCACTAGTAGATATCTTGATCCCAAGATCAACATTACTAGTGTTGTCAATACGAAAAACAATCAACACTTCCTTTTAGCTTTTGCAAAGTGTGGCTGCCAATCGTAATACATGGAAAGATTATATCTCCAACGCCACTAAATCCTTGGCTTAGAAAATAGTAGAATGAACAAGAGTCTTTTTCGTCTCTAACATTGCGCTCGATGCTACCTTAGACGATGTTGATGGTTGAGCACTACTTGCTCCATCTCCAAGTACACGATGAAGGAAGTCTAACTTGTCGACAAATATGTTCTCTTTGTGGATCCAATTCCACAGATGCTCCTCTAAACTCAATACTATGTGTTGCACTACAATTCATAGCAACTGCACATGATTGTGTTGTTGCGCATATGTATTCTACAACATCTCCATCAAATGATATATAGACATTAGCTCTAGAATCTGATATTTGTTGGATTATAGCCATACTTGTTATCTTCTACTCCAACTACCACCTTGAACTCCTCATCCTCTTCTAGAGACTGTCATGGCAACTCTTGCTGATCGTAATTATGGATGGAGATCAAAACATCGATCAATCATGTGACCATGTCTATGACAATGCTCACATGATTTTGATCCAACATGATCCATCCTTTGACCTTGAAGGCAATCCTTCTTGTGATGTGGTCCATCACATGTCCAACACATCATCTGTAACCAATCTTGTTTAGCTATAGTTAGTTTAGCCAAAGCGTGGATTGGTCACTAGATCATAAAAAGACAAGATAGTGGTGTGCACGATCCAAAAAGAAAAAGGTAAATGACGACGAGGCTACCATGCATTGCTGGATCAAATTGTATGCTAGACGTCTTTTAGGAATTGGTTAGGTTAAGATAACGAAACATGCAACGTACGCATGTTAGACATGTGGCATAGTTTGGATTTCGGACGTTTCTAGTCCTACAGTATATAAAGCAAGGAGAGGTCTTGAGAAGATCTCATCTTGACAGTCATTCTGGAGACATTGCCCTACATTGTTACAATGGTATCAGAGCAGGTTTATTGTTCCTATGAGTGTGGATCACCCCTCTTGGAAGAATAGTCTTGGTTAGTTGGAGAGTGTTTGTTAGAGGTTAGCAGTAACCATTGAGCTACAAGTAGTGGAAGGGGGTTATTGTGGAACATATATTAGTTATTATAACTTTTATTTCGAAACATAGCTTTAGGTTATGGATAGGGGAGATATAATAGTATCGAGATTCTCATTTCTTAATCCTTTTCATGTCAAACTGTTACACATTGAGAGAGCAAGGTTGACTCAATATTTAGTTTATCATTTTGGGTGGCAACTTCATGGACCAAGTGATGAGATCTTGAGATCCGATTATCTTACCTATGGTCACCTACGACGTTACTTGGGATCTCACAATATACATTTAAGTTTAGAGTGGACCTCAATAGACCACCATCGGTGAGATTCAACACACGGTATGAAATCTATTGTGTGTGTCATCCTAAAGCTATGTTTCGAAGTCTAGTTATTAGAAATTTTGGAGAGTAGTATTACCAAAAGATGATAGCATCACCTATTCTTTTTGTGTTGCCAATCTTGAGAGTGTTCATCTTAACCCTATATTAGAGAGAGTGGATGGAGACGAAACATGGAGAACACTTTGAGAGAAATGATTCACGAGTTGAAAGATTTGAGAAACGCATTTGAGCAAAGCCAGACTCAAGTACAAGAGTTAGCTCAAGAATTGACAGCAGTCAAAACGAGAGGAATGGAAAATGAGAGAATGAGAGAAATCCAAATGAAAATAGAGATGTCATCATCAATGGTGAGGAGTGAAGAAACAGTGAGAGCCCGTGCTCTTGAAGCCCAAGCGGCACAATGAGCGAGAGAGCTAGATCTTCAGACATCCATGATTCTGAAGATGACAAAAGCTTGTAAGATAGAACCTTATCGAGAAAGTCGGACCATGGAAGTTTTGGAAGGTTGGACTGAGAGAATGGAGTACCATCTTGCTTTGTTCAATATCAATAATCACATTGTAGGTTTTTTTATTCGTACTTTGTTGTTGGAGAAAGTATCTATTTGGTTTCAGGGTTGGATGATGGAGCTCAATGAGTCAGGCCAACAAGTTACTTGGAGTGCAATGAAACGAGGTCTTCTTCAGAATTTTCAAGCAGTTGATCCCATAATCACGGCACGGACGAGGTTGTGGAAACTTGAACGTAAGGAAAGTGTGGAGGAATTGAGGAATTTTGAGATCTTTGAATTCAGATACGAGATATGAGTGGAGCTAAAGCCCTTGATTTATTCAAGAGAGGGTTGAAGAAATTGATTCAACATGAGGTGATTTGAGACAATCCGACAAACTTGAACAAGGCTATTGCTTGTGCACAACGAATGGCCAACGTCTACCACAACGGTGGAGAGGTATCAGTTTCCACGAATCAATACTATGGACCAATGCCTATGGAGTTGGGCAACATAAGGGGGAGAGAAGATTACATTCCAAGAGGAATGAACCCATAAGGAGGAGATCGTCGCAACTCAAATCCTCATCGAGAAATAAATTCAAGACGAGAAATGAGACAATGCTATAATTATGGAAGATTTGGTCATATTGCCATGAATTGCCGAACCCGAGTTCTAGCAAGAGGAGCTAGATCTCCCTATCGACAGACTATCAATAATCTTGAAGGTGGAGACGAAGTGACCGATGGCAACCTGGGAAATGAGGAAGACCAGTAACCTTGCCTCGCGGACTTACTAGTTTGATGAAAAGGAGGAAAGGCGAGAAAAGGAAGCAAAAACATGAGGTAAATGGTTTGAGAAAGAAGTAAACATATTTGATTGTGACAAATGGCGAGATAGAAGGAGTAAAAGTAAGAGTATTGATTGATCCAGGAGCTACAAAAAATTTTCTATCTCGATCTATTGCTATAAAGTTGGGATTAGCGTTAGAGAAACATGAGAGTGAAAAGTTAGAGTTGCCAAATGGGCAAATAGAGAGTATTGAGAGCATTCCTAGGAAGATGGAGTTGAAGATTGGTCAATACAAGGAATCGTTGGAGTGGAGAGTAATTCGATTAGCTCGTTATGATGGTATTTTGGGTATGCATTGTCACACATCTTTGGACTATTTGTGCCCGGAGCTGTGTGACAAAGTAAAGGCCAAAAAAGTCACCAATCCAATCGGCTTCTCTGTCAACCCATTAGCCTTGGGATTGCACGGGGTAGTCTTCCGATGCTTGATTTAGAAGAAAGTGGTTAATTCTTCCACCAGATGATTCAAGAAATGGGTGCCCCTGTCACACACTAGTTCAAGAGGACATCCATATCTACAAATGATTAGGTGGAAAAAGAATTCGGCAACCATCTTCACATCATCGCATCTTGTGGCCACATCCTCTATCATCTTAGTAGCACAATCAGTAGCCACCAGGATGTATCTCTTCCTTGTTCCTCGGCTAGCTGGTGAAATGGGTCCTACAAAGGCAAAATCCCATTTCTCGAAAGGTGCTGGCCACCGAGTGGTCTGCGTTGGTTTCCCAATTCATTGACACGCATCACATTTCTCAATAAACTTATGGATATCTTTTTATATTATCGGCCACCAATAGCCTGCAGCTAAAATTTTCTTCATTGTGTTGCATAAAGTATAATGCCCTCCTACCGCTTCTTCATGCATCCCGCGGATAACTCGTTGTACTTTGTATGGTTCCAAACATCGTCTAAGGACTTCGTCCGCCCCCAATTTGAACAATATCCCTTTCTCCGATTGGTATGGAGTTGCCTTGTTTACGAAAACCGTCCGCTGCTCCACTGGAAATCCTTCTGGCAATTCCAACGTGCAAAAATACTAGTACAAGTCGTAGTACTATGTTTCCTTATGATTAGTCATCTGAAACAACTGCTTGTCCCGGAATTCGTCGTCCACTGCGACCGCTGGTATTGTTGTTTCCAATCGTGACTGGAAATCCACATTCTTGTGGTGTACTCAATTCTTTGTCTGCGCCCTGAGGGAGAATTCCTGCAACAACAACATCCAACGTGCTAGCCGTTTCGAGATATCGGCTTTCTGCACCAGATACTTTAGCGGATAATGATCCACATGAAACATAAAGTCGTATCCTAACAAGTAATGTTGGAACTTTTGAACAACATACATCATTCCCAGTGCTTCTCTCTCCGTAGTTGAGTAATTACACTCAGCCGCAATCAACATTCGGTTGGCGAAATAGATGGGGTGGCCTTTCCCTTGCTCATCTCGCTATCCAAGCACCACATCCATTGCCATTGACGAGGTATCTACGTCCACATGGAAAGGTTTTTCCCAATTTGATGGAATCAGGGTTGGATCCGTGACCAATTCGTTCTTCATTCGATGGAACGTGGTCTGATGCTTAGAGGTCCACACAAACTCCACTTCCTTCTTCAGCAGACCCGTCAATGGAGCTGCAATAGTGGCATATGACTTCACATACCGCCGATAGTACCCTATATGCCCCAGGAAGACTATGAGGTCCCTGATGTTCATAGGGAGTTCTAATAAATTGATGACCTTAACCTTATCTACGTCAACTTCTAACCCTCGAGCCGAAACTCGGTGACCCAGAAGAATCCCCTCCGTCATCATAAAATAACACTTTTTGGGATGTATTGCCAGCTAACTATCCCTACACTTCTGGAAAGTTTTTTTCAGATGGTGTAAGTGATCCTCTCTTGCCCCGAATATGCAAAAGTCATCTATAAAGATTTCTAAAAACTTCCGCAAGTAATCTTGGAAGATATGAATCATCATCCGCTAAAATGTAGCCTGTGCATTGCATAGTCCAAATGGCATTTTGTGGGAAGCATACGTCTGCCAATCCGTGGTGAATGTAGTCTTATCCTTATCTTCCTCACGGATGGATACTTGATTGTACCCAGAGAATCCATCCATAAAGCTATAACATTCATGTCCTACCACATGGTCTAAGATTGCATGGTAGAGGATGATGATCCTTCTTCGTCGTAGCATTCAACTTCCTGAAATCTTGACATACACGGATTTTATCAGTGTTCTTCTTAGGCACAATGAAAATAGACGCAAATCATTCACTGCTCAACACAGGATAGATAATGCATGCTTGGAGCTATTTATCAATTTCGTCTTTGACTAACAAAGAGTATTTCGGATTTAAGAGGTATTGCCGTTGTCTTAAAGGGACTGCTCCCTCTCTTAAATTTATCCGATGTTCACCCCATTTCTGGAAAATACCCTTCATGTCTTCTATCTTCCATGCGAACACGTCTTCGTAACGCCGGAGGAGGGACAACACATTCCGAAGGTCAACCCCAGGCAGATTTTGCTTGATCTTTAGTTGGTGTCCTGGAGTTACCATGATCTTCTCCCAAGCGTGAGGCCCTACAACTCCGTCAATGTGGCTTGCCTCGCTGCGCCCCACATTAATCTGTAATTGCTATTCATCTTTAGATTGGAGTTCTTCGTCTACTTTGTAGCAATCTAGATAGTTGACGTGGTCTTTGGACGAATATTCCAAATCTGTGTTGTCATCACTAGGGTCGGTAACTCGCAAATCAGAAGATGTTTCCCCCTGGTACCCCAGAGGACTCCTTGAGATAGTTACCTTTCTGACGGTTGATGCGCATGGATCGAAGAAGGACAAGGTCTTACGCTACCAATTGGTGGTAACTTTTACGCTGTACAACCAAGGCCTCCCAATGAGAACCTTATAACCACTCTCCTCTTGTGGTCGCAGGATTATGTAGGTCAGTGAGAACCCTACACCTCATATTTGGATGCTCACCCGAATATGAGCTGTAGGGTTCTCCCATTGGCTTCTTTCTTGACTGGTCGGTTAATCTCAACACCTTGGGTGTAGCTCCGTATTTCTTGTATCCAAGTGCCACGCTGGTGTCTTTGGTCATGATATTCATCCCAGATCCGGAGTCTACCAGTACTACCTTCAGCATGCAGCCTGCAATCTCAACTTTAATTTCTGGAGCGTCGTGGTCTTCTTGCTCCACCGCGTATACTGCAAGTAACTTGTCTTGCTGACTCAGCTTTGGCTTGGTAGACTTGAGCGCTTGGATAAGTAGTTTCTTGTAGGCCTTATTATCATCTAGTAGATGTTTCATTGTTATGTTGGCCTTGACTTCAGCCAAATCCGCCATTGGATCATAGTACTGCTGAGGGGGTTGTCTGTTGGCGTCTCCTGGGCTTCACCGAGTTGCTTCTTCCTTGCACTACCTCTCCTTTCTTTGGATTGAGCTCCTTAATGTAGTGCTGAACTTCAATCTGCGGTTAGAACATTCATTATAAATAGTCGTAGGAAATAAAGTGGTGGATCTTTTATCTTTGCAAGTGTCCAAGCTGTTGGATTGCAAATTGTAGTCAGGGTAGAACGAGCACTCGAGGAGCTGGTGTCTGCAGGCTGACATTGTGACGACTGAAGCATGTATCCGTGAAGTTACACGGGTATTCGTCCACGAGCTGAGCCTGTTTGTAGCATCAGAAGTACTCTAGAGGGTGTTTCGCCAAGACGTAAACTTGTAATGAGAGAGATCCCCATCCCGAAGTAAAGCAAATTGCTGAACTCTATTTGTTGTAATACGTGGAATTGGTGATGTGATGGGTTTGTGAAGGAATTGAGTTTGAATCGATTATCTTCTTTGTGAATGCTCTTCGGACTTTGCAGTCTAGAGTTAGAAAGATGTCTAAATGCTTATTTCCCTTCTTCGCTAGTGTGGTTTGATCCCTCATTCCATTGGGAACGAATCAATCTATACAAATTCAGACTGAATAGTACCTAACGTGCTATTACATTGATGGAGGATAGTGTATCTATGACATTTTTGGCTACTTGGGCCCTCTGGCATCTATTTTATTTTTCCTATTTGTGATTATATATTGACCCATCCTTGTGATGTATGGAAGGGACGTGGATATGGGATCATTTCCTTTATAAGTATTATTACAATATATAAGAGATGATTTATCCCTAGAGGTAAGACATAAGCTCATTTTTTTTCTCTTTGCTTACCGATTGGCCTATGGACCAACCTCTTAGCATGGTCTAAATTCACTTTTACTGGATGTAACAATGAAATCAATGACTTTGGAATGACTTTCAAGATGAGTTATCTTCTCAAAAACTTTCCTTGATTTATATACTATAAGACTAGAAAAGCCGAAATCCAACCTATACCATATGGCTAACATGAGTAGGTTGCATATTTCATTATCTTATCTTAACCAATTCCTAAAAGACATCAAGCACACAATCCGATCCACCAATGCATGATAGCCACCTAGCCATTTATCCATACAAGCCAAAATTTACCTTTTATTTTTTGGTTCATGCACACCACTATCTTGTCCTTTTGTGATCTACCCTTTGGCTAAACTAACTATAGCTAACCAAGATTGGTTACAAATCTCTCCCCATTTAAGACGAAACGTCCTCGTTGCAAGAAGACTCAAAAGTCTTTACAAGTATCTTGATATTTGTAAGATTTGCCAAAGGTTTCCAAATAGATTCATAAAGTGGATAACCTTTCCATTGGACTAGATATTCTACTTTTGGATTCCGCTGACCTCTTGTCCATTTCTTGAAAATCCTTTCAACCTCATATTCCTCTACGCCATCAATCATGACTGGTGAAGGAGGTGGTTGATATGGATTGCCAAAGGAAAAAGAATGTGGAGTATACTTTCATAAGAAAGGCACATGAAAAACGTGATATTTTTTCATGTATGTTGGCAACTCTAACTTGTAGGCAACAGCTCCAATCTGTCGGACGATCAAGAAGGGTCCAATAAAGCATGGATTTAACTTTCAAACCCCTTTTAATGACAAATTGGTGGTAAACAACCACACTTGATCTTCTTCTTGAAACTCCATATGTCGTTGATGAGCATCGACATACTATTTTTGCTGATTTTGGACTATAGCTAATTTTTGCTTTGCATGATGAACTTCTCATTGGACTCATGCCACAAATTCATTCATAGGGCTGTTGTTGGCTTCACATGAATCATCTTAATCAATTTATCCACAAAAACTACTATCGAATCATAACCCGTAGACATCATTGGTAATTCACATACAATGCCCATACTGACGTGCTCCCATCTTCTATATGATGTGGATAGAGATTGTAGTAGACCTACTAGTTTCTGATTGCTAGCCTTGTTCTGTTAACATGTCACACAACTTTGTACATAGTTGGTGATATCCTCTCTTGGTCTTGGCCAAAAGCATACCCTCTAGATGTCTTCAATGGTTTTCTTCACTCCTACATGGCCAACGATAGCTAAATCATGTACCTCCTCTAACACTATTGTACGGAGAGTAACATATAAAGTTATCCAAATATTTCCCTTATAGAATGCCAATTCTTGTTCTAACTGTGCTCAACCCTACTAAAGGGCTTGTGCAATCTCCTTATCCTCCTTGGCAGCTCGGTTAAGGTTCTCCCACCATTCCAAGTGAATTTTAACCTCCATGATGTGATTAATGCATGGTATCTATGTCAATGCATCGGCAAGCTGCCTCTTCCCCTCCACATACACGATCTTCATATTGAAACGTTATCGTCATTCAACAAATCTGTCGCTTTGAGAGATCCTTTTGAGTTTCTAAATAAACCAAAGGCTTGTGATCCATATAACCACAAGCTCCTTATCTACGAGAGCTTGTTTCTAATATTTAATAGTCAACACAATGGCTAATTCCTCTCTCTTTGTGGTATGATAATTTTGCTTTGCTGGCAAAAGCTTCCATGAAAAGAAGTCAATTGGGTGCCATCCATCTTCCCATTTTTGTTGTAACACTCCTTCAACTGCATCTGTAGCAAATTTCATTAGTCTATTTGGGTCACCATTTAAGGATTGGTGCATGTTAGAGCACATCTTTCAAAGCCTGAAATGCAATCTTTTGAGTTGTAACCCATTTCCATTTATGCCCTTGGTCTAAGAGATTTGTAAAAGTTTGAGCAATACGAGCAAGAGCTTCCACAAATCTTCTATAGAAGCATGTTAAACCCAAGAAACTACGTAATTGAGTTTGATTCTCTTGAGCACTCCAATTCTGAATGGCTTCCACTTTGTCACTCATAATTTGGATGCCATGTGAACTAACTCTATGGTCTAAGTAATCTACTTCACTTTTGCCAAACTCACATTTTAACATCTTAGCATACAACTTATTTTTCTTCAAAACTTGGAGTACTTCTCGTAGATATTTTTTATGATCTTGTAAGGACTTGATGTATATCAAGATATTATCCAAAAACACAATCACTTATTTATCTAGATATTTACAACAAATATCATTCATCAATCTCATGAATGTGGTAGAGGTATTAGTTAAACCAAATACCATAATAGATACTCAAAGTGTCCATATCTTGTTCTAAAAGTTATCTTTTGTTTATCTTCCTCAGGTACTCTGATCCAATTGTATCTGCTTCTATGATCAAGATTGGTGAAATACTTAGCTCCATGAAGTTCATCATACAAGTCATCCATTTGCGGTAATGAATAATTATTTTTCACCGTTTGTTGATTTAGAGCACAATAGTCAATACACATCCGCATGGAGCCGTTCTTCTTCTTCACAAATAATACTGGAGCTCCGTATGGTGACACATTAGATTTTATAAATCCTTTCTCCAACAACTCTTCCCATTATATCTTGCATTCCTCCAGTTCATTTGGTGCGAGTCGATAATCTCTTCTTGCTTTATACACTATAGGACTAGGAAAGTCCGAAATCCAAACTATGCCACATGCCTAACATGCGTAGTTTGCATGTTTTGTTATCTTATCCTAACCAATTCCTAATAGACATCTAGAACACAATCCCATCCACCAATGCATGGTAGCCACCTCGCAATTATCCATACAATCCAAAGTTTACCTTTTGCTTTTTGGATCATGCACACCACTATTTTGTCCTTTTGTGACCAATCTAAGCTTGGGCTAAACTAACTATAGCTAACCAAGATTAGTTATAATGGATCCGGCCATTCCTACTAGGGCTCATTTACACTCTTGCTCCAGCAAGGATACAGGCTCATGAATCTTGGCTCGATCATGCATCAGCTTTCCGACTTGCACAAGCTATTTTCCTACGGCAATGAGATTCTGTCTTGGCTTGGTCCACACATTTATATCTTCATTAGTCATCTATGAGTGTGGTATTACCTTAGATGCAGCAGGGATCCATATGACTCATTGTCCATCCGGAGGACAGAGGATAGTTACACATGATGTCATTATGGTTATGTTGTTTGCTATGACGCAAGAGGGTGGATACCTCACATGGAGTGAGCATTGGTATGTCTTGTATCAACTCGGGTTAGGGTAGAGCTATTCTTGATTCGAGAGGATCAGGTTACTGTTGCAAATGTGATGATGTGATATGATTTTGAAGGAGATGATTACCCATCCTCTTAGATGTGTGGCGAATGGTGCTATTGTAGCCAATCTCCAAGTATAAGGATATACAAAAAAGTAATCTCCTTGTTCCTCTAGTTTTGGAATTATATGGAGCTATAGACATCTACTGCGACATGTTCATGAAAGCGCATGAGAGTTTATCATATTAGACGGTGTTGCATGGACATTTCTTTGCTCTAAGAATGCATGAGCGCTTGGCTATAGAAGAATCCTCCGGAATCTCGTATGAGTTGACAATCTCTTCTTCTTCTCCTCAGCACTCCACATTTCAATTCATTACAACTGGTAAAATTTCAGCAAAAGAAGATTATGATATCCAATGATTGGACCAATAAGTCTCGTTTAAACTTCATAGAAAATTTCTCTACAAACTTTTTGTTTACTCGGAAAAGTTTCGTATGTTTCTCTACTCTAGATCTCTCACAACAATTGTCTAGTTACTCACTGTATCATAAGGTGATATGCAGACCCCTGTGTACATCACACATCATAATCCTTGATCCAATTGCTCTCAAATTTCATGAGAATGTCACTTATCATCAAAACTTCAACTGTGGAAAGGTTTATTGATGAAACTTTGTGATAGCAAAAGATATGATCGCTGTACTAACTTCTTGACAGTTAGTGTAATCCTGCAACTTTGACTGTATACACAAACTTCAAGCTATCACTCCATACTCAAAACTCATCTAATTGAGTCAAAATTTCAATCCAATCATAATTTGAGTCGTAAATTATATATGAGTTGAATCAGATCTCTCAAAACTCTCGTAGGATTTTCAAAAACATCCCAAATATACTCAAAAGTCTAAATTTCTCTCTCTATCTTTGAATCACCATATTAGAATGCCAAACTTCTCAAATGCATCCATTCTTGAGCCCACGTCGTAGCTCCCCTTATCAGCTCTTCAACCCTATCTCCAAATCTTTGAATGTCCACCTTGAAGATCTCCAAAACTACTCAAAGAATTTGCCCAAGTGCCATCATTAGTCCAAATTCCAATACCAATGAGAGTAAAGAGTGTTAATTTGGCCTCTAGTGTGGCCAAATTAGCTCGATTAATTTAAAATTTTATAATTTTCCTAAACACAATACTTAACCATCATATACATAATATGAATTACCATTAATAAAGAGTCAAAATAACAAGTATATATATGACTTTCAGAAAACTATTCTATTATTGTAGTTTCCCACGAACCTTAGTTCATTGGTATACGTGGAAAGGCATGCGCCTTTTTATGAGTACATTCAAAGGATTCTGCTTCGTTACGGACGTTCCAAAGCTCTCTTCAACATCTATGTCCAGGTGAGTCAAGCCTTCGGGAAGGGAGATTTTACAAGCATGAATCAGGTGGGCGAGGTTATAGGCCACAGAGAGGAGCGCCAAATTCATGCCCACACATTTCCTTCGCCCAGCACCGAAGGGCAGAACCTCATAATGGTGCCCTCTCACATCTACAGGGTTGTTTATGAATCTTGAAGGATCAAACTTCAGAGGGTTTTCCCAAACCTTGGGATCTCTGCCAATGGCATAAATGTTCACCATGACCCGGGTGTTGGCGGGGATATCGTATCCTGCTACTTTTGTTGCCTCAATAGACAAATGAGGACCTCCTAAAACACCGACTGGGTGCAGCCGTAGTGTTTCCTTCACCACTGCCTGCAGATACTCGAGTTTCTTGAGGTCTGCTTCTTCAACCAGCCTTTCTTTACCGATGACATCGTCCAGCTCATTCTGAACTCTTTCCATAATGTTGGGATGCCGCAGAAGCTCAGTGATCGCCCACACAATCGTATCAGCGCTAGTCTCACTTCCAGCAAGGATCAGGTCCTGATTGAAGAATCACGGATATTAGTATTTTGTGCATACAAGATGCAAGACGATACACCTAGTGAGAATATTGATCTTAATTTCCATGTGTGTGAGCATTATTGCCAGTGTCATCCTTGTACTATTTTCCTGTAAGAATTTCTTTTCACAGAACCGAAGAAAGAGTTTAGAAGATTAATTGTCAACTTTGATTATGTTGATGGATGTGCAGGAGAAAGTGGTATGATTATGTGGTGCGCGAATGAGATTGAAACATAACGTTAACTTTTACAACTCATAGTTGATTATCAACGTCAGAATGAAGACAATCGTCATGCATTTAAATATTCGAGCGGAACAGGTCAGCATTTGTCACAAACCAGAAGAAGAACTTTGACGTGAAGACGTGTAAGATTGCTGGTCTCTTTGGATTCATCGACACCGGTCAACAGCACGTCCATGAAGTCCTCTTCACTATTCGACTTCGAATTGGAATTTTCCTTCAGGCGGGTGTCGATGATGGAATCCATAAGGTCGAAATATCTTTTCCCTAACTTCTTCAGCCTTTTAACTTGTCCACTCAGATCTAGTGGCTTTATCAAAGGGAAGTACTCTTCTATTACGAACCATCCTGTACTTGTTACTTCGTACATAATTCTGATAAACTCCTTGTTCTGAGCACGTGCATCCATTCGAAAAAGCATTCGTGTCATCATGGACATAAACTGTTCGTGCAATATATCAGGTAAATTTAAGAAACGATTCGCCTGACCCTCCTCGAATGCTGTCCGCATCATGTTCAAAACCAACTCTCGCCTCAAATCCTGCACAAGTCAGTATAAAACGTTAGCGGTGCGAAAAATGACGACATGCTGCACCCGCTACACAAGGGAATCGTGAGTTTCAACGAGAGAAACATGAGCTGGTGACAGTAAGAGACTAGATAAATTAAACTCTACTTGCGAAGGTCAAATGCCAGCCATATTTTGCAATCTGTAAATATGTGAAGAACAAGAAAGGCAAGATGACAATTAACCTTTATAATAGGTATAACCTGCAGGAAAGTAGGAATTAATATTTCGTTCTCGTTCACAAGGACAGAAATAGCACTTCGTAGAGCTTTTTCTTCAGCGATTTATAGTAACTGGAATCAAGTGTGAGATGCCCTTGAACCAAAAAGAGACCTCTTCTATCAGACAAGATATCTCGCCTGTAGTTCTAAGAGTCCGAGTCAACAGCTTGTTAGAAAGAGATAGTGTAGGTAAACAGACTCATATACAACAAAGTAGATTTGTACCTGAAATGACTCGATCCGCTTTGGCGAAAGTAGTTCTGTGGTATACATTTTCCGGACTCTACGAAAGTGGTCATTCAAAGGAGAAAAAAATAGATCCTGACCTTTCGCAAACAGCATATCTCCGATTATCATTGAAGGGCGAGAGGCAAATATGTGATCTTGAGTTTTAAGAATCTCCCTGGCCATATCCGAGGAAGATACAACCACAGCACTTACAGCTCCCAGTTCCAACCACACTATGGGTCCATATTTTTCAGAGATTTTGGCCAGTGACTGATGGGGCAACCGAACCATTAGGTGATGGAAATGGCCAATCAATGGCAACGCTGGAGGTCCAGGAGGTCGTCTTACGGGCGTATGTCTAACTCTCTTGAATAACTTCAGTAGGACGTACAGGAAGACCAGTGCTGCAACAGTCTGCACAGAACAGCTCGTAAATATAGCAATGAGGCCCTCCATAGTTGTCACGTCCATCCCTTCTGCAACTCAAAATCAGAGTCGCATGAAAGCCGCTGAGTGAAACATGTATGCAGGCCGGTTTCTTTCCCTTCACGGATGAAGCAGAGCAGAACACGGGATCCCAACAATGTGTGAATATCGAACTAAATAAATCAACCAGATACTCAGCACCCTCCGAAAGTGTCACCGCAGGCAAAGGATACAGACGCACATGTGCAATACACTTTGTTGTCAGAGTGTTAAACTGAAGAACACTGTCGAGCATGGTAGACCCGTGGTGGGGAAGACTGCTCTTTGTAGCACTAAATGTACCAGAAAAGGGTATTAGATGATGAGAGAAACGAGACGCATGAGAATAAAGAATTAGTAGAAGAAGAAAAAAAGGACAGATGCCGAAAACTGCATTAGAAGAATCCAATAAACGGAGGCCCTGCAGTAAGTTTGCCTGGCGCACGTTCCTATCCTTCACGTTTTAATCATGTTGACCACTCGACGTCAACATGATTAAATTGTGAGGCCACGGATCGATGGCCCAGGTAAGGTAGGAGTCACAAGATATTTTAAAAGCATTTCCTAAGGCAACGAATTTATTTTGAGTATACTTATTTCTTAACTTTAAAATTATTGAGTACAAGCATCAGGCTAAGGATTATATATCGTTTGCCAGCATCACACATGTTCTTAAGAATCGAAAAGGTTAAATGTGTTGGACTTGTACTTCCGCTTGGTGTTTAGTGAAAATCCATATGTAAGTTAGTATCTGCTAGAAAAGTTAGAAGATTCGGTGAGAAGTGGCGGATGTATAATGGTGATTGGAGCAAGGGAGCCTGGCCGGGGAGTTCTTCTGCTTCCCGCTAGTTCACAGAAACACCAAGAAATTCATAATTTAAGTGTCAATTCCCGCATGCTTTGTGTCATCCAACCTCGAACATGTGTCATATTTTATTTTTTTTAAATGACATACAGGAGTAGCACCATTCTATTTCTCCTGACTTAAAACTTTTCAGTTTAACGATCGCAGGCTCAACAGGCCACCTATTTTTTCTTTTAGAGAATATATCGGCCTGGGGCATTCCCTCCTGGAGATAGTCCAACACCCCCTTGCATTGCCCTGATTGGAAACAATCGGTATCACTTACCAGAGGAGGCCAACCCCAGGTGCGCCAACGATGAGACTCAAATACAGAACGTAACACAGGTTCCTCGGTTGGAACCCGATAACTGTATTATCAATCGGGCTCAAATCGCTGCACCCTCCCCAATACCTATACTACTAGCGATTTCCGAAGGCAGTGGGAAATTTTACGGGATCCATAGTAAGTAATCCTAATTTGTGGTGCACGTTTATATTCCTCTCAAAATTTATACTCATGCTACATTTTTTAGTTTTTGCAAATGCCATACTATTCTGATAATAAAAATAAGTGGATAAAATTTGAGAAATTATTTTATATTGTACAAAAATTTTTTAAAAAATTTTGAAATCTGTAAATTTGATTTCAAATGAATGTGAAAAAATTTTTGTCTTCAAAATATTTGGAAAAGCATATGAACTTAAATCAATCACATCATCCTTATATAGTATCAATTTGAAAGTATCTAAGTAATTTTATCCATGCAGAAACCAATACGGATTATTTAAGTAAAATATGCAAGTTGTTGTAATATGTAAGTAGGTCATTATTCACATTCATTTGACAAAATAGTTATGTGGCAACTTTTATATATATATATTAAAAAAAATTTAAATGTTTTTTTTTCTTAAGTTATTTTTGTTAATTTTTCTGAAAATTTCTCATTTTAATGCTAATATGAATGGACAAAAGGACATATCAATCTTGTACTTTGATATTTTATTTTTTGCAAGTTTTTTTCTACAAGTTATTATTCGCATGTGTAGAGTTGACATTTATTATTTATGAATTGATAACTCATAATTAAGCTCTTAATAAGATCACATAATGTGTAAAATTATGTATGTCAATAAAAAAATATAATTTTTAATTTATCACTCCTAATATGGAAAATTTTAAATTTCAAAACTAAATGTACAAAAATAAATAATTAATATAGTAATTTGAATTTTTTTTTAATAGCTAGATTAATGAAAAAAATGACTGGATTATTTTCTTTTATTTTTTCAGTTTAAAAATTTTATTTTTTATTTTTGGTTTTGTGATTTTGATACAACTGATTTCTTAAAAGTTTTATGAAATTGATAAATTTTTTAATTTCTTTTGAGTTTAAAACTAATGAAGATTGATGTGATCATGACGGAAGTATGATACATAAAAGAGCATGGTCATTAGTAACTTTATTACAATGAAGAAATTATACTCAGTCGACAGCACCGGACATGGGTCATCTCTACAACTGGCCTGACAATTTTGCCTAAACCTACAACCGTTTGTCACCTGTTGACCGACCACCGAACCAAGATTGATGTGATCATCAGATTATACACAATGAGACAGAGTTATTGTTTTTTTGTATGCTATATAAATGCATAAATGTATTAATATTTCCACTGAGCAGTGTATTCAATGAAATAACATTTTACTCACATAAAAAATTATCTTCAGCAAATAATTTTCATACGAATATTCATAAGCAGAAATAAAAAAATTCAAATGAAAAAAGAAGACAATTTGGATGAATTTCAAAAAAATGATGATGAGACAAGTAAATTTTTTGCATAATAAGATAAGAATATTATTGCTAGAATGATAATCATGTTTTAAAATTTTGATAAATCATGAAATGTCAGGATAAATTTGACAAATCTGATAATAAAAATTTCAAAATAAAATAATAAATTCTAAAAATTATTTTAATGTTTATTTATAATTTTTTAAAAATATTAAAATGAAGAAAAATAATATAATTTATTTAACATTTTAAATTTATTTTTAAAAAAATTAAAATTATTCAAAATTAATATAATAATATTTGATATTTAATATTTTCATTATTATATTATATTTTAAAATTTTAAAATTTTCAATTTAAATTGTTTTATTGTTAAAAAAATTTAAGATAAAAATTCATAATAAAAAATTTTGAATTGTAATTATATTATTCTCTATATTGTTACCGTGATATTGAAGCAAAAGCAACTATAAATATATTTTATGAAAAAAATATTATCTTATGCAAATGGGGTTCAAAATTAAAATAATTTAACTTAGAGGCCAATTGGCAGATAATCTAGAAGGACAAAATATTTTCTTATGCAATTAATTTCAATATTAATATAATTTATATCTTTTTCAAGTTAAATATTTGTAGTGTGAAGGATGTTGGATGTTTTTGAGAAGCAATTTGATGTGTCCAAAATACTTTACACAATCTTTGAATTATGTAAAATCACCTTCTATATGTACAAAAATTCTCATAATAGAGGAGCCAAGGTGAAATTTCATGATAACATAGGTTTGAAGAATCCATGATTAATATAAACAATGATGATATTTATATTAATCTGTAAAAAAATAGATTGAATTATATCTCACTAGCCGTTAAAATTTTGACAACTTTAAAAGTGATATATATATATATATATATATATATCTCTCTTAAAAAATCAATATCTTGATATTCTTAAGATAAATTTAGATGAAATCAGAAATGAATTATATTTAGCTTTTTATGGAAGCAATATTATATAGAATATGAACTGTTATTTTTATAGATAATTAAATTTATGGACAAGTACGTTTGTAAAATATAATGTTTATTGTATGTTTAAAAAATTATTGATGGGGAAGAGAAAAATCAAACAACCTACAAAAATTGAGTTTGAAATAAAATTACACATGTCCAAATAATAGTCATTGAGCAAAAACTATTGTTCTTATTGATATTTTTTTAGGTTGAAACCATCGAAGTTGGTTTTTGTAATTCATTACAAGATGCATCATAATAAAATCTGAAATCCTTGCACAAACAACAAACCGGAGAGTCTTATCTCTCATTTTTTTCCTTTCATGACTCTCATATTAAGTTATGGATATGGTTTGAAATGTTTAACACATTGTGTATTCATAAAATTATATATATAAAAAAAAGAATAATTTGCATAAGTATGTTGTATCTCGTTGTTATCCATTGACGGTTCTTAGATGTACAACCTACATATTGTTGACCATCAAATGCATTCGAACAATGACATCTTTGACGCCATTATTTGATATACACATGATAAAAATATGAATATCAATGCTGACGATTTATAATGTCCTAGCAATCCACAAAGGGTTTTTCACATAAAGTTTATCATTAGGTCATATAATGAGTATTTTTCTCTCGTGGAGAGTTATAAGACAAACAACCTTATACTTTTCTTGCTCTCTTGGATTATCAAACACTATTTCTTGTTGGATTTGCATAAAACATCATGGTTTGCACGGTCAATCTTGTGATGACTCATTATTATCAGAAAATTTTGTCATCCTCCATCATTTTGGAATAAAATCATGGTATCTTCCCAATGCTTGATGAAATAATTAATATCATAAAACTTTTTGTGTGAATTATCAAACAAATTTTAGATGACCAAAATATATTAAAATATAGAGAAGTAATTTGGCTATTTTTGCATGTGTAGTGCTCATAGGAAAAAGTTTCATGAAAAGTGTGAAAGACTACATCATAGTTTATAGCCAATTTTTTTTCCATTTTTTTCTATAAAGACCAATCATTAAGAGTCATGAGAAACTTTAATCCTTGATGTTTCAAGGATTAAAGCTTTATTATTTCAAGTTTGAATCACTCTATTTGTATCTTTTTATAAATTTTTGAATATTGTGTCAAAAAACACAAGTCTTAAATATTTTTGGCCACTTTAGGACCAAAGAGGATATTTTATAAAGCTTAAATTTTTTAAAAAATTTGAATTATATCATATGAAAAAAAATTCAAATATTATTTTATAATTTTGTTCAAATGTCTTTCCAATTAATATTTTTATAATTTAAAAGATTTGGTAAAAAAATCACATGATGATGTTATAATTTTAAATATCAATTTATTGCCAATATTTTTGTGCTTGAACATGAAATATAAGAAATATGAATTTTGCAATGTAAAAAATTGCAAATTTTTTTCTATAGACAGTTGAGGACTTGAATGAAATTTTGCACTATAAATGTAAATTTTTGTCATTTTCTTCACTATCAAGCATGTAATTTCTGAGATAGACAAGAAGGATAGTGAGTTGATTACTCCAAAGAAGTTGAAGAGCAAGAATGATGGAAGTAATTCACTGGTCCAACTTGAACATGGAATTGTTAGAAATTCAATCCACATGTGTATTTCAAACAACTTCAAAAATAAAATACAAAGTAAAATAACAAAAAGGATAGGAAAATTCAATTAAGTCATACATGGATGAAACCAAACGGAGAACATGGGGCTAGGCCCTAATAGCATCACAATGAGAAATATGTCATATTGCACCTAAGCTATCCAAACTATCTAAGTCAAATGGTTAACAAACAACAAGAGCATCCCAAGAATCATGACCTAAGTTGATTACTCTCATATAGATTGCACTAGATAGTGCTTTTTGCATAGCAATGAAAACACGTTGCATTTAATAAGCTAAAGAAAGTGATAGCCACTTCCATCTAGCATGGTAGGCTCTCGCACACTCTTTCACAAACATGTCAAAGTTGGTGTTCATAGATCCATAAAACTCCAAAGCTAGAGGAACAAAGAGCTGACCTCTCTACATACTCCTATAGTTGGAGTCCTTGACTGATGTCGCTTCATTCGCTACATCTAATGTAATACCACATTCACATATGAGTAATGAAGATGTAGATGGATGGATCAAGCCAAGATGGAAATTCATACATATAGAAAAAATAGATGGTGTAAGTCAAAAAGCCTTGATGCATGGTTGAACCAAGATCCACAAGTCTGCACTCTTACTGGAGCAAAAGTGTAGACGAGCTTTTGTAGTATAAGGAATGGCTGGATCCACTAAGAGTGAATGTAGAACCTACTGAAACTGTTGATCCATCAAGATAAACTATAGATCTCTAGTCCAATTGGTGAAAAAAGAAGAAAAAGATGGGAGCTAATGTCATACTTTTGGGAATAAAGCATCTTTCAAATGTCATAATAATATGTGTAAAGAAAATGATACCATATCCACATCCCTTGACGATGAGATTGTTTAGGGACAACAACAAGGATGAGAAATTGGCAAAGAAGATAGAACGGAGTCTAAGATCGCTAATGAAGGATTTTTGGAATTGTTATAGTTTTATGAATGAAGATTGTTGTGACAATTATCACAATTTATGTAACGGCACCCCTACTTAGTTAAATATGCACACGCAAAGTATATACATCAATTAGAGTCAATAGTGCAATTAGTTCTATTCGTACTAGACCTGCCTTTAGGGCCAACAACATAGTTATAAGACTTAGCAGTCAAGGGGTAAAGTTCAAATTAGGGCTTCTTGGTGTGCAGTTTTTGAAGTAGAGCCACAACCATGCACCATAATCACACTGGTTATGGTGAATATTAGCTAGTGAGGGAACTTACAATCTTTGAAATTCAAAGTGGATTTGGTTTGATTGTAATCTTTCTTTTATGCTATGGTTATGACCGAAGTGTCCTTGTGGATATTTTGAGAGTATAAAGGGTTTTGTATATTTATGTTGGTGTATGAAGATCTATGTATTGTGATGTTTGATGTAACAACAATGTATGTTATGATGCAATATGTATGTACAAAACGTAGTTCAAGATGAGTGATGATGACTTATATTCCACACAAATTAAATATCATCTTTTCATTTCAGTTAGGACACTTCCTCACATGAGGACGCGAAAAAACCAACAACATATCATCTGATGAAAATGATGAGTTTAATCCAGCCAAATTTATCATTGGTTTGGAGACTCTAACGAAATATGATTTTTACATGAGTTCAAATCAAATACTGATTATAGAAGTTATTTTACAAGCACAATGTAGAAGAGATTAAATTTTTTCCGATAAACTTGATGCTCAGAAATTGAGAGAACTTCTTTGCTTTAAATGTTATCTATGCTCATGTTTTATTTCTCTAAAAAAATATTGAAGAAATATTGGATATAATTCTTCTATTTGAAGAAAATAAAGCAAGATGTATTTCTTAGTCAACATTGGGGAAAGGGGAATAAGAAGAAATCATGGTCCTATAGGATGAAGGGGAGACTCATGTGTCATTATGCTTTTAAGATGTTGTACATTTGGACAAATAGCCAATTTTTGTGACTTTTTTTTTTGATGATCCAAGAATTACTAGGAACCATGTGATGAGAGTATCAAAAGGGAGAAGGTCTTTGCTATCGGACGGACGGCCCACCCCTACCAATTGAGTTAATGTTACTTGTTGTCAATTTGAACTTTTTGGTATTTTCTGTTTATTTGGATGATATGATGGGTCAATTATTTGCTTTATTTGTTTTAACGGTGGCTGCTGCGGAATCCACTATTGGGTTGGTCATTCTGGTTATTTCTTTTCGAATTCGCGGTACTATTGCAGTGGAATTTAGGGCGACCGTTCGCATCGCTTACAATCATTGTTTGGCCATATGGAGAAGAATTGCTATTCTATGCTCACCATATAGCAAACCACGCGAGACCCTATTCCACGTGTCGGGCATAGAGCTTACCTAAACCCCGTGTAAATGGGTGGCAACCACAGCATGCTCTAAATGCGTAGTTGAGGGGGATAGAAGAGAAGACTGAACCCTTAGACTACTAAGTAAGCTCGCTATTGTACGAGATGAGAACCAGCTCTGACAAATCGAAGTCTCTTTCGGTTAAATTGAACCCGCAGTTAACCGTGTGAATGTGGTAACGCTCACGAATACATGATGTCAAGCTCTCAGTCTATTGTTTTTTTTGAGATTGATCATGAACACGTCCAGATGATGCATGGATACGTTGAATAGAAAGGGACTTAAGACAAAACCCTGAGGCACACCTAAGGTCATAGTTGATTCTTCTCCAAGCACGAAGTTGATGACGCGGGCCTTCAACAGTTCGGTCGAGTAGTAAAGCATTATCGTAGAGTATGGTAAAGGAGGGTTGTATGATTTTGTTCATAGTAAAATATGCCAACAATGAATGAGCTTTATATAACTTCAATATTCTATATAAAGTATATCTTCAGTATGTATATAAATATTATAATTGAATTTCATAGCCCGTGGCTATGAAATTCAATTCACTAAAAACTACCTTCATGATTAGACCATGTTTCTGATATTTTATAAAACAAAGGCGCATGAGTATTTGAGTTGGTAAATATATTGTAATTAGAAAAGTCAGAAGAAATGTAGCAAAACAAAATACCAAAGAAAGACATAGTGAACAAAAAATAATAAAGTGAAACAACCACAGGGTGCAACTTGTTAGTTAACGCAACGAAGATACTAAGTACTAAAAAATAATGGCCCAATTCCGGTGACATAACATTATAAACTTTGTTTATAATTGGCAAAAAAAAAGATTTTTTTGCCGTATAGCTGGGATCATTTTTGTTAGGGCATTTGGCATGCCGATTATGAGTCCGAACTTCAATAACGGGAGATTATATACGTCGCAAGCTAGCCTCTTAAAACTCTCACAAAATAGCTTCTATGAACCCCATAAAGAGAATAGGGGGCCCAACATAGCAGCCGTATGCTCCTTGCTTTTTCTCCGAATCAACAAGAAGAATTGACGAGTAGCTCTATCATTTTCTTTTTCATCATGATTGACGTCATACATCATGGGCAATATTTACCCATCAATACAAGACCTTATGTAGAAAAAAATATATATAGATTTTTAGACCTAAGGGCTACTTCAGCCAACATTGACGAGGTCCATATAACGAATCTCTACATTAGGGACGAAAACTGCCATTATAAAGACACGGACTCCTTTTTTACTAGCAATCCTATCCTTGAGGATCCAGTTTCACCAGCTTTAGGTAATATTCATTGATAGGATTCTTTTGAGGTAATAGCCATAAAAATGGCTCCCTTTGCAAATAAAAAAAAAAAAAGAAAATCAATATGAAATTAGACATAAGGGTTTGGCTCAAAATCTTGTTGACTGAGGTTTGTTCGAGCAACAGAATAATATTAGGTTTATTATTCTTTGCTTCAAGCTTAAGAGCTGATTACAAAAAGGATCGATGTCTGAGCGGTTGAAAGAGTCGATCTTGAAAACCGAAGTATTGAGAATATCGGGGGTTCAAATCCCTCTCCATCCGTGAGTATATTAATGAGTTAACTGCATTCTCTTCAATGCGTTTTCCGGAACCTTAGGGCTAATAGCATAACTGGAAAATTCATCGTATATTCCGATGAATGATACTTTATAATGCAATTACAACGATACTTGAAAATGCAATTACATAATAAATTGCATTTTTAAGCAAATTAATAAGGCGGACAATGACCGACTTGGACTCTTCCGGACTTGAGCGAACGTATAAAGGCTGAAAAACTAATACACGTCCGTGAGGCCAAAAATATCTTTTTTTCTTCTTAGCCTTTTTTATTAATGTTGATTAATCAAATCCTAAGCATTAATATAATATTATTTGGGGGAGCCAAGGCATAGCGCAATCTGGTAGCGTGTCTGCCTTGGGCCCAGAAAGTTACAGGTTCAAATCCTGTCACCTTGAATCAAAATCGGAGTCAACTAAAAAGATGACATTGGGTGTATTCCCGGTAGTGATTTTCGTATGTCAATTGCTCGTTTTCTTGCCAGACGGGTTAAATTGATTAATTTTATATAAGTGGATTGATTCACTACAACAGAATTGGGGGGCTGGCCACCACTGGGTTTCTCAGCACCTTGTATCATTTATCTAGGGTTAAATTGATTAATTTTATATAAGTGGATTGATTCACTACAGCAGAATTGGGGAGCTAGTCACCACTGGATTTCTCAGCACCTTGTATCATTAATCTAGTCCTTAGGGAAGCCCGGCGCTACGCGAACAAGTCCACAGATATTGACATTATTGGCATACCAAAGTAAGCAACAAATTTTTTCAAAGGAGTTACTAGCTTATCACCATTCCACTTGGTGCTTATTCTTTAGTAGCTCAGTGGTTAGAGCAAATGGCTGTTATCTATTAGGTCGTTGGTTCAAATCCAACCTAGAGAGACCAAATCAGCAAAAAAAGTAAGACCAAAAAAATTGGCCGATCTAATAAACTTGTATTTCAAAAAGTAATTTGTATATACTGAGTGATCTCCTATCTCTTTTGCCCAGAGCAAAAGAGATCGGAGATGACTTTGGTAAGGAAGAACCTTATCCCATTGGGGACTTACCCCAATAAGTACGGAAATGATTCAGTGTGGAAGGACTCCGCAATGCAGATACTCCTAACCAACTGGCTAAGTCAAAAGGATCGCTTGGAGAGTTGTATGTGGGGAGACTCGCACGTACGGTTCGGAGGAAGGCCTTCCCAGACGAGAGATCATGGGGTTGGTGGCCCATCTCCTACCAGTGAGAACTTGGTGTTTTATATACCCAAAAAACTTTTTGCCATGAACTAAGCGACCAAGCTTACCAATCAAGCCTACGGCCGTAAGGCTACCGCTCTATGCCAGAGGCGTGCTCAAAGAACGGGAAAGGGCAGAAAAATCCTTTCCCTTGGCCTCTGTCTGAAATTAGCATATTATCCCTTTGGGTTTTTTCATGGCCAAATTCATCGAGACCCAATAGGTGAAAGTGTCTGAAGTCTTAGCCGAAATGGCTGAGAAAGAAGGCAAGAGTGCCCGAAGGACCCGCGACTGCCTGAAAAAAAAAAAAGGGGTTTTTCCCTTCGGGCACGAGACTCTAGGGAGAGGTGCTACGTTGTTTCAAGGAAAAAAAAAACTGAAAAAAAGGCCCCGGGAAAAAAAACTGCCAAGAAAAAATTGATAAGAAACTCACAAAAAAAGAAAAAAACTGACGGGACATGAGACCTTAGGGAGAGGCTCTTTCTCGGTACAAGTTCTTAATACTCTAGTTTCGAACAAGTATTCTGGCTCTAGTGCCGGCGATTTGGCAACTCAAGGAACAATATCAGGTCGAATAGAAGTCCCTCTTGGACCAGTCAAAATTACCGTAGGAACGGAAAATTTAAGTAGTCTTGCATTATATATCATATATATTGTTCAGTCAGACATACACCGATAGTCATGTACCTCCTTTACCACTGAGCGGTCATTTAGGGGCCTTAGCTGGTGATCTGGGCTGTTCCCCTCTCGACAATGAAGCTTATCCCCCACTGTCTCACTGGCTGACCCTTATTAATAGGAAGTCATACCTAGTATTCAGAGTTTGTCTCGAGTCCTAGCCCTGATACAAAAGCCCATGTCCATGGGCAATTTTTGGAAATCAGTGGGCGGTTGCCCACATGGATTATAAGCTTGGCATTAAGAAATATCGATCCTCGTACAAGTGCGGTGAGCTCCTTCGACGTTTTAGTCTGAATCGAGCCTGATCGAGTCGGAGCCTAGAAGCGCACGCAACGAATCGGTCCGGACATTGTTAGACAGGGCCCCGTCTTGAAAACTGATTTCAATGGAAGGGTATCGTCTCTGACCACCAGGGTTTCGATTTGCATAAGGTATGACCATGCAGCCGTTAATAAAGTTGCAAGCATCTGACTGGCAGCGAGCACGCATAACCTCCTCGCGGGCCGCGGTAAACAAAAGCCCCAAGAATAAACATAGGCTATAGGAAGGGCCGGCGTTAAGGACAGGGAAGGTTAATATACCTAAAACTACCTCTATTTCAGTTTTGTGATCTATTTGTAAAAAAACATATTTTTTTGAATATATATCTGATCTATGTTTAGAACTTTTGATAGTTGTTTTAACATAAGATAGGGTAAGGTTCGAAGAAAGTGCATAATATTTTATCATGTAGAGCAATATCTACCCCAAAATTGGCCAATCATATTCCAGTAAGCCCGCCTACCGTGAACAAAAATATAAACCCTACAGCGAATAACATGGGTGTTTTGTATTGTATTGTAATAAAGTAAGCATGTGTATCAACATCTAAACCTACAGTAAACATGTGATGAGCCCATACAATAAATCCAAGAACTCCAAATAATCATGGGTACACCATGCCTAGATAACTGAATACGGAAAAGGTAGAGACGATATGACTAATGATACCAAATCCTGGCAGAATTAGAATATAAACCTCAGGATGCTAATGGACTATATCTTCATCTCCAATCGATTGAAACAATTTAATAAAATGAAACAATTTGTTTTGTTTAGCTGGATCTAGATAATAACCTCTCTCCAGATATCTTAAATAACGCTCAAATCCTTTTTTTGTCTGACAGTGCCCTGGCCCTTTCAATTGAGCTATCTTATAAGGGTTGTGTAATGGATAAACGTATAAATAAGAAATCATTAGCTTTAGCTGAGTAATACCTGAATACCACAAAATCCACCCATCCCGGCTTTTATCATAATAGATAGATCCACCCCTGGCTATATTTTTCAGTATCTTTTGATCTTTTTGACCTATACCCAAACTAGGTTGGAAATTTATGTGGTTAATCTTAAAATGGCCATCTCCGAATCCTGAAACCCAAGCATTATCTACCGTTAGAGGTTTTGGTTCAATAAATTCTATTATCATAGCAGAACAGACTCTTTGCCTTTGTTTTTGCTTGCTTATTGTTCTTATTCTTCCATTCACCAAATCGACTAATCTTTCTATAGCCGATTTATTATGCAATTTCCAACGAAAGCTGCTGAAGTTATCTCCAATCCAATCTGATGGACCGAATAAAGATTCTTTTTTTTAAGCCTGGGTGCCTTTTTGTTTGAAAAAGTATAGGGTTTGTACTTCTTTTGTATGCATTGTTACTTCACAGCTTATATATCCAGCCTTTTCAATGGAAAAACCTCCATCCCAGCTAACCCATTTTGAAATTGATCCTCATCATTCCTTGTTTCAATAGGAAATGCGCTGCGTGTAGTCTCTGAGGATCCTTCACCTGTTTGTAAAGTCAAAATATTTGTTTCATTCATTTACATTTTTTTTTTTGAAGTTTCCTGCTGATTGTGCATTGCCTATAGAACTGAAGATCTAATTCAGATCTATATATAAGCTTTTCACAGGTTCGGGCGTAAAAAAAGATATTTTTTTGCGCACTTATGAACCGAGTACTTAATGGCATTTAGCCTTTCCAGCAAATAGCAGCATTATTCAATTTGGGATTGCTCTCAAATACGGCCATCCTGTGGTTATTTTTTGACCGAAGAACCAAAAAAGATGCTGGTGGGAGATGGGTACCGACCCTACCAAAGGAATTGACGGGGGCCTGCACAAGCGGTGGAGCATGTGGTTTAATTTGATTCAACGCGTAAAACCTTACCAGCCCTTGATAAATAATTCAACAAATGGCAAAAAAAACCAATCAGAGCTATATCAATCATAAATGGATTGGGGGTTTTTTGACCAATTGGAAACATAAGAAAAAAGTTAAAAAACACTTTCAAGATTTCTCTACACATCTCACTAAAAAGTTTATTTTACAAAAATTAAAAAAAAGAAGATAAGTATTTTACTTTTAATAAAGTAAAACTTGCGCAGATCAGGCTTTTTTGATTCAAAAAATATAATTTTTTTATGAAATAGAAAATGCTGTTTTTTCTTTACTTTATTCAAAGGTCGACCAAAGAGAGACACTCAACCAAAGAGAGAGGGATTTTTCTACTTTTTAAGTCAATCGCTTTTTTCCACAGCATTGGGTAATTGGTTGGTGAGTCTACCTTTGGCAAGAGTAGGGACTGGATCTTCCACTTATGAAATATAGGCTCTCCCAATAGTCTTACGGGTGGCCGCTGTGGCCTTAAAAACTAAGATGTGGTTTTTCTTTCATACATGAATAGACTTGACGCCAAAAATATAGATTTTTCCAAAAACTTATAAGTTTCTGCTCTGTTTTTTTCTAATTTTTTGTCAGTTTTTTTTCTCTGACAGCCAGGGCCTTTTTTTCAGTTTTTTTCCTTGTTTGTCTGACAGTCCAGGGCCCTGTCAGACAAACAAAGTCCCCTGCCCTCCGGGCCCTCCCTCTGGTCTTCGTGCCCTTTGGGCCAGCAGGTTCGGGAGAGATTCAATTTCGAACAAGAGGTCTTACGTACAGTCTCTGGGGATCCTATAGAGCTCCTTCGGCCTTGACTTCGCCGGGTGGATTTGACCCTAATAGGTTTCCTGCTGATTGGTCAAAATGAGATATTTTTCCGATAGGGACTCTCATTTGGTCGACGATTCCAGCATACAGTGAGATTGTTGGAATGTACCTAATGGCACATGAGAGCCCTCAAATATTATAAAACCCTCCATTGCATCGGGTAATCAAGTATGCAATCCAATCTGTGCAGATTTTTCAACAGCGCCAATAAACACTAAAATAAAAATAACAGTTATGGCATGAAATCCCATGTTACAAAAAAGGAAATAATGATGGGGTTTGTAAAAGGCACTAGCACAAGCAAAAATAGTGGAAAAGTCAACTGGCTATAAAACTGGTATACGGATGCAAGACTCTACGAGATATTTTTGGCCTTCGACGCTTCTTTCGTAAAGGCAAAGAAGTCTCCCTATGGGTCTGAAAGTGCTTACGGCTGTCCTCTAAAATCCCTCTCAAGGTCAAAATAAACCAATTAGCTCGAGAGATTAACTTTGATCCCGATGTCTTTTTCAAGGAAATCCTGGAAAATATAGATCATATTTCAGAGAATTATATAGAAATAATGAAACCCCAAGTTACCAACGAAATTGAGTGCAACCTATCTAACATATTCAGTTTATGCTGGAAAGATACATAGTTGGACTAATTTGGAGACATTATGCAATTTACTTTATACAACCTATTTTTTCTTGTTTTTGGTTTCAAGTCTAATTTTATTAGTAGCACTTATTGGGGCAATAGTACTTACGATGCATAAAACGACTAAGGTCAAACGTCAGGATGTTTTCACAGTGCACCGATAGTTTAACTAGCTTGAAGATTCGGGGCAAAGGCCCTCGGGCCCAAGGGGGGACTGTCAGAAAAAAAAGGGAAAAAAACTGACAAAAAAATTTTTAAAAAGTAAAAAACTGACAAGGCTTTTTTTATCTATTTTTTTCTGCTTTCGCTGCACATCTAAGGAGTGGGGCGGGGAGTGAAGGCCACTCCCCAGCCATTCCCTACACGCGATATGGTCAAATAAAGCTATCCAATACGAAACCGCTAACCAAAAACTGGCAACCAGGTCAAGCCCGCTTGAATTGCATAGCGAAAAAAAATTTCCACCTCGGTGCTTACACCTCTCGCCTATCGAAGTGATGGTCTTTCACCTTGTATGAGAACTTGTATAGAGAAGGATTTCCCGCTTAGATGCTTTCAGCAGTTCTGGAAAACTTGAGGACATTTGCACTTGTCTAAAGGTCAAATATCAGCCATGGCGGGTCTGCAGAAACCTGCCGAGACCGTTGATATAAGTAAATTATTTGATTAGTTTCAAAGTAAGGTAATATGTTCAAGTTGTAAAACTTTCAATGTAACAAAAATTTTGACAAGTTTCATTTCTGTCTACAAAGAGTTTCCTTTCGGGAATATCGAGTTGTATAAGTAGATTTAACTCAGTACGATTTTAAGCGTCAAATTGATAAGATTAAATCGACAGAAAATAGTTTAAATGGTGTAGATTATTTGCTGAGTAAACCCTGGGAGAACGTCTTCAATATGAAAACTTTTATCAATAGATCTGTTAAAACATACCCGTTCAAGATTCATACTTATCGTCCTTGGAAGATTTACTATTGAAATAATTTTGAACATATTCTGAATCAAGACCCACGAAAACTTCTAATATATTTTTCATCGGTCTATCGCTACACCAATCAACTTCGTTATCCTTCCAAGTTACTTTACTGTAATCTGTTAACCTATCACAAGCCTCAAATTTACTACTAAAATCTTTAACCTTATTAATACTATAACAATATGCCTTAGTTACTCTTCTGTTTCACTTTTGTAATAATATTTATTGGAGAACTAAAAATTTAGTTATGTTTAATATTTATTTAGAAAATGCATTTTATTTAAATGGTATCACTTTTGCTAAATTACCAGAAGCTTATTCGATTTTTGATACCCTGTTATCCTCGGCCCCTTTTCTAAGCCATGAGCCTTTTCTAAGCCAGGGGCTTGGTAGCCCTTCTCTGTTGAGTTTTGGTACATCCCGGACAGGAGCTGAAGCGGATTCAGAATGAGCGCGTCTACGCTCAGATTCAGTCAACTCGCTACTTTCAAGAGACCCCGTCCTGCATACAGTGCACGGGACGTAGTGAGAGGTGCATAGAAACCACTAATCAAACACCAAATAATTAGGAAAATCCAAGTAAGATTGCGTATGAAAAACTCAGCAGTAGCCTTTATCCAATTCAAATTAATTAAGAAGGAACTAATTTAAATTCCAATAAACAAGTAAAAATTGCCTTAACTCGAATCTTTGGAATTGGCCCTAAAAAGTCAATTCAAGTTTGTGATCAATTAGGCCTCAGCGATACCATTAAGGTTAATAAGTTCACTAAGTATCAATTTGACCAAATTTTAAAAATAATAAGTCAAAATTATTTAGTTGATTCAGAATTGAAGAGAGTCATTCAGAGAGACATCAAACGATTAATTAGTATTGGTTGTTCCCTCATAGAGCCCCTTTCCTCCCCCGGAATTAGGAGTACTCACGTGAGTCCGGCAAAACGACGTGACCGCCGGCCAGGTTTTGAGAAATATATTTATAAATCAAACCTTTTGGATTATAATCCGGTTTAGAAACTGAAATTCATGTAGTAAATTTTGAAGTCTCCTTTAAAAACCTTCAATTCTAAAGATTTAGTTAAGGAAAAACTTAATATATAGTATAAACTCTTAGGTACGTCTTACTACAAGTTCTTTTAGCTTTAAAGAGGTTATAATTTTTTGATTTTTAGTAAATAGATTGACAAAATGAAAAAAATAATGATTTACTAGAATCAAATAGATATGGGGCGTCACCAAGTGGTAAGGCTGCAGGTTTTGGTCCTGTTATTCGGAGGACTGGAGATATCCGAAGTGATTATGCTGACATGAGTAACGATAAATCATGTGAAAAACATGATCGCCAAAAGTTCAAGGGTTTCTGCGTTCAATCAATCTACGCAGAGTGAATCGGTCCCTAAGGAACAATCCCGCTGGGACGCAGTAGACGCTGATGTGATGGGTTTGTGAAGGAAATTGAATTTGAATCGATTACCTTCTTTGTGAATGCTCTTTGGACTTTGCATGCCAGAGTTAGAAAGATGTCTAAATGCTTATTTCCCTTCTTCGCTAGTGTGGTTTGATCCCTCATTCCCTTGGAAACAAATCAATCTATACGAATTTGGACTGAATAGTACCTATCGTGCTATTACATAAAAGTCTAACTTCCGCTCATCGAAGATGAATGCCGTATGCATTGCTGATCCCTCCCAATCGACACCGCCTTTGTCCTCTTAGGTGGTTTGCGCCCTAAAGCCGCCCATAATAACCGCATCCCACTTCTCCGGCTACGCTCTACTTCCAATTGCTGTTAGCAGCTTCCCTCTCCGGACTTCATCGCACAGCTCCGGTGTCGCATGGACAAAGCTTTACTCTGAGAACGCCTGAGCGTCTGGCTGTAGAAGAACTCTCCTCGTCCCTCGTGTGAACTGACAATCACCCTCTCTTTCATCTCCTCATCTCTCCATGCCCAACTCGTTGCACCCGGTAAACTCCAACGGAAGACGATCGTTGTAACCAACGATTGAACCGTTAACTCTTAGCCAAACTTCGCAGAAAAGTACTTTGCAACCATTCATAACTCTCGGGAAAGTTTCACATGCTCTTCAATTCTAGATCTCTCGTTACAAATGTCGAACTATACCTTGTGTCACAAGGCGATATGGAACCCTTGCACACTAAAACCACTATAAACTCCAATCCTTTGATCCAATTGCACTCAAATTTCGCAAGAAAACGACTTATCATCAAGCTTCAACTCTGTCAAGTTTTATTGACCAATCTTATTGATAGCATGAGTTATGATCGTCGAACTAAATCTGTAACAATCATTGCAATCCACGCAATTCAGACTGTGTACATAAATTTCAAACTACTGCTTTGCACTCAAAACTCAACCAATCGAGCTGAAATTTCAATCAAATCGCAAATTCGAGTTGTAAACTCTGTGTCTATCGAATCCGATCTGTCAAAGCCTTCATAGAACGCTCAGAATTCACTCAAACTCTCCCATTGGTCTAAATTTCACTCTCCCACTTCAAATCACCACACCGGAGTGTCAACTTGCTCAATCGCCTTCATTCTTGAGCCAAAATCCTAGCTCTCCTCGTCAGCTCTCCAACCCTATCCTTCAATCCTGAAAAACTCCCTTCGAAGGCTCCCAAAACTCCTCAAAACCCCAAAGAACTTACCCAAGTGCTCTCATTGGTCTAAATTTCCCAACCAATGAGAATGAAGAGTTCCATTTTGACCTCTAGTGGGCCAAATTAGCCACAACTAACTTAGAGCTTAACAACTAGCCTAAAAACACTACTTAGCCATCATATAGGTAATACGAGTTGTTGCTAATAAAGAGTCAAAATAACCACTCGAAACCGGTTAAGTATAAACGGAACAACAAAAGGGACCGGGGAGTTTATAACTTGAGTATAATACTCCTCGCCAAAATTCCTAACAATCAACTCCCCTATGACTTGCCTTTGGTAGATAGTAGTGATGGACAGGGACCCATGTGTTGAAAGGCGCCACTATCGGCAAGTTTAGGTCCATAATGCTAATATCAAATCAAAACATAGTAATCGTTAAGTCCCAAGTCGCCCCGTAGGAAACAATTGGCAAAGAATGAAAGGATCTGGGGAGTTTATCACCACTTCCATAAAGCTATCTCCAAAGTGATACACTAACCATGCCCTAAAGTGATCACGATGTAGACACCGGATGCTTATCACAAAGCAGTTGGGCATCGGTATATCCGGAGGATCATACCGCCCTCTATCCATGTCCCCACGTTGGCTCCACTTCTATCGGATAAGCTCCTTAGTCAGCGACGTTCTAGACCTCCCCCCTTTCCTTTCGACTCCAACCACGCTTTATATCCGATAAGGTCCAAGATGATATCCCTTGGATCCTTATCTACATCCTGACCTTAGGATGACAATCCAACCGTGGCCTCTTAACAACCTTACAATGAGCCGTCGGCCATCCTGACCTAAAATATCGCCAAAATATCGCCGTCATCTCAACAGGCTCCAAGATGACACATGTCATCATCTTCTCATAGTAGCCGTGTCACAACACGACATCCACCCCCTAAACCTGCATCCTCCGGTATGCACCAAGAAGTTAACCAAAATGTGCGTGGCATCAGATTATGTCAACCTGATCTTCTGATCGCAATAGATCCTCCCCATATGACTCATCTTCACCAAAAAGGTCAAACTCCTCCTCAAGTTGGCCAATGTTGATCTCCTTATTCCGGCTTTTTGAAGATCTTGATTCGCTTTTGCCGCAATAGGCACTTTCATCTTTGTGTCATCCAACTCTCTCAGCGAATAAGTGGCATTGTCATGGACATTGACTACCACATATGGCCCAAACCATCTCTTGAAAAACTTCCTCAAGGTGCTATGTTGGTTATCGAGACTATTGTCATACACCAACACCCAATCACCTTCTTTGATCTCCTTTGGTCTCGACCTATGACGTTTGTCAAATCTGTCCTTATTTCTAAGGCGTGCCTCTTTGAGTCTCTCCATTGCCAATTGCACATCCTCCGTTTCTCCTCTCCAATTGTCGAATGCGTATCGCCAAAAGATCTTCTCTACTCATATTATCCTCCCAAGGCAAACACACTCCATGTGGGAATGTTTTCCTCTATTGGCATAATTGGCTTTTGGCCTTGCATCAACTCTGGCGGCATGTAGCCGGTCCGCGAGCTATGGGTTGTACGATCAGCCCATAATGCAAATGGTAACAAACGAGGCCATTGTCGGCCTTCCCCCTACATGACTTCACAATTGCTTTGACAATAGGTGGATGACCCCGCTCACTCTTTGCATTCCCTTACGGATTATAAGCGTTGGTGAGACAACTTGACTCCACATCTCTCAAAGAAGTCACGTGCCTCTTGAGCATTCAACTCCCTCGATCGGCGGTCATCTTCCCAACACATCCATAACGACACACGGCGTCCTCCAAAAGAAATCTGCAAACCCCTTACATTGCTTTTTCGACCGTAGCGCTCTCCCCTCCACTTGATTGGATAGATCCTCCCTCGCTAACACCAGGGGTACCTCATCGCCCTACTCCCATTGGCATGACCACTAAATCCACAACCCACTTGTAATGGATAGCAAGTGGATATGTAGGATGCAAACCATCACGATTGTCGGATTCCGAATACATCGACACGTCTCACAAGTCTCCACAAATCCCACTACATCTTTGTAGATGTTCTTCCACCAATATCTCTCCTTCAATTTCATGAAAGTGGCGTATATACCCCTATGGCCTGCCCATAAGCTTTCATGAAACTCTCGCATCAATTCTCGTTGAGCCTCTTGTCCACAAATCACACGTTGTGGCATATCACCCTTCCGCTTCGGTCTCTTCCATAGGTATCCATCCTGCAACATGTAGTTGTAGGCTTTCCTCCTTACATGTTTGAACTCGTGATCACTCCAACCACTCATGTCGTGCAAGTGTACTTAGATATTTTCCAATATCTAACCACTCATCCTCATACAAATCCTCGAAAAACAACTCCAAACCTTGTGTTACTCCTTGCTGATGAGCCACGCGAGAATAAAAACGTCGTTCCTACATCATCGGTATCATCAATCATCTCTTCTTCTCCCTCATATCTAGCTCTTGACAACATATCTCGCCACCTTGTTATCCTTCCTCGCCACATGCTTGAACTCCGGATTAAGTGTCTTGATGTAAGCTATCCACCTCAACATTGCAATATCGGTGTATTGCAATTGGTGATCATCGAGCAATGGTAAACAATCCGTCTCAACAATCACATGTGCTCCAATCAGGTAGTTTCTCTCGGACTTCATAGCTGTAACAACACCCCACAACTCCTTCTTCACTCCGAGGATAACCGTTGTCTTTCACTCAAGACCTTGGCTCCAAATCTCACCGCATATCTATTGTCTTCATCTTCATCATCTTGTCCCACGGCCCATCCTAGGGCAATAGGATGGTATCCACCGTCAATATCGGCTTGTTACCATGATATTCTATCTTCATAAAACCGAGGCGATGACATACACCTCTTCAACTTCCTCATGGCCTCTACATGCCTATCCTCCCATACAAACTTCTGATTTTTCCTTAACAACTCATATAACGGATCCGTTATATGAGCAAAGTGAGGAATCCATATGTGATAGAACACAACGACACCTAAAAACCGCCTCACCTGTCAAGGAAGTGCAGATCTCGCGCATTCTTTGGATAGCATCCACTTCTTTGGGATCTGGTTTTCGGCCATACCATCCACACAAATGACCAACAATCACAACCTCCCGAACTCCAAATGTGGACTTCACCCACGACAATGTAAGATGAACCTCTTCCAATCGAGATAATATCCTCTCACAATCTTCAATGTGATCCTTCACGAACTTCCGACAGCCCCTTTGATCCTTGGTTTCATCCTTCTCCTCTTTTATACATCCCTTGATGGGCACATCATCTAGAAAAGGCATAGTCTTCTCTGGAATAAAGTCCCTTAACACTTTATTCATCCCATTCATCATATGTGCAACAGAATTTGTTGCTCCTTGAGGTAATGTACACATCCTCACCAATCCCAATGGTGTTCTCATTGTAGTAACATCCCGCTTCCTTCCGATAGTTGAAATTGATCATATCCGGAGTAAAGGTCTCCCATAGAGTAGATAGCTCTCCGGCAAAAGCTTTCGCAACTTCGTCCACAATTGGTCCCACTCCCATATTTCTGATAGTCACTTGATTCACCGGTTGCATGTCTTGAATGAATCGTAGTGATACATTCTTTTTTGGCACTGTAAACCACCGGCTTGAATATGGTGCAAATGACGGCTCCAAAATCCTCATCTTCATCTTTTCCTTCAACAACTCAATGAGTTTTGGAAGATGGGCCCTAGGTACGGGAATCGGCCTCAAGTCCCAAGGTGCATGAGGCACAGTGAAAATGATCATGGGAGCTACCACATTAGGATCCACACACCCTATCTCCTTTGCTTCAAAAGCGAATGCTTTTCCATGCTTGGAAAGCATCTCTTTGAAACATCTCTCCTCATTTGCAAGAAGGAAACCATCTGATCCAACCTTCAACTCCTTCAAAGTGGTTTGATAAACTTGTGTCCCATTTTACTAGGATCCCTCAAGCTACTTTCTCTACTCGCTTGCTGCACCTTTTCCCTTGAATCATTGGGTAAAGGAACAGCGATTGGTTTCACCTTCTTATCAACTGTTTTATACCTGGTCTCCACTTTCGAACTTCAGGTGCTTGGAATGCCTCGATAGTGGAATAGAGCTCTCTAGAGTGAACCTCCACTATCTTATCCTCATCGCCAAATCCAATCTCCATCATCTCCTTCAATGGATCTCCCAACCCAAACTCCTCATAAACTCATGATATACACTCATCTTCCTCAAGAAGCTTCAGATCTGCAAGTTTCTCTTCATGTCTGCGCAATTCCTTCTTCTCCCATTTCTTCAAATCAGAAACCTCCTTGTATGTAGCATATCCATCCCGCAAAAATCCCACCAACCCTATACAATAGGTACCTTTCTCTCGTGTAGGTGAGAGTACCTTCTTCTCCGTACCACTATATCCTCTCTCTATAGTGGTACCTCTCCAAAATCCTCAAAGTCTTCAGATTTTGGGAAAGCTCCCTCTCTCAATTGCGCTTTATTCCTCTCATGATTTGCTGGTACCGTTAAAAACTGCACCAACCGCTTTCCATCTTGGCTGCGAATTCGTGCATATGCTGATCCATCATCAAGCACTCTTGTCTCCATCCTGAGTGCTATGATATAGGGTTGCCCAAGAATCAATGGGTATGATATAGAGTCTTGGACAAAGAAATTCTGTTTCACTACTACATCCCCAACCTTCACCGGAACATCAGGGCATGCTCCGTACAAGTCCCCTCGAGTGTTGTTCGCTGCCCTGATCATCCAACCATGCTCAGTGTCTATGGGCCATTTCCTTCTTGTAGAGCTCTCTTGACATTATGTTGATTTCTGATCCATGATCAATCAACGCCAACACCGGTTCCTTGAGATCCCCAAGCTTTACAAAGCGTTTGGTAGTCATTTCTTGCCCAATGCGGCCGGGTGTAGTGACTAGACACCCTTGCACCTTCCCCTTGGCCTCCTCAAACGGACTTTCTGAGATTTCACCCCACAACACTCCACCAATGCATCCTCTTCATCCTTTGATACCTTTGTACCTAGTGCATGAAGTAGAGCGGTTTCATTGGAAATCTGCCGATTTTCCTCTTGATGGTATCGATGATAACATCATGAAACTCCTCTTGGCTATACCAAGTATCTCCCTCAAGGTAAACTCTACCTTGGCACTCAAAATCCTTTCCTCCAAGACTCCCTTCAGATCGGTCGCCACTTCAATATCGATTGTAGCTTGTACGCTGGTGATTTCCCCTTCTCCTTCTCACCCCCTTTGGCCCTTTCCTTGGACCTTGAAGGACCAGCTTCTTCCATAACATGATCAGGTGGAAGAGGTGTATCAGGTCTGATACGCTCTCTAGCCAACCTCTTCAGCGAGAGTCCTTCACCAGAAACTTCCTCTTCCCTCCGTCGCTTTTCTTCCACCGATGCTTCATATTGAGTCTTGGCAATATAAGCATGAACTGACATGCTTTCTCTTTGGATCATCCCATCCGGTGTTAGCCGAATCTCGCTTCTTTGTTCTCAAAAGAGTTTCTCTAGCTACTTTCCCTTTTCCATTGTAGCGCGAGCACTTGACCATAGACCATTGAGTGGTAGTTGTCCCTCAAACCCCTCTTCTTCTCCTCTAACCTTAACACCATAGCTAAAAGCTTCAAGCGATGCCACTTTGCATGTGCACTATGGTAATCATCCACAATCTTTCTCATCCCTCCTTTACCAAAATTGGTTTGGATGATTGCTCCGGTGTCCTTGAGGGCTACCTTCCCTTCTTTCCAAAAAATTTCTCCACTTTGCAATGTTTGTGCAAAGTCCCCCATAATCTCTTCGTGCATGATCAGTGCTATCACACCATATGCATCGTTGCACATACGCTTGCTTGGTGGGGGTCTTCTTCTCCCCTCCCCTATCCTTCTCCTCTAGCATTGCAAATTTGATCTTGAGCTCCTTCATCCCACGACGATCTCATCAATGGTGATTCCTCTTTCCTTGAGTTCACAACCGGAGCTTGGACATTGGCAGTTGGAACAATCTGCCTAGTAACAGGTGTTGGGGCAACAGAAGTAGCCGTTTGAAGAGGCCTCCTCGTCACAATCTTCTCTCTCCTTCTTTCTCTCAAGCCAAGAGACCAACTGCCTCCTCCACATCCTTCCAACTACTTGTTAGTCCTTCTTCCTCATTTTTGTCTTCAAGAAGCAACTCCAGCTTCTCTTGCAACTCAACATCAGCAGCTCGGAGAAACAACTCGTTTTTTATGTGACTCCAAGGTGATCTTCTCCAATCGGGACAATTGTGAGAATTGTCTCTCAAATTCCCCTAAGAAGGTTGCATGAGACTTCTTATTGGGCCTTCGACCCACTCCATGAAGGACTTCTTAGTGACTCTATCAGAGTCTTCTAAGAAGTACTCATCTCTCAAGGCACGAGAATACGTCTCCCCATTCTCACCAAATTGCTCATGTAGGGATCTCACATGATCTCTAATCTCGGCACCGCCGGCAAAAGGCGGAACACCTCGATCATCTCCTTCTCCGGGGACACGGTTCAGCTCCATTTCCTGGCGTAATATCTCAAGTACTTTGAGACATCCCTCCCATCAAACTGATCCATCTTCCCTACTATAGCTTGCAACGCCCTTGTGGCTAAACTCTCCCCTTCGGTCTTGTAATTGTTGTTGTTGAAGGAAGAGTGTGAGCGCTTGAAACATCTCATTTGCATTGCCGGATCAAGTTGCACCTTAGGTATTTCGTTTGCTGCGCTCGACCCTCCCCACTCATTGTAACCGTCCTTATGATCTTGAACACCCACTCAACTTATTGTCGATGAAAAGCCGCCTTTGATCGTTGACCCTCCGATTCCCCAAGTACCCAACTTCCCGTTTCTATCTAAACTGATCTAAACCTAGAGCCCCGTGGTTTATATCTAATGAGTAGAACAACCTAACTTTGTCATCACCACACAAAGCACTCTTGGGAGAGTTGGTCATCACCTCCAACTTCTCACAAGAGAAATACACAACACGCACTAGAGTGGTAACCAGGTGATCAAGTCCGAGCACTCTTATGGAATCGGCGCCCACACAAAGCCAACATGGCGCACACACAAGAAGCCAGTATGGAGGGATCGAACACGAGGAAGCAAACAGCAACCCTCCATACTTAAATTCCCAACCCACCCACGATCGACTCTCGCCATCAATTGGCATTTGACATATCGTAAATTTCAATGTTCTCGCGCTATGCCAACACTATAGAGTCCTTATAAATCAGATTTCTAATTGATTTAGTATCTCAAGCCCAAACAACTTGAACTTGCACCCTATCTCTCAAGGCTGATTGACAATCTGATCTTGCAATCTACACCTTCTAAACTTGAAACACTAAACTATAAACCGAAACTCATGAAATTGTAAACTTGCAACAAGAGAACTAATGAAAGCTCCTCCACCTCAGAGATTTCACGTCGAGTTCACCACCTATGTCGCATGGACAAAGCTTTACTCTGAGAACGCCTGAGCGTCTGGCTGTAGAAGAACTCTCCTCGTCCTCGTGTGAACTGACAATCACCCTCTCTTTCATCTCCTCATCTCTCCATGCCCAACTCGTTGCACCCGGTAAACTCCAACGGAAGACGATCGTTGTAACCAACGATTGAACCGTTAACTCTTAGCCAAACTTCGCAGAAAAGTACTTTGCAACCATTCATAACTCTCGGGAAAGTTTCACATGCTCTTCAATTCTAGATCTCTCGTTACAAATGTCGAACTATACCTTGTGTCACAAGGCGATATGCAGACCCTTGCACACTAAAACCACTATAAACTCCAATCCTTTGATCCAATTGCACTCAAATTTCGCAAGAAAACGACTTATCATCCAAGCTTCAACTCTGTCAAGTTTTATTGACCAATCTTATTGATAGCATGAGTTATGATCGTCGAACTAAATCTGTAACAATCTGTGCAATCCTGCAATTCAGACTGTGTACATAAATTTCAAACTACTGCTTTGCACTCAAAACTCAACCAATCGAGCTGAAATTTCAATCAAATCGCAAATTCGAGTTGTAAACTCTGTGTCTATCGAATCCGATCTGTCAAAGCCTTCATAGAACGCTCAGAATTCACTCAAACTCTCCCATTGGTCTAAATTTCACTCTCCCACTTCAAATCACCACACCGGAGTGTCAACTTGCTCAATCGCCTTCATTCTTGAGCCAAAATCCTAGCTCTCCTCGTCAGCTCTCCAACCCTATCCTTCAATCCTGAAAAACTCCCTTCGAAGGCTCCCAAAACTCCTCAAAACCCCAAAGAACTTACCCAAGTGCTCTCATTGGTCTAAATTTCCCAACCAATGAGAATGAAGAGTTCCATTTTGACCTCTAGTGGGCCAAATTAGGCACAACTAACTTAGAGCTTAACAACTAGCCTAAAAACACTACTTAGCCATCATATAGGTAATACTGAGTTGTTGCTAATAAAGAGTCAAAATAATCACTCGAAAAACCGGTTAAGTATAAACGGAACAACAAAAGGGGCCGGGGAGTTTATAACTTGAAGTATAATACTCCTCGCCAAAATTCTAACAATCAACTCCCTATGACTTGCCTTTGGTAGACGGTAGTGATGGATGAGGGACCCATGTGTTGAAAGGCGTACTATCGGCAAGTTTAGGTCCATAATGCTAATATCAAATCAAAACATAGATCGTTAAGTCCCAAGTCGCGCCGTAGGAAACAATTGGCGGAATGAAAGGATCCGGGAGTTTATCACCACTTCCATAAAGCTATCTCCAAAGTGATACACTAACCATGCCCTAAAGTGATCACGATGTAGACACCGGATGCTTATCACAAACGGTTGGGCATCGGTATATACGGAGGATCATACCGCCTCTATCCATGTCCCACGTTGGCTCCACTTCTATCGGATAAGCTCCCCAGTGTCGACGTTCTAGACCTCCCCCCCTTTCGACTCCAACCACGCTTTATATCCAATAAGGTCCAAGATGATATCCCTTGGATCCTTATCTACATCCTGGCCTTAGGATGACAATCCAACCGTGGCCTCTTAACAACCTTACAATGAGCCGTCGGCCATCACATTATAAAATATCGCCAAAATATCGCCGTCATCTCAACAGCTCTGAAGATGACACATGTCATCATCTTCTCATAGTAGCCGTGTCACAACACGACACCGGGCACACGTAGTCCCATCGCCATGACAGAAACGCTCCACCAAGGTTCTTCAACCTCAAAGAGCTCACGGAGTCCAATCCGCCATCAGAATAAGTGGTCGAATTCTCTCCATCGTTGCACTTCTTCCTGTTGGAACTCCTCCGGTTCGACACTTCGACATTGTAACTAGCTTCCCTTGCTCCGGCCGCTTGACAAGTTCTTGGCATCGACTTTCTCTCGATAATTTTTCAATCCGCCGCCCAAACGCGCACTTAAATTCCCTTGCAATTCACTCGTGTGAACTCCCTAATGGTATTCCTAGCTAACAAACATATATTCGGACGAATACCTTCAAGAGAACCCGAATATAACTCTTTATTCACAAAAATCAAAAAAAAATCCTACTTATCCTAAGAACTACGCTCATACACAAGTCAGCACCGGGTGTCGGCATATGTTGCCTATTTAATCGGGGATAGGTAAGCCCTAGCCTTTTGTATGTCTTCTACCCTCTGCCCACTGGGCGGTATCTAATCTTACGACCAAACCTCCTTTTCAGGAGCCCGTTGGATTTACCTTGTTGACATGTTGACTCTATTACAAGATTTCACGATCCTGTGCTATACTCTAGTGATCTGTTGCCGATCGAGGCACGCAAAGGCCCATCGTGTCCCAAATCACATCCCAGACCCACAAAATGATTATGGGCCCTACACCATAAAGCTCGTAGGTGGTTCTTTATGAAGTGTCGTCGCACAGTTCACTTGCGTTGATCCGTAGTCTTGCCACTCCTAGCAGGTTATATGCTGTAACATATACTTCTTACATTGTTCCCCACGCTTCATACCCACCCGTTGCCGGGAGGGCATGTTGAAGTAGGAGCATCCCGTCGGCTGGATAGAAATGAGCTTATCCCATCGTAATAATAAAGGTTTCCAACCGTATTATTTACTAGGATGTCAACGAAAATTCTCGGGGGTCCCTTCTTAGTTTTATTTCTAAAAAGTGGGGGGTCGAGTTTTCCCGACTTGGAAAACCGAATTAGTCATTTTGAAAATCTCAGTATTTGGTATTAGTTCCCATTCTGAACCTAACAATTATTACTATCCTTAATATCTTGTATAATAATAATAATTTCATCTTACGTATAAAAGAAAGGGCCCCGCCCTGCGGGCCTTTGTCATCAGGAGCCAAAAGCCTATAGGAAATAAAACGCGCGCAAGACACGTAGTGTGGTAGGTCCTTAAAACATTTGAAGCCCTACAGACCGCCTATCCCCTATTGGTTCGATAGTTAAGGCCTAACAGGCCGTAGCAGCTCAAAAGTCAAGTTATCTTTACAATTGTTCACCACTTTCTTAGCATATGTACTGACGTCGCTCTGCCAACAATTCTTTCGGGTAAGCTGGCGAGAGTATTTGCCTGAGAGCCAGTCAAAATAGCTTATGTTTATCAAAGTGCCTCTCTAATTGCTCAAGAAATATCTTGGAAACTAGAAAAAAAAATTCATTTCGACAAATATATATATCTATATTTAAACAGATTAAAAAATGCCCATATGTGAAGGGGATCCGTATTGGTTATTCAGGTCGATTAAATGGTGCAGAAATAGCTAAAACTGAATGCAAAAAGTAAGGTGAAACATCTTTACATGTTTTTTCCGATCAAATTGATTATGCTAAAACACAAGCATCTACTCCTTATGGAATCTTAGGTATCAAAGTGTGGGTTTCATATTTTTTAACACAAAAAAAAGGAACAAGTTGTGCTATATCCAAAACTTACAAAATTTCGTAAATATCAAAAAGGCAGATCTAAAGGTTGCAAAGCAGACGGGAGAAACGCGCCGTTTTCGGCTATCAGGAAGCACAGCTTAAGTATAGCTGCATATTTTGCCGGTCGGACGATCGACAACCTAGTGAATGACTGGCCGGTTAAAAATAATGCAAAGGAAATCTTGAATCACATGCAAAAGGCTCCAGACTTTCAGGGGACGCAAGCAGATCTGAGCAAAAATTGGCAGCAATCCAGAAAGGAATTTGGACCATCCCTTACGAACAGGGTTTAAGATGGCTTATCAAAAGCTTTTTCAGGAGCGCGTGTCACGGATGGAATTACTAGGAAATAGCCCATAAAGGATGTGTATTCTTTTTCCTCAGAGATTTCGAGCTACTAGATGCTTCTCTTAGGCCGACCTCTAGAACGTAATCTTTCTTTTGTAAAGTGACAATTTAGGTAACTTATTTGTCAACTTTTCCACTACAACACCAAAAAAATCAAACTCTGCCTTACGAAAAATAGTTCGAGTTAGACTAACCTCTCGATTTGAAATTACTGCATATATTCCAGGTATTGGCCATAATTTGCAAGAACATTCAGTTGTTTTAGTAAGAGGAGGAAGGGTCAAAGATTTACCTGGTGTAAGATATCATATTATTAGAGGAACAAGCTTCCCTTACATTGGCTTCATACTCATGCACTAAGTATTCTCTTTGCTCCATTTTATTAAAACAGTGTTCTCTGGGTTTTTTTTTCTATTTTTGCCTTTTTGGTTCCAGAAATTTGATTGTTTAACGTTTTTACATGTTTTACTTGGTTCTTTAACTGTTTCTATAATTATATATCTATTCGAAAAGACCAAATTTTCCACTTTATTGTATTTGTTTAATTTGGATTTTTTTCAACTCTTTGTTTTATTTGGGCTTCGTTTAGAAAAGCGTTATAGAAAGAATTACTGGAATGGCTGTTTTATCTTGCTACTTAAATGGCGCACATTGAAAATCCGAGTTATTTCACAAAAAAACACTCGTATATACTGAGCTCGTAAAGGTACCTCACAATTACAAAGTCTTTCTACAACTACCGAAATGGTGTCTGATGATCTTTTATGATGTAATACTGATTAGTTCGTTGTACAATTAAAACGCAAACATTTGAATTTTAACAACTTGAAAATTCTTGAGCAAGGATTTAACATAATTTTGGGGATAAAAAAGAATTGACCTTGTTCTCATTAGGGCATGTCAATAAATATGTTCTTAGAGAAGCAACCAATGCGTGAAGGATGTTGCCTCGACCAGTAAAACTGGTGAGATTTCGAAGGTTGGAAGTGTTTCAACACCTCTCAAACCTTATGTAGATACCATTTTACATAGTTTGACGGGCAGTTTGTACAGGATCCGAGTACTTATTCACCACATCAAGCTAATCCGCTTGCTGTCACGTAATTTTCTGAATATATTTCATTTATACTGCTTTTTCTATTAATCGCGAGAGGGCCTGCCAACCAAAAAAGATGTTGAGTCAAAAACCAAATTTTTTTTTATCTTGGGTCATAAAAAAATTTCTCTTGCCCTTGCACTCGCGTATTAGACCTAAAAGCACATGTAGTGCTTTTAGGTCATCTGTAATGGAGACTTCTTTGGCTTTACAAAAGAAGTCTCCCATTACAGATGACCCATAAGCACTACATGCGCGGGGCGCGGGCGAAAAAGCCGAATACGCGAGTGCAAGGGCAAGAGAAATTTTTTTCTGGTGGCCCTGCAGGTGGGCAAAACACGTGGGTTGGTTTTTTTCGTTGCTTGATGGATTCGCATTGCCTCGCTGCGCTTGACGAGATACGTATAAACAATAAATCATCTAGGAGGGATAAACGCAAAGCGCGAACAGATGTTGTGGGGCTTCCACGCCTCTCCCTGCATAACCCGGAGACAAAACAAATTGGCCACACAAAAGAAGGAGAAATGGTTAAAGTTTGGCGCGTAGTAGCGAGCAAAATTTGACCATGGCTTAGTGTTGGTTAAAGGGCTAGTTGCCTTTTATAAACTTGTATAATCAATGCGTAAAAAATGGTCAACTCTATTATACATGCGAGGATACTTATGGGAATACATAAGTAAATTAGACTGGCTTCATCACCACTTTTCTTTATTTGTAATGCAGTGGAAAAGGAACATCCAACTCCGGCCGGTGATACCGGTATTTCAGTACTTGCCACTTTCAAAATTCGACAAACAACCACATTGTTCCGTGTATACTCGTCGCAACTCGACCACAACAATGCACTTATTACCTCCTCTATTGAGAAGGGAATAAGTACAAGTCGAGAACACATTCTCTAACATCAAACCGTAGCCCGAGCCATTGTGCGAGTCATTACTCTACAGTTATTGCATGTTATTCTTAAGTAGCTACATTAACACAATTATATTCAACATAGACGGTCAAACCCTATTTATATACACCGCCGATGTAATTCTTATAAACAACAAACAAGGAGGATCTTTCGTAGGTTATATCCATGACCAGGTGGAAAATCAATTGTCTTTTGGAGTGAATACAAATAGGTCATACTTTTCCCCCAAGAAGATTTAGCACTAATGTAGAAATAATGGCCATGGAGGGAAATGCAATAAGGATAGTACCCTGTTTTAGAGAAAAAATAGCGTTTACTAGGTAATATTCCCCTATGGTAGATAAACAATGCAAACATGAACTATGAACCTATTAAAATAAATAGGTAAACAAGCGATAATTTGACACCAGATATTCAGAGGTGTAAAAAAAGCTGCTGTGAAAAGCGAAAAAACTATAAAAAAATGACGATTTTTTATAAAGGTTTTCATTCCTTTTGATTCTAGCAAACAGATCACAAGTACAGGTACTTGAGAGCATATTGATGAAATAAATAAAATACGAACAGTTAACATAATATAGTCAAAAATCTTAGGTTGTAACTTTATTATAAGTAAATTAGTTGATGTTGTACTTAATTTGTATAAAAAGTGCCAAACATTGGGAACTATCCAAACAAAAGTGACAAAAAAAACAAAAAGAAGCAAAAACCACGTTTAAGAACGCTTGCTGAATGATTTTGTCTCGGGGGTTACAAACTGTTAGGGGACGCGTCTCCCCGGGTTTGTTGGATTTTGGAACAACAAACCCAACAAACCCAACGTTTTCCCCGGGGAGACGCGTCTTGGAACCACTTGGTGTCAATACCATCTACGGTTTCGGGAGTTGTCCCGGGGGTTAATTTTGGGCTTTATTGATGGATATTACTAATTTGAAACCATTAGTAGAATTGAACCTTTTTAAACAAATTTTCATGTAGTTTCAAATTTTTTAAACATATTTTTCAAGATTTTTAGAACTAAAACGGTTTGATGATGCATCATTATGAGATATTAAATTACTAAAATAAAGTATAAAATAACAATTTTTACTGAAAAAATAGAAAATGATGCATTGGATATGAAGTATTAAAGTACGATAATACAATATGAAATAAGAATTTTTATTGAAAAAAATGGAAAAAAATTGTCTTGGAACCACTTGGTGTCGATACCATCTAGAGTTTCGGGAGTTGTCCCGGGGGTTAATTTTGGGCTTTATTGATGGATATTACTAATTTAGTAAATTTGAAACCATAAGTAGAATTGGATCTTTTTAAACAAATTTTCATGTAGTTTCAAAATTTTGAAAAATATTTTTCAAGATTTTTAGAACGAAAACGGTTTGATAATGCATCATTATAAGATATTAAATTACGATAATAAAGTATAAGATAACAATTTTTATTGAAAAAAATAGAAAATGATGCATTGTATATGAAGTATTAAAGTACGATAATACAATATGAAATAAGAATTTTTATTGAAAAAAATGGAAAAAAAGTGTCTTAGAACCACTTGGTGTCGATACCATCTAGAGTTTCGGGAGTTGTCCCTGGAGTTAATTTTGGGCTTTATTGATGTGTATTACTAATTTAGTAAATTTGAAACCATTAGTAGAATTGGATCTTTTTAAACAAATTTTCATGTAGTTTCAAAATTTTGAAACGCATTTTTCAAGATTTTTAGAACTAAAACGGTTTGATGATGCATCATATATGAGATATTAAATTACGATAATAAAGTATAAAATAACAATTTTTATTGAAAAAATAGAAAATGATGCATCGTATATGAAGTATTAAAGTACGATAATACAATATGAAATAAGAATTTTTTTCCAAGATTTTTAGAACTAAAACGGTTTGATGATGCATCATATACGAGATATTAAATTACGATAATAAAGTATAAAATAACAATTTTTATTGAAAAAATAGAAAATGATGCATCGTATATGAAGTATTAAAGTACGATAATACAATATGAAATAAGAATTTTTATTGAAAAAATGAATAATAAAGTATAAAATAACAATTTTTATTGAAAAAATAGAAAATGATGCATTGTATATGAAGTATTAAAGTACGATAATACAATATGAAATAAGAATTTTTATTGAAAAAAATGAATAATAAAATATAAAATAACAATTTTTATTGAAAAAAATAGAAAATGATGCATTGTATATGAAGTATTAAAGTACGGTAATACAATATGAAATAAGAATTTTTATTGAAAAAAATGGAGAAAAAAGAAAAATTGGGTAGATGGCTAAGCGTCTACTACAATTAGCCGTCTACAGACAGGAAATAATACCTTCGCCTTCCGCGATGGGCTTAGCGTAACGGCTCGTAATATATGATTCCCTCCACCCGAAGACACTAAGTTCTATTTCGACAGACAGGAAACAATATCTTCGCCTGGCAGACAGGAAACAATATCTTTGCCTTTCGCGATGGGCTTAGCGTAATGGCTCGGTCTACGACAGACAGGAAATAATACCTTCGCATTCTGCTATGGGCTTAGCGTAATGGCTCGGTCTACGATGGACAGACAGGAAACAATACCTTTGTCTTCCGCGATGGTCTACGACGGACAAACAGGAAACAATACCTTCGCCTTCCGCGATGGGCTTAGCGTAATGGCTCGATCTACGACGGACAGACAGGAAATCCACCAATACCTTCGCCTTCCGCAATGGGCTTAGCTTAATGGCTCGGTCTACGACGGACAGATAGGAAACAATACCTTCGCCTTCCGTAATGGCTCGTAATATATGATCCGTGTTGTGCTTAGCGTAATGGCTCGTAATGTATGATCCCCTCCACCCAGTTCTATTTGGACAGACAGAAAACAATACCTTCGCCCTCCGCACGAAGACTCTAAGTTCTATTTGGACAGACAGGAAATTATGCATAATATATGATCCGCGCTGTGCTTAGCGTAATGGCTCGTAATGTATGATCCCCTCCACCCAATTCTATTTGGACAGGCAAGAAACAATACCTTCGCCTTCCGTAATGACTCGTAATATATGATCCGCGCTGTGTTTAGCGTAAATGGCTCGTAATGTATGATCTCCTCCACCTCGTGATATATGATCCGCGCAATACCTTCGCCTTCCGTAATGGCTCGTAATATATGATCCGCGCTGGCTCGTAATGTATGATCTCCTCCACCCAGTTCTATTTGGACAGACATGAAACAATACCTTCGCCCTCCTATTTGGACAGACAGGAAACAATATCTTCGCCTTCCGTAATGGCTCGTAATATATGATCCGCGCTGTGCTTAGCGTAATGGCTCGTAATGTATGATCTCCTCCACCCAGTTCTATTTGGACAGACAGGAAACAATACCTTGGCCCTCCACCCGAAGACACTAGCGTAATGGCTCGTAATGTATGATCCCCTCCACCCTGTTCTATTTGGACAGACAGGAAATTCCGTGTTGTGCTTAGCGTAATGGCTCGTAATATATGATCCGCGTTGTGTTTAGCGTAATGGCTTGTAATGTATGATCTCCTCCACCCGAAGACACTAATGATCCCCTCAACCCGAAGACACTAAGTTCTATTTGGACGCGTATACAAACTGCCAGAATTACTAAATCCAAAATTTGGGTACAGTAGGACTTGAACCTGTGACCTTTAAGTTAAAAGCGTACTGCTCTATCAACTGAGCTATACAACCGGAGATTCTTGGTTACGACAATTTCAATTCTTTAATTAAACAACAAATTCATGAAAAACAACTCTGACCTATAATGCGAGCCATGAACAGAGTGTATAGCAATTTATCCACGGCGTTGCAAAAAATAAAACAATATATCTATTGTTTTATTTTTTGCATTTTGACCTTCCCAAACGAGAGATCATGGGGTTGGTGGCCCATCTCCTACCACTAAAACAATTAACTTTTCATTTAAAATGGAATTTTGCTGGAAGAAATTCATCAGGGCATATTACGGTTTTTCACCGAGGAGGTGGATCTAAGCGATTGCAGTGAAAAATTAGATGGCGAACCTGTATTAGGTTATTTACATAGAGGAATGGAAAAAATAGCTGAAAATAGAACAATTGTGTGCGGCCAGGGAAGGGCTCAAACGTACGAAACATTTGAGCCATGAGGTGCTCGTTTTAGGAAATAAAAAAGAAAAAAAGAAAATTTTTTTTGTTGTATGAATACATACGACACGTAGTGTCTCTCCTTAGGGAGAGACACTACGTGCTCGACCCGAAACCTTCAGGTTTTTCTTTCGTAAATCCGTCTCCTTTCTGAAAGTGCTTACGAACCTTCGGACCCATAGGCACGTAGTGCACGGGGATCGGGTATCGTGTGCGCATTCTAGCCAAAAATATTTTTGACTTTTCTATGCGTTTGATTCTTTTCGGCCCGCTTGGCAGTTTCACCTCTTAAACCCTCCGGATTGGAAGTCTATAAAGCGCTTCGCGGGACTCTATGTCCCGCACAGTGAATGCTCTCTCCCATAGCATTATGTGCCTAAAATAATACATCTTTCTTGCGATGGGGGAAGCAACGAACACCATCGCAAAAACAAACCACTTATTGTGTGTGTTTTTTAATAATTGATTATTGGTCAAATTAGGGTAATTCGCTCAGTTGGTAGAGTGCCTCGTTTACACCGAGAGAGTCAGCGGTTCAAGTCCGTTATTACCCAAGGGTTTCCATTATATGTAATTATGAATTGAATCGAGAATATGGAAAAAGGGGGGGACAAAGTGGTTTCTATGCTATCGGTAACCTAAGCTATAGAGATTACAATATGGAGGAGAAACGGCCCATAAAGGATAATAAAAGAATTCTATTACTCAAACTTGCCCAGGGAGTGCTAAAAACATGCAAAACAAAAAAAATATTTTTTCTGTTCGCGTAGCATCGGGCTCCCCTAGGGACTAGATTAATGATACATATTTGAGAAACCCAATGGTGACCAGCCCCCCAATTTTGCTGTAGTGAATCAATCCATTTATAAAAATTTATCAATTTAAACTTACAAACCCTTACATCGCTAGTTTAGTTACGGGGTGGAGGAGTTTTAGGTTCCATTTTTTACGGGATTTCAATTCATAGGGATTTAGTCGTGTCGGCTACGTCTACGGATTTATTTTGATGTTATCTTTGGATGAGGTTTTTACTGTTATTGAGGGGTCTTTAATAAATCTTTCTAAAAAGTCTGTTTTGGATTTTGAGGATTGACGAGACACTCAACCAAAGGGAGAGAGCTTTAGATCTCTCCCCCAGGGGAGAGGTTCAATCTAGTTACTTAGAAGAGAAAGGTAGTACTTCTAAGTTATATTCTTGGAAAACTCGAGGACATTTAGTAGTCCCTGAGATTCTTACTTTTTTCACTTCACAAATAGGTTTGACATTTTCTATGTCGTTAACCAAAAGTTTTATTACATCGCCGTGAGGAGCTAGACGATGAAATGTTTCATAAACAATAGCATGAGATCTCGTTTTTTTACCATCAATCATGCAAATGTGAACCAATTTTTTTATTAATTGTTTTTGTTTACCATTCAAGCCCCGGATATAGCCCAAATTGTCTGAGCAATTGTATGTGCTTGCCCTACGGCCCCTAGGTCTTGATGGCAAAAGCCCTTCCAGGGCATAGCATAAATATCTAAGGTGGGATAAGCTAAGCGCATAAAAGCTTTCTGTTTCGCGACAAATTCTATTTTTTTCGTTTCCACCTTCTCTGAAAGTCTTGATGAGTGAAACCAATCAAGGTATGAACTAAAAACACAGTTGAAATTCGATTTTCCAAATAAATTCATATATAATCTTTGGGTTTTTTTTACCATATTTAGATATGCCTTGACGTCGACCCGGTATTCCTTGAAGATCTTTAACTCCTCGAATACAATGGTATTTTACGCTTGGCAAATCTTGCACTCTACCTCCTCTAACCATAACCACATAATGCTCTTGCAAATTATGACCTTCACCGGGAATGTAAGCAATTATTTCATTTCGATTGGTTAAACGTACTTTAGCTATCTTGCGTAAAGCTGAATTAGGTTTTTTCGGCGATCTTGTCGAAACACGCAGGCAAACCCCCTGCTTTTGCGGATATTTATTTAAAGCTCGAGTACGCTTTGTGCGTCGTTTTGACTCTCTACATTTACGAACAAGCTGATTCATTGTTGGCATATTTTACTATGAACAAAATCATACAACTCTCAATTACATTATCGTAGAGTATGGTAATAACTTTATATTTTGTAGAAATATAAAGTCAAGTATAGAAAGTATGCTTTAACTGGCCTAAGCTCTAAGTAGGAAAATCAAATCAACCTTTTATAGATTATGGAATGGCAAAAGTTATCCAAGCAGATATCCCATGTGATGAGGCTTACGTTCGGTTTTATATGGCCCTTAGTGCTCAGGTTGATTAACACAGGTTGCCTAGGCATGTACTTCCTCTTTGTCATTTGAGCCGTATGCGGGGAAACTTGCACGTGCGGTTCTTAGGGGGGGAAAGACATCAAAGTCCTACCTATCCAACTAATCAGGATTTTATATAGATGGTACTCCGCGAAATCTTTGTATATGATATTGATCGCTTTATCAATACAACATACAGTATATTGGATTGTGTATTTACGCTAAGAAACATCATAGATCTCTTTTTACCGTAGCCCAAATGAGATGGAAATTTATATATATGGCCAGCAAAAAAATATTTTTTTTGCCTATCGAAAGAGGGATTTGAACCCCAGTGTGCGAATTATGATCCCGCTGTTCTATCCTACTAAACTATTCCGACATGCTGATTATGATCCCGTTGTTATAATAATCTACCGCTTCCTAGTTGTTGGGTTAGAATTCGCCCTGTGCTTGTTCCTGATATTTTATAAAACAAAGGCGCATTAGCATTTGAGTTGGTTAATACGTTGTAATTAGAAAAGTCAGAAGAAATTTAGCAAAACAAAATACCAAAGAAAGACATAGTGAACAAAAAAAAATAAAGTGAAACAACCACAAGGCGCAGCTGCATTTCGATCTTACTCTCCAGTCAACCTATAACTGAGCATCTATTGGCCGGGTGCCTAGTGGTGTGTAAGAACATCAACCAAGGATTTTTCTCCGGGTCTTTGATGCTCTTCACCAAGAATTGTTTTCCCATAACCCTCAGTTCAGTAGGTGTAGGGACGCAGAAAGTTACAGGTTCAAATCCTATCACCTTGAATCAAAATCGGAGTCAATTAAAAAGATGAAAATAAATCGACCGTTATCACCTCATCTTACCATCTATAAGCCACAAAAACTAACAAATATTCAAGTTCCTAAAAGAGCGAGTTATATACGAATCATTATGCTGGAATTAAGTTGTATTGCATCCCATTTGCTATGGCTTGGACCTTTTATGGCTAATATTGATGCACAAACTCCTTTTTTTATATTTTTAGAGAAAGAGAAATGATTTATGATTTATTTGAATCTGCTACTGGAATGCGAATGATGCATAATTATTTTTGAATTGGAGGAGTTGCAGTAGATTTACCTTATGGTTGGATAGACAAATGTTTAGATTTTTGTGATTATTTTTTACCTAAAATAAATGAATATTAAAGACTTATTATAAATAATCCTATTTTTTTAGAACGAGTAAAAGGGATAGGTACTGTTACTAGAGAAGAAGCTATTAATTGGGGATTATCATGTATCCACACCGTTGTGGGACATGGACGATATCTATGGGGCCACCAAGGGTCCCATACGATATTCGGGTACAGTTGGCACAATTGAGTTGGATGACTTCATCCAGGAGTTTGACTCATGGTGTGATTTACAACAGATGCGTAACTCTACGTTATTCAGTCCGTTTATGGCTTGGAAGGGATTATTCCAGCATTTGGAGGATCCGCCGATGGATGATTATCATGAATTTCGGCGTGAACACCTTGAGGAGATAGAGTTTTGAAGACAATAGTGGTCTCCAAACTACATCTATATTACTTCTAGTACTGTGTTTGGAGGTGCGAGTTCATCCTCTGTACTTGGCACTGATGATACGGTTGGAGTTAGTAGGGTTGGGAAGAGTTCAGAGGTCCCAACCTTCAACCCTATTCTGGAGTTCTTCGCACGGTTGAGGAGAGACTACCAAGGGGTGAGAACTGACAAGGTACAAGGCTTGCAACGTTTCAACGGAAGACTGGGGAGAATCTTCGAGAGGCGTATACCCGAAGTCAGTGTTACCCATGGGGTGACAGAGGCACAAGCTATCCAATATTGGTATGGGATATTGGATTGGGAGTTGAGACGTAGAGTGAGAGATGCTACCTTACTACACGAGACATTACCTACGTTGGCCATTGTGTTTTGTCTTGCTGAGCGTATTGAGCTCAACATGCAAGAAGAGAGGGTGGTGACTGCTAGGTTCATCAAGGATTCACCATCTTCATCAACATCTTCACGTTACCAGTCTACAACACAAACCCGGAGTGGTTATGGTAGACATGTAGGACAGCCTCGACCATCTGGACAGAGTGGTGAAGATGCGGCATCCAGACCATCGCCATCCTTTTCAGATCAACAATCAGTTGTTGGGATGGTATGTTGGACATGTGGTGGACCTCATCACAAGAAGGATTGGTTTCAAGGTCGAAGGATGGATCCTGTTGGAGCAAAATCATGTGAGCATTGTCACATATATGGTCACATGATGGATCGATGTTTTGATCTCCATCTAGAATTACGATCAACAAGAGTTGCCATGGTAGTTCTTAGAAGAGGACGAGGAGTTCAAGGTGGCAGGAGTGGTGGTAGGGGTGGTGGTCGAGGACCAGCCCCTACTCAAATGTTAGCCCATGAGGCTAGTCATGAGGTGAACATGGCATCTCGATTGGAGCAGTTGGAGCAGAAGATAGCAAGTATGTCTATAGCTCAACAAAGATCAGATTCTGGAGTTGGTGCCTCTACATCATATGATGGAGATGTTGTGGAGTACATGTGCGCAGCGGCACAACCATGTGCAGTTTCTGTGACTCGTAGTGCAACACATACTATTGAGTCTAGAGGATCATCTGTGGAGTTAGATCCACAAAGAGGGGAAACTAGCTGATAGGTTAGACTTCCTTAGTCTTTCACATTGTCTGAGGCATTGGACACCTCATCCATGGCTCCTAGACGATCTATTGGAGAGATGAGGGTGCAAGCCAATGTGGATGTGTTTGGAGATGGAGCAAGTAGGGACCTGTGACCTCCGGGCTGACTCTCACTCAGGTTTACCTCCGATGGCTTTTTGGAAGCTCATCATGAATCTAGAAGGACTTAATCCCACCCTTTGCCCATGATCCTATTGCTCACTCTTACACAAACTCTCAAAGTCCAAGCTCTATTATGCACATTATCACCAAGAGTAAGATATCACTCAAAAGGAAAGGGATACTTTGGTAATCAAAGTCTTCATTGAATCAAGGTTCCACTCCGAACATGACATCTCCAAGAACCAAGCTCCCTAAAACTAAGATCACCACACTATCTCCTCCCAAAACTAACTTCCATTGAAAAACTACTTGAGAGGTGCTTCTCAACCTCTCTATTTATACTACTTAGAATCTTACCCTAGTAACTACAAGTAATCACCATGTAACTTCCTCTTACCAAGTTTAAACGAGGTAGAGATCACAAACCCCAATGAAAAGGGTACATGGCAACATGCAATTGGTCCACTTGGATCTTCTAGAAGCCCAACTACTCCCTAATTGACTTCTAGTGTACCAAGTCAATCTCGCCCCTAGATTTAAGGGTCTTCACCAAGTCCAACCAATGAAAACTAGTCCAAGTCAAGGGAAGTCAAGATACCCATGTGATGGAATCTATTCCTTGACTCATACTAAACAACAAAATAGTAGTTCTCATCTACCACACCAAAAGTTACTCTATATTTTCCTCCAACTTAACCATAACTAGCTAAACATAGTCATGACTAAGATAAACTTAGGCACAATTTAGATATACTTTCATTTTATCCTATATGTACAACCCTGGGTCTTACATTTACCCCTCGACCAAGATTTTCACTCCGCCCCGGAGTGAAAGAATCTGATCGTCGATGAAACGGCTTCAACTTGTCGTGATTCACCCGTCAAAATGTCGCCCTCCCAACTCCTTCAAATCGTAAGTAAAGTTTCCCACACCTTGTGAACTATGAAAGGACCAAAGTACTTTGGAAGAAATTTCTTTCTTGCTCTCTTATATCTAATGGAATCGAAAAGCATTACCCAATCACCTTCTTTGAAAATCTTCATCTTCTTCGTCCCAAATCGATTATCATGATACTTCTTTCGCAATTGTTGAGCCCCGCTCCACACGTACCATGGCCACAACTCGAGCCTCCTCCAAGCTCCAACAGTTGTTGACATCTTGATTTGATAGCTTCTACTCCATTCTTCCTCTTTAACTTCCGTTGGATAGTTAAGAAGGTCGTCAAATCAAATTGAATTGGAAGCTTTGACTCGACACCATATACCATACGGAAAGGTGAGTACCCCGTTGATGTCTTCCAAGTCGTCCGATACTCCCACAAGATAGCATGCAGCCTTTTGTCCCAATTTTGCTTGCTCCCCGTCCATGTCTCCGCATCCTTGGCCAACATCATGCAAAGCGTATAGTTGGTTATTTCGCCAACCCATTAGCATTTGGTTTGAAGGAAGTAGTCACCCGTGCCTTGATGGAGAAATGACCTAGCATGGCTTGTATAATGCTTCCAACAAACTCACCACCTCTATCGATACAATTTCTAGAGGGCATCCGAATCTAGTTATTATCCTCTCATATAGAAATCTACCCACTTCTTCCTCACTAGTAGATTTTAGAGGTCTAGCTTCTACCCACTTGGTTAGATAATCTGTAGCTACCACAATGAACTTGTTACCCCGAGGAGTAAGATTCAAGGGTCCTACAAAATCTATTCCCCACTTTTCAAAAAGGACCTAAAATAGGAACCGATGTCAAAGGAGGGGTTTTCATGGACTTTTTAGCAAAAGCTTGACACACATCACAACTCTTGCAAAATTCCACACAATCTTTGAAAATGCCTTCCAATGATAGCCCGCATCTAGGATCTTAAATGCGATTACCTTTCCCCGCAAAGTGTCCTCCACATACCGAGCCTTCATGAAACTCCTTCATAAGTTGAATTGACTCCTCCCTTCCAACAGCCCTTCTGAGTAGTCCATCCGCTCCTTGATGAAACAACACGTACTCTATGATGGTATAAGGTTCACATCGCTTCACCAATGCATTCCTCTCCCGTGAATGCATGCCTTGGGGAAACTCTCCTCCCGAGATGAAATCCCATATCCCCTTGTATTCAGCCGGTACTTTTTGTTATGGTGTCCATCATCAGCAAATCCTCATCTGGAAATGTATCATCCACTGGTTGATCTCCTTCCTCATCGTATGCTCAAGACATCAAATCAACATTGGCATGTTTCTTACCGGTCGATCCTCAATGATGTAATCAAACTCCGCCAAGAACAACTTCCATCCGCTATCCTACCCTCAAAGATTAGGCTTGTTGAAAATGTACTTCAAAGCCTTGTGGTCAGAACGATAGTAAACTTCCCTCCCAATAGATAGTGTCGAAACTTCTTGAGTGAGAAGATCACAACTAAAGCCTCCCTTTCATCCACCGAATAATTTCTCTCTCACCGCACCATCTGTCTACTAGCATAAGCAATTGGATGATCATGGCTATCTTCATCTAATCGGCTTAGAGTGCATCCTATAGCAATGTTTGATGCATCCGTGTAGAGAATGAAAGGTTTACCCCAATTTGGTTTGGCTAAAATAGGAGCCGTTACCAACGCCTTCTTAAGAAGTTCGAACGCCACAACCGCCTCTCTCCATCCTTGAGGATTAAATCGTAATCCGCCCCTTCTTCATGTAAACCGTCAAGGCATAAGCTTTGTTGGAGAAGGAAAAGATGAACCGCCGATAGTATCCCACCATTCCAAGGAACCGCCTCAACTTGGTCAACGCCACCGAAAAGGTAAGTCGAGGATGCGTTTCACCTTTTTCTCGATCCACCGCTATACCATCTTTGGAGATGATGTGCCCTAACAACAAACCTTCCTCACATCCAAAAATGCATTTTTCTGGATTGAGCGAGGCCTGGCTTTTCCAAATCGTTGTAGAATTTTGATCAAATGATCAAAATGATCCTCCTTCTTCCCCAGATAACACAAAAATCATCTATGAAATCTCGCAAAATTTCCCAATAAAAGGTTCAAACACCTTGTTCATGAACCTCTGAAAAGTTGTTGGAGCATTACATAGACCAAAGGGCATTACCCTAAAGGCAAAAGTTCCCCATGGCGTGGTAAAAGTGGTTTTGAGCTGATCTTCAGAGCAATTTGAATTTGGTTATAACCACTATAACCATCTCCAAAACTATACCACTCATGACCCGCCACCTCCTCTAGAATCTCATCTATGAAAGGTAAAGGATAGTAATCCTTCTTTGTGACAAAGATTCAACTTCTTGTAATCTACGCATACACGTAGCTTACCATTCTTCTTCTTGACTATCACAATAGGAGAAACCCATTCAGAATTCTCTACCTCATAGATGAAACCCGCATCCTTTAGCTTGTCGATCTCCTCCTTGACCACCACAAGCCGTTGGTGGATTTATCCGACGTTGTTTCCGACGCATCGACGAGCCTTCTCCTCTAACTCAATGCGATGAGTTTCTAAGGTTACTTCCTTCAAATCCTTGTAGCTAAAGGCAAAGACATGGATATATTTTCGAAATATATCCAAGAACCTTGACTTCTCCTCCATAGTAACCTTGGGACCAAACTTGAGAGTGGAGAGCCGTCGAGTTATCTCATCTTTCACTCATCTTCATCTTGTCGGGATCTTTCACCACCCCCGGCCTAGGAAGTAAATCCATTGCAAAGAAGAACTTGAACTTGAACATCATCGTCCGAGGTATCTTCAGATGATGTCTCCCTCATCGGCCGACATGTTGGTGTCAACCTCTGAAAAACTACCACTTTCTTCACTCTCGGACTTTGAGTAATCACTGTGAGGTCTATCCGAGTCCGAGACCGCCTCCTCCGCCACTTGTGAGAGGGACCTTCACTGATGGTTTTTCGGCCCTATACGAAGGTAACCCTTATGCCACCGATCAGTTGTCCTCACAGCCCTCAACCAAGGTCTTCCTAACAACAAGTCGTAGCTAGCCTCCTCAAGCACTTGAAAGGACAACAAGGTTTGAACTCCCATCACACTTACCACCACCTTGTCCACCACTCCAATGGGTCGCACCTTTTGCTTGTTGGCCATCCCAACAATGATGTTGGAAGGTCTTGAAAGCTTCATCCCCAACTTCTTCAACAAACGCTCGACATGGCATTCACCGCAGATCCACCATCCACTAGTACATCCGAAACATCACGCCCATTAACGCGTACTTCAATCTTCAAGCCCGAGTGCATACCTCCGAGGCAGCGGCATCCACCACTCCTACTCCAACATTCGCCATGGAAGCTTCCCCTTGATCGTCGCTTCTTGGTCCTTTTGGAGCTTAGGCCTCCCCTCAACTCCTTTCTTATCATAGGATTTAGAGCAATCAATTGGCCAACAGTTATATTGGCTTTTTGATTCCCCACATCCTCCACCACGTCGTATTTGAGCTGGGTAGATGAAATGGAGAAATCATCCATTCCCAACTTCTTTCTCGGTGCTCTCGGTTGACTCACACCACTGGATCGAGTGTCCGGCTTGGTTGATCTTCCATTGAGATGGACTCCTCCGCAAATCTTGCTCTCTTCTTTCTCGTGTGCAAGAATATCAACTCTGGAACTTATAGAGCTCTCTCCCTTCTCAAACGTGCACCGATGAGGAAACACATCAATAGACGCTTACTCCCCTTATCCTTCGATTGACTTGGAGCAGGAGTAGAATTGTTGTGTCTAACTCCATCATGTTGTCGAGGATTAGGACAATTTCGTTGGAAATGAGGGCCTCCACAACTAAAGCATGAAACCGTGAAGTTCCCTTGTGGTGGATTTCATTTTGGAGGATAATTCCCATACCCTCTAGATCCTCCCCCTACATTCTGATTCCTCCTCTCCCATAGTTGTACCACGTTAATCTTGAGATCGCGAGTGTTTCGTGATAGATTTCAACTCATGGTGCAAGTCTACCATCGGAGAATTTACTACTGGCGCAGCAAAGAACAAAAGTAGGAGTTGCCATTCTAACCACAACGGTGGTGATGCTTCTCTAGCCACCAAGCTAGAATCATCGTCTTCTAGGCTCTCCTCCATTCGAATAGCAATGCGAATAGCCTCAACCTTAGAAGAGGGCTTTTCATATCTCACCTTGCTTGAATCTGAGGCTTCAAACCTCCAATGAAGTTCTTTGTCAACATCGCCACAATCCCCACCATGGTTGGCTCGACCTCGCCTCCACTCTTTCTCAACACCACACGAAAGCGTGACTCCGGCTTCTCCGTTCTCTACGTATGATCTCACCTTCTCACTCTCTCCTTGCTTCAAAAAAGGTGACTTCACACATCAGCTTCTCGTAACTTTCATCCGAAGAAAGTTTTCAACAAGATTCTCCGTCAAACTCTCCCAAGTGTCTTCCTCCACATGCTCCTTCTTGTACTCATTGTACCACTTCAATGCAGAATCCTCCAAGAAGTCGGGCAAAAAGGATAGCCCATTCGGTTTCCTTCTCTCATTGTTTCCTATGCATGCCCTCTTGAAGTCTCTCACAAAAGATTCTACATCTTCTTTCTCTCTCCCATAGAACACCGGAAGCTTCCCCATTTCCAACTCCTTTTGTCGTTGTTGTTGGAAATTTATACGGGACTCCCTAATACAACACAAACAAAACTAGCTCCATTCTAGAGTAATTCATCAATGGCAAAATGAACGGAATTGGTTGGTCCAAGATTGCCATGGCTCTCTCCTCTCCTAAACACACTATGAGCCTTACCCTCATCGACATCTTCTCGATCATTCTGAAAATGATCTCCATCTTCAGTTAGAACTTGAGCCACATGGAGATTTCAACTTTTCGGTATCTGCACTCAATTTATCTTCAAAGCCCTCCACTAGTGACTCCAACAGAGCTTTCACGCCACTACACTCGTGTCCTAAGGGAAGTCCGGTCACTCCACAATTTTCACAATAGTTTCCACTCTTGGATTCATGGGGAGATGATGGTCCCAGATGAAGGTTTAGCTCTCCCACGTTTAGTCTCTCTCTCTCAACCTCCGATCTTTGGTCCTCAAAGGACAACTCACAAGCTTATGTCCCTCCTCTCCACAATAGAAGCAACTCACGTTTCGCTCTTGGGGAACTTTTTAGTGTCCTCTCTTCAAACTTCACTCTGAACTCCCTCGTGTTCGAATCCGCTGAAACAATCACGTCCAGCCCTTGAGGTATCTTAGATAACCGGATCTTCCAAAGAGGTTGATCTCCCATTTTCCAATGAGTGTCAAGTCATCCTCACTATGCAAAACACTCATGCATTCACTCTCTCGGAATGACCATAAACAAGGAAAAAGTAAATCTGAAAAGTAAAGCAGTTTTGCTCACTTTTATACCCCCTATACTTCAGGTATCATAACTTTCTCTATAAAAATGATCTCTCAACGAAATTTAAACCCACATGTAGCTTAGCTCTTGATATACAATCGTGCAAAGTTTCAAATCCTGATTCAATTCTTGCACGAATTGATAAGCTCTGTACACTTTTTTCCCGAGAGCTATCTTTCAAAACCCGTCAAGACCCTAGCAAATTCTAAACATCATAACTTTTGATCTAGACATGATATGACTGTTATTTCAAGTGCAAAACGTATCCCATCTACTAATCTAAAATCAATAAAATTATCGGAAAAACTTTGGAAAATAAAGTTTTCCTCCCAAATACATACTATAGCACTCTCGCCTCATCCCAAACAACACTTAAGTAAACAAAATGTACAAAATAACTTCCAGGCTATCATATAACACTACCGGATACACAAATGGTACATTACTATGCATCATGATCTCGGTTCGCTCTTCCCCACAGTCCTCTCCATATGAGTTCTCATCGTTGCGCTCTCACGGGCAATAAACTGGATTCGGAACATCTCTTCTCCTTCTAGACTGAGGTCCCGGCAACGGAACCAAAAAAATGTGACCTCCGGGCTGACTCTCACTCAGGTTTACCTCCGATGGCTTTTGGAAGCTCATCATGAATCTAGAAGGACTTAATCCCACCCCTTTGCCCATGATCCTATTGCTCACTCTTACACAAACTCTCAAAGTCCAAGCTCTATTATGCACATTATCACCAAGAGTAAGATATCACTCAAAAGGAAAGGGATACTTTGGTAATCAAAGTCTTCATTGAATCAAGGTTCCACTCGAACATGACATCTCCAAGAACCAAGCTCCCTAAAACTAAGATCACCACACTATCTCCTCCCAAAACTAACTTCCATTGAAAAACTACTTGAGAGGTGCTTCTCAACCTCTCTATTAATACTACTTAGAATCTTACCCTAGTAACTACAAGTAATCACCATGTAACTTCCTCTTACCAAGTTTAAACGAGGTAGAGATCACAAACCCCAATGAAAAGGGTACATGGCAACATGCAATTGGTCCACTTGGATCTTCTAGAAGCCCAACTACTCCCTAATTGACTTCTAGTGTACCAAGTCAATCTCGCCCCTAGATTTAAGGGTCTTCACCAAGTCCAACCAATGAAAACTAGTCCAAGTCAAGGGAAGTCAAGATACCCATGTGATGGAATCTATTCCTTGACTCATACTAAACAACAAAATAGTAGTTCTCATCTACCACACCAAAAGTTACTCTATATTTTCCTCCAACTTAACCATAACTAGCTAAACATAGTCATGACTAAGATAAACTTAGGCACAATTTAGATATACTTTCATTTTATCCTATATGTACAACCCTGGGTCTTACAGACCACCCATCAACATCGTCTGAAGTAGCATCCAGCGCAATGTTGGGGGGCGGCAAGGACTCTTGTTCATTCTTCTGTTTTCTCAGCCAAGGATTTATTGGCTTTGGGGGTGTCATCATCCCATATACTACGATTGACAGCCACACTTTGCAAAAGCAAAGAGGATGTGTTGGTTGCTTCTAGTTGTGTGAGCACTAGTAGTGTTGATCCCGGGATCAGCACAGCTACTAGTGGAACTTGGCAAGCTGCTGCCGTTCGAATGATGGAGTTATCAGCGAGGCCGGCATACGAGCGTACCAAGTGTCACCAAGTGCGGTGATGTTGGATAACAGAAGTGGTGTCTTCTGTTTGGTCGGACCTTCAGGAAAGGTTTATCGACCTCAACGCGTGTTATTGGATTCTGGTGCACAACCCCTTATGTTGGGTAAGGATGCACTACTTGGTCTTGGTTTGCGAAAGACCGATGTGGAGAGATGTCCATTCCAGATTCAGACATCTCTTGGAGGTTCTAGTGATGCTTGACACCATACATCACCCGGGTGGCATTGACTGTGCAAGTGCAACCGGATCATGTCACGGATAGCTCTACAACGCGAGCACGTGTTGTGGTTACACTTGCAGAGTCATATGATGTATTGGTGGGTGTGACAGTGTTATACCCGATGGGGTTTAGCATTGATTATTGGGAGGATACAGCCTCTTATCGGCCAGGTTGGCAATCTGGCGAGGACCGAGTGAGACGATTACCTATACTATTCATTACCGGTTCTAGGCCTTTACCAAGTGGAGGTTTGGCGTATGTTGCAGCCTTCAGTACTTGTGTTACTTGGTCTGGTGATTTGTTGGAGGGTAACATGGATGCTCGTGATAGAGAGGATGTGACTATCATGCCAAGTCTTAGTGGAGTAGTGTCATCCACGTTGGATGGAACACTAGGTACTTCATGTATGCAGTACAACAGATGGTTGATCAGCTCATACATCAGGCTTGGAGTGAGTCTTTTGCTCCGGAGAGGGAGGAGACGAAGGAAGTTATTCCCACTTCCACTATGTTGTCCCCTTTAGATACAACGCCTATTGCTTGGCAGTATCCAGAGGAGGGTATATGTGTGCTAGATCTATTTGGAGGGATTAGCATAGGTTTGGCTGCTGTTTTGCAGTTTGGCATATGAGTACATTGATACTTGTATGTGGAGCGAGATGAGATTGCAAGGCGCGTCTCATTACGCCATGTGGCACAGTTGGTGCGGAGATATCCAAATCTTCTACCAGTGTTGGCAATTCAAGGATATCAGCAGGCCTTGCCGTCAGATATTTCATTGTTGGGGACGCAAGACCTTGCTCGGCATGACAACATACATTTGGTTATTGCTGGATGGCCATGTCAAGGACACATACGTGCTGGTAATGGTCATGGGCTACATGATTCACGTTCTAGCATGTTCTGGGAGATGTTATGTGTGTTATGTTCTCTCCAATCACAGCAGACCGATTCTCCGGCATACATTTTGGAGAATGTTCCGTTGTTGGGTGATCCACGTGCACGGGTGATGACGAGTGCACATCAGGTGCGGTCATGGATTGGTCTAGCGGTATTGTTGGATGCAGCAAGAGTAGGATCTCGTGCACACCATCCACGTCTGTGGTGGACAAACCTTCATCCAAGGGAGGTTTTATTGCGAGCATATGACGGAGCGGAGAGGCCCTCACATCTCATAGTGGAGAGTATTTTGGATGTGGGTAGACACTCACAGGCAGTGGTCTATGCTGATAGATCACCCATGGTAGTGGTGAACCTTGTGGGTCAGCCAAGAGCTGCATTACCCACGTTGTTGAGTTACCCAGCTTCCCATGCTTACAGAGAGGGAGGACCTGGACTTGTATGGGATTCTCGCTTGCAGCGGTTGGTGGAACCCAACGCTGAAGAGAGAGAGCGAGCTATAGGATTTTGTACCGGTAGTACATCAGTACCTACATTGTCAGAGGCATCATGACGTCAGGTGTTGGGTCAGGCTATGGACCTGAAGTGTTTGACATGGATTGTGAGCCTTGGATTGGCTAAGCATAGACGCATGCGATCCAATGTATGACTGCTGACAATTGGTAAGCTCTTTGCCTACCGAGACGGTGGAGGCAAAAGCTCGGGGTGAGAAGTGCCCAAGATCTCATCCTTGGTCTTATGGGGATGTTAGAGAAGGAGAGGTAGGATCTTCTTCGAGTATCGTCGGAGTTTTTTACGCGGAGCGGGCGGTGGTTACCACTTTAGACCTTTGTGATACAACACAAGAGGTTACAACTACAGCAGCATGAGTTGTTCACATTGAGAGAGTGGAGCCTGGTATGAGAGAGCAGAAAAAGCTTTCTGCTCAAGAGGTTGTCATTTAGTAATCAAATACTACGTCTTCTATCTCTAGTGTCGATGGAGAGAAGATTTGGGATATTGAGATTGATCCCAAAGTGACAGGAGAAGAAAGACGTAGGGTGTGGAGGTTTCTGAGGAGATTCAAAAACTGTTTTGCCTTCAGTATGAAGGATTTAGACTATTTGAAGGGACCTGGCATATGGATTGACTTGACAACAGATGCACCAGTCTTCCGTTGTCCCTATCGATACAGTGATATGGAGAGAGATCTGATCCAAAGTAGGTGTCAAGACCTTCTTGAGGTTGGATTAGTGGAGATATACATGGTAATTATACAGATAGATGCATGTTTGATAACTACCGATCTATCAATAGACAAAATCTGATCGATATGCTATGCCTACACCTGAGGAGATCTTTGATGCAGTTGGGCATGCAAAGGTTTTTAGTATATTGGATTTACGAGCGGGATATCATCAGTTGCGGATTCGAGATGAGGATAAGGCCAAGACAGCCTTTTGGGCAATTGATTCGCATGCCAAGGATGTGTTGTATCAGTGGAGGTTCTTACCATTTGGGTTGAAGAATGCACCTACTGAGTTCCACAGAGTGATGGATAGGATCCTAGCCGGACTTGATTGTGCCAGAGCCTACATCGATGATATTCTAGTGTATAGTGCTACAGTGAGGGAGCATGAGATACATGTGCATGAGGTATTTGAGCGACTGATTGCTCATGGCCTCAAGTTGCATCATGGAAAGTGTAAGTTCTTTCATGAGCAGGTAGAGTACTTGGGTCATACCATATACCCAGGAGGATTGGGAGTTCAGCAAACCAAGGTGGAGTCAATCTTGCGTATTCCACAACCCTCAGATGTGAGTAGGGTTTGAGCTTTCCTCGGACTTGCAAACTTCTATCGTCGATATGTGCGAGGATTTAGCACTATTGCCAAAGCCTTGACAAAGCTGACAAAGCTAGATCAAGAGTGAAGTTGGGGAGATGAACAGGAGAGAGCTTTTGTTGAGCTCAAGGGAAGGTCGACATCTGCCCCTATTTTGAGGAGACCTGTGAGAGGTCGTCCGTTTCAAGTACATACTGATTGGAGTATGTTGGGTTTGGGAGCAATGCTTACCCAACATGATGATGAGGGGAATGAGTTTGTAGTGGCTTATGCAAGTCGTTCCAACAATGCAGCGGAGTTGAAGTATAGTTCTTATGAAGGAGAATGTTTGGCAGCTGTTTGGGCGGTGGCATATTTCAGATGTTATTTCTTTGAAAACTCCTTCACTCTCATCACTGATCATCAACCATTGAAATGGTTGATGGAATCGGACAAGCTTACAAGAAAGCTTGCACTATGGGCTCTTATCCTACAGGAGTATGATTTCATGGTTGTTCATAGACATGGAGTGGTGAACCGTGATGCAGATGGATTAAGTCGAAACCCATGTATAAGTCAAGTTGACGAAACTAGGGCTTGATGGCATGGTGATACTGATGAGGAGATGGTGCCGGTTGGCATGCATCTGCCTTTTTGAGTTTGTTGGCACTTGAGAGCTATATGATATCTCTCTTGGGTCAGAGAGCAGATATGTTAGCCTTGGACGCTGAGTTTGAGGATGGTTCGATGGTAAACCGAGACATCCAGGATGACATGCTAGTGTTGGAGTATCTTCGTACATGTGCTTTGTTGGGCACCTTGAGTGCAAAGGAGCGGGATCAAGTTTTACAGAGAGCTCGACGGTTCAGATGGGAAGGTAGACACCTTCTTCGAGTATGGGGAGATGGCAGCATTCGTGTTGTGCCACTTCCATCTCGAGAGAAACACGATTGGTCAGACATGCTCATGAGGAGTTAGGTCATTTTGGAGTAAAGCGGACATATAGCTTACTTCAAAGTCACTATTGGTGGAGAGGCATGCAAACTAAGATGCAGCAGTTTATGGCGAGATGTATGATATGTGATCGTGTTTGAGCATCATTCAATGCCCCTACACCACAACTACATCCTCTACCAATTATGGGACTTGGTTATCGTTGGAGCTTGGATTTTGCAGGACCTTTGCCATTGACAATATGACATCATCGATATGTGTTGGTCATGGAGGAACATTTCTCCAAGTGGATTGAGTTGCTGGCCTTGCCCGACAAGTCAAGTGAGGGAATAGCTTATGCGTTCTTAACTGCAGTGCTTAGCCGATTTGGTGCAAAAGCGAAGTGTTGTGATCGAGGTACTGAGTTTTTGGGCGAGTTTCAGGCTTTGTGTGATCGAGCATTGATTGATCATCGTACCACCTCAAGAGATCATCCCGAGGCTGATGGTCTAGCAGAGCAAGTTGTTCAGACGGTGAAGAGAGGACTACGAAAGTTTGGCTTGGACAAAGGTCATCTGGGAGACTGGGACATCCAGCTACCATGGTTGGCCATGGGTTATCGATTTAGCCGGCAAGCATCTCGAGCGTCATTCTCACCGTACTTTTTATTATATGGTAGAGATCCAGACTTACCTGCAGTTATCCCTAGAGAGTCAGGTGAAGTCTTGGACTTGGATAACCTTGATGTTTGGATTAGAGTATGTTCTCAAAGGGCATAACTCTTCCGTAGAGTCATGCCCATGGCATTTGAGAACCTGGCTATTGCTCAGCATAGAGATACTTTGCGTTATGCTACTGTAGGAGCGTAGTTCTTATGATAAGTAGGATTTTTTTTTGGTTTTTGTGAATAAAGAGTTATATTCGGGTTCTCTTGAAGGTATTCGTCCGCATATATGTTTGTTAGCTAGGAATACCATTAGAGAGTTCACACGGGTGAATTACAAGGGAATTTAAGCGCGCGTTTGGGCGGCGGATTGAAGAATTATCGAGAGGAAGTCGATGCCAAGAACTTGCCGAGCGGCCGGAGCAAGGGAAGCTAGTTGCAATGTCGAAGCGTCAAACCGGAGGATTTCCAGCAGGAAGAAGTGCGACGATGGGGAGAATTCGACCGCTTATTCTGATGGCGGATTGGACTCCAGCGGAGTTGCTGAGGTTGAAGAACCTCGGTGGAGCGTTTCTGACATGGCGATGGGATTACGTGTGCCCGGAGCTGTGCGATGAAGTCCGGAGAGGGAAGCCGCTAACAGCAATTGGAAGTAGAGCGCAGCCGGAGAAGTGGGATGCGAAGTTATGGGCGAAGGGTTAGGACGCAACCATGAAGAGGACAAAGACGGTGTTGATTGAGAGGGATCGGCAATGCACATGGCATTCACCTTCGACGAGCGGAAGTGGTTCAACCCTAGGGAGAGGAAGGGGACGAATGGCTACAAGCTCGACTTGATTAAGGATGTATTCAGAAGGAAGGTGGCACTCACCTTGAATCAGCTTTTCTCACTGCAGCGAACAACCTACGTGAGTATGCACAAGGTGAGGATCGTGGAAGGGTTCATCGGAGGAACTATCCGAGTGAACTGAGGAGAGATCTTTGCGAGGAATATGCAGGCCATGGCGACGAAGCTGAGAGAAGATGATAAGAGTGAAGTCTATCTCTCGTCTTTCTTAGTACACCTGTATGCAAAGTTGGAGTGGCTGACGCCTAGGGAGAGGCAGCTGTATCGATTGGAGAGTGGGTTGTCGGACTTGGATGCGGACATCGACAGTGCTAGCAGTGGGTTGACGAGGAGTCTAGGAACGAGTGCGCCGCCTGAGCCAAAGAGAACGGGAGAAGTGAGACCGGCGGTGCAGAGCAAGCTTGATTCGGACTCAGACCTGGAAGTGATTGGCACTTCAAGAAGAGGAAGAGAGTAGTGGAAGACAGTCCACCAGCTACTCTAGCAGTTCGAAGAGATGTAGGGAAGAAGAAGATGGAAGAAGAAGGACCGGCAAAGTCCTCTCGTCCGAAGATGATGACGGTGAAGCTAGGGCCAAAAGCCTCGAAGGAGATTGCGGAACCTATGGCATCGGGTATTATAGCTGTCACATAAGTTGGAAGCTATGGTGGTCCCGATATTACTGGAGTTGAACGAGATGGGACCAATCTATATGTTAGGGTGGGACCCTCAAGCAGATGGGTATATGGAATTGATTCAAATGATGAACCGTTTGGCGTTGGGGAAGGAAGATCAATTTATCACAGTGAGGGAGTTAACGGAGAATGTGGACAAGCTGTCCAAAGAGAAGGCTGAGATGGAGAAGAAGGTTCAAGAGGCGAAGAAGGCCTACAAAGGGATTTGTCGTATTCGGGGTGCGGAGATCCATTTTGTGGAGAAGGAGAATGCTCATCTTCGGGAGACGGTGCAAGACCTGAAGCGAAGACTGATTCAGGTGGATGTGGAGGCACCGGCGAAGTTGGAGACACTCGCTAATAGATGTGCGCAATATCTGTTCATACGGTGTGATCGAGTTGAAGTGGAGCGGTTAAAACAGTTGGTGGCAGCAATGGAGAATCCCTGTGACTCAAAGGATCGGAGAAAAGAGATGTACAAAGCATTGGGTCGATATTTCAGGGAAGCCATGGCTCTTCATCGACAGGAGATCGCGACAGATGTACAGGAGATGCAGTTAGGAATCGACGCATTCACGCAAGCAGCGGAGGTGCGATCGAGCTAAAAGACTTAGGAGAGAGCGATCCGTGTAGGAGGCGGTTAGCTTGGTAGTTAGGAGTAGCGGTTAGAACATTCATTATAAATAGTCGTAGAAAATAAAGTGGTGGATCTTTTATCTTTGCAAGTGTCCAAGCTGTTGGATTGCAAATTGTAGTCAGGGTAGAACGAGCACTCGAGGAGCTGGTGTCTGCAGGCTGACATTGTGACGACCGAAGCGTGTATCCGTGAAGTTACCCGGATATTTGTCCACGAGCTGAGCCTGTCTGTAACATCAGAAGTTCTCTAGAGGGTGTTTCACTGAGACGCAAACTTGTAATGAGAGAGATCCCCATCCCGAAATAAAGCAAATTGCTGAACTCCATTTGCTGTGTCTGTGGAATTGGTGATGTGATGGGTTTGTGAAGGAATTGAGTTTGAATCGATTACCTTCTTTGTGAATGCTCTTCGGACTTTGCAGTCCAGAGTTAGTCAGAGTCTAAATGCTTATTTCCCTTCTTCGCTAGTGCAGTTTGATCCCTCATTCCCTTGGGAACGAATCAATCTATACGAATTCGGACTAAATAGTACCTACCGTGCTATTACAGCTACCATCCGAGGAGGTGGATATCGACCTTCAATTCGCAGATTTCATGTTGGTGATTACGTTTACTTGCAGCAGAGTGCACCGACCACATTGGATGTTACGGCTAATCGCACGATTCTACGAGTACGTGAGGTTTTACCTTCTAGAGTTTTGATATTGGAGGGTCTTGATGGTGTGATTTGGAAGGATCATGTGCGTAATTGTGTGCCATGTCACCTTCCAAACATTGATGGTACTATGGATCCAAGCCTAGCAGTTGTACGTGTAGGCTTGAGATGTATGTTATGTGGATCAGCTGGTGGAGCAGCATGTATGTTGATTTGTGATTCTTGTTTGAGAGGATGGCATATGTCATGTTTGACACCTCCTCTCAATGCGGTGCCCAGTGGACGGTGGAGATGTCCTTGATGCGTTTAGCAGGCAATCAGATCTAACCGTTACATGATATGGATTGCAGATAGGCGACTAATGATGGGGCATTGTAGCATCCGGCCTCCTATTCTTAGCCCCACGAAGGGCATATTATGTTATGGACTAGATGGCTACCTGGTGTTAGAGGGAACTAACCGTTAGTTAGGAGGCGATTGTGGTACATTTATATTGATGTATGACGATCTATGTGTTGTGATGTTTGATATGACAGCGATATATGTTGTGATGCGATATGTATGTGCACGACAGCTGTCATGACTTATGTAGTAGCATCTCTAGTTAGGTAGGTGCGCATATGCAGGAGTAGATACAGTAGTTAGAGCCGGTTGTGCAATTAGCGCCGTTCGGACTGGGACTGCCATTAGGGCCGACAGCGCCGTTAGAGGTCCTAGGGCTCAAGGGGTAGAGTTCGAATTAGGGCTCCTTGGAGGCCAGTTTTCAAAGTTGAGCCTTTGAGAGTGTGGCTATGGTGGATAGTAGCTAGTGTGGGAACCTGGAGTCTTTGAAGCACAAAAGGGGGTTTGGCTTGACTATAATCTCTCTTTTATGCTATGGTTATGAACGGAGTGTCCTTATGGATGTTTTGAGAGTAGAAAAGATTATTGTGGTACACTTGTGTTGGTGTATGACGATCTATGTGTAGTGATGTTTGATGTGACAGCGATGTATGTTGTGATACGATATGTATGTGCACGACACATATCTTTTGCTATCAAAAAGTTTCATCAATAAAACTAATCATAGTTAAAGTTTGGATGATACGTAACCTTTAGATGAAATATAAGAGCAATTGGAAGAAAAAATTGGGATGTGTGATGGTTTTTGTACATAGGGATTCGCATATCATCTTGTGATATAGTGTGTAACTCGACAATTATTTTGAGAGATCTAAAAGAAAAACATATATAACTTTTCCAAGAGAAAAAAAATATTATAGAGCAATTTTCGATGAAGCTTAGCCAAGAGTTATTGGTCAAATTATTGGATATCATAATCTTCTTCCGCTGAAGTTTTACCGGTTGTAGTAACTCGAATGTGGAGTGCTGAGAAGAAGAAGAGATTATCAACTCATACGAGATTCATGAGGGTTTTTCTACAGCCAAGCGCTCAGACGTTCTCAGAGCAAAGCAATGTCCATGCGACAACGTTGATTTCAAATATTAGAGAGAATAATATATTTTCAAACACTCATTTACTAGAGGGAACAATGTATTTGTAACCACCCACTTACGTTTCACAAGCAGATATCATAAGGAAAGAAGTGATACCAATATCACTTCTTTTGATAATTTTGTTGAAAGACCATATGTTAAAGGAAGTTCTTTTTCTATATATAAAATGTTGAATTTTTTTTAAAAAAATGATTTTTAATATCACAAATATTGATGTTCTTGTCCAAATATGGTTCACAAAGGAATTTTCATTCCAAGATTGACAAAGCTTGCATGAAGAAAAAAGAAGTGATACTTGTATCACTTCTTTTGAAAATCTTGTTGGGAGACTATGATATTAACAAAAGAAATGTCTTCATATTTAAAATGTTGAATTCTTGAAAAGAAATTTTTTATCTTTGTCACAAATTCTAAAACAAATTTCCATAGATGACTTTAGGAAAGACATATCTGTTTGAAGATTGAAAAGAAGTGAGACATGTATCACTTTCTTTTATGTTCTTTATTTGAGATGATGATGTTAAAGAAAGTTTTGTTTTTAGATTTAAAACGTTGAATTCATAAAAAAAATATGCTTAAGGTGTAGAAAATTATGATTCTCTTGTTGTGAAAGGACTCCACAAAGAAATTCATTTCAAGAATGAAAAAGCTTGCTTGAAGAAAAAAAATGATATATGTATCACTAATTTGGTTCACTTGTTACGACTTCACTCTAGGCTTTATTTGTTGATTTTTAAACACTGAATTCAAACAAAAAAAAGTGATACAATATCAATGATGTTGTTGCTCTTGTCTGAAGATGCGCGTACTGAAAAAACTTTTGTTAAAAATTGGATGTTGATTTTAGGATAAGAAAAGGAAATGACAAGCAGCTTGAAGAGTAACATTGGAAGAAATGTCATGAAATTATTAAATATTGTCAAATTGTTGGATGAAACATGGAGAACTTTTCACTTTATTAAAATTTTGGATTGTAATTTTAAAAATAAAAAGCAAATGGATGCACATAATTCTTTGCATCTTTTGGAGACATCCAAGTCTTTAAACTGTTTTTGTCAATTATCTCCTGAAGAGTCAAAGATGATCACATCATTTCATGAAGCAATGCAAGAACATGCAAGCCATAGTCAAAGCCATTTACTTGTTGTGCCATATGTAAGATTAAACAGTGGAGAAAAGAAGTGAGAAACATATATCCACAAGTGACAAATTTACAATTAGATTATGAAAAATGAGAAGATATGAAGTGAGAAATGAGTACTTTCAATCATTCACAAACAAAAACGTGATGAATTTGATGACATATGGGAGTACCAACTTGAACCAACGCTGAATTATGGTTGTGAAAGTGTTGAAAGGATGGACACAACATTGTTTTGTTGTGACGCGGCTACTATGAGAAGATGATGACATGTGTCATCTTTAGAGCTATTGTCATGACGGCGATACTTTAGGTTAGGATAACCGCCGGCATTGCAAGGCTGTAAAGAGCCGGAGAGATCTAGATGCATCATCTTGGTTACTAAAGAGCTTATTTGATCGAAGTGGAGTCAACGTTGTCACATGGACAGAGCTTTACTCTGAGAACGCCTGAGCGTCTGGCTGTAGATGAACTCTCCTCGTCCTCGTGTGAACTGACAATCACCCTCTCTTTCATCTCCTCATCTCTCCATGCCCAACTCATTGCACCCGGTAAACTCCAGCGAAAGAGGATCGTTGTAACCAACGATTGAACCGTTAACTCTTAGGCCAATTTTGCAGAAAAGTACTTTGCAACCATTCATAACTCTCGAGAAATTTTCACATGCCCTTTGATTCTAGATCTCTCGTTACAAATGTCAAACTATACCCTATATCACAAGGCGATATGCAGACCCTTGCGTACTAAAACCACTATAAACTCCAATCCTTTAATCCAATTGCACTCAAATTTCGCAAGAAAACAACTTATCATCCAAGCTTTATTGACCAATCTTATTGATAGCATGAGTTATGATTGTCGAACTAAATCTGTAACAGTCTGTGCAATCCTGCAATTCAAACTGTGTACACAAATTTTAAACTACTCCTTTGCGCTCAAAACTCAACCAATCGAACTGAAATTTCAATCAAATCGCAAATTCCAGTTGTAAATCTATGTCTATTGAAACTGATCTGTCAAAGCCTTCATAGAACGCTCAGAATTCACTCAAACTCTCCCATCGGTCCAAATTTCACTCTCCCACTTCAAATCACCACACCGGAGTGTCAACTTGCTCAATCGCCTTCATTCTTGAGCCAAAATCCTAGCTCTCCTCATCAGCTCTCCAACCATAATTTTTAATGTTGAAAAACTCCTTTCAAAGGCTCCCGAAACTCCTCAAAACCCCGAAGAACTTGCCCAAGTGCTCTCATTGGTCTAAATTTCCCAACCAATGAGAATGAAGAGTCCCATTTTGACCTCTAGTGGGCCAAATTAGCCACAACTAACTTAGAGCTTAACAACTAGCCTAAACACACTACTTAGCCATCATATAGGTAATACGAGTTGTTGCTAATAAAGAGTCAAAATAACCACTCGAAACCGGTTAGGTATAAACGGAACAACAAAAGGGACAGGGGAGTTTATAACTTGAGTATAATACTCCTCGTCAAAATTCCTAACAATCAACTCCCTATGACTTGCCTTTGGTAGACAGTAGTGATGGACATGGACCCATGTGTTGAAAGGCGCCACTATCGGCAAGTTTAGGTCCATAATGCTAATATCAAATCAAAACGTAGACTGTTAAGTCCCAAGTCGCGCCCAGAGGAAACAATTGGCGCGGGAATGAAAGGATGGGGGAGTTTATCATAACTTCCATAAAGCTATCTCCAAAGTGATACACTAACCACGCCCTAAAGTGATCACGATGTAGACACCGGATGCTTATCACAAACGGATTAGGCATCGGTATATCTGGAGGATCATACCGCCCTCTATCCATGTCCCACGTTGGCTCCACTTCTATCGGATAAGCTCCTTAGTCAGCAACGTTCTAGACCTCCCCCCTTTCCTTTCGACTCCAACCACGCTTTATATCCGATAAGGTCCAAGATGATATCCCTTGGATCCTTATCTACATCCTGACCCTAGGATGACAATCCAACCGTGGCCTCTTAATTGACCCTTACAATGAGCCGTCGGCCATCCCGACCTAAAATATCGCCAAAATATCGCGTCATCTCAACGACTCGAAGATGACACATGTCATCATCTTCTCATAGTAGCCGTGTCACAACACGACAACGTAGGACATGGATAGAGGACAACATGATCCTCCAGATATATCGATGCAAAGTCCATTTGTGATCAACATGCGATGTCTTCATCGTGATCACTTTCGGGTATACTTAGCCGGTTTCAAGTTGTCATTTTAACTCTTATTAGTGACAACTCATAATGTATATAGGATGTCTAAGTAGTGTGTTTAGGATAGTTGTAAAGCTCTAAGTTTCAATGGAGCTAATTTGACCACACTAGAGATCAAAATAGCATTCTCCATTCCCATTGCTCGAGGAGTTTTGGCCAATGAGGGCACTATGGCAACTTTTTGAATCTTTGAAGTATAAAGTGGATTTTTCTCAACTATAATCTTTCTTTTTATATTATGGTTATGAACAGAGTGTACTTCTAGACGTTTTGAGAGTAGAAAAGATTACTTCGAAAACTTGAATTGGAATATGTGGTGAGAATTGTGAATTCTTAGAGCACTCATGTTGTTTTGATGAGTTTTGATCAAATGTAGCTTTGATCTATTTGTTGTAGAGTGTGTAAAGCATTGATGGAGTGAAGGTCATGTTAGAAATCTAGAAATAGAGTAGATTCAAATTGGGGTGATCAATTTTGAATTCTTGTATTTTCTATTTTAATGCTTAAATAGAAATCCAGAATTTTGGAGTGCGAAAATAATGCTGAAAATCGACGAAGTGGATTGATGCTCATAATCATCTTGGGACTTAAAATTGAGATTTTCCAAAATGGATTTTGAATAGAATTTCTTGAAGTCCAAGATTTGGTGTTTCAAAATTTTCGGGTCGAAAATAGTAGCCACATGCTATACGATTATCATAAAGTGTCAATTTGATTTGAAATTTGATGGGATAATAGAAGATGTAAAGTATCTTACTCTTGGATGAAGACATCAAACACAAGTTTGGCAATATCAGAATTTGCATCCGTAGTAGAGTGTGATACCAATCTTGACATTTGTGGTTCACAGAAGACTTTGATTTGATGTTAGAGAGTGACGGAACTGAGCTTGATGATATCTTGGAGTGTGTCCCCATACCATTGTTGTGGGACATGTACGAAATCTATGGGGTCACCAAGGATCCAAGATAATGTTCAAGTACGGTTGGTACTATTGAGTTGATGACTTCATACATGAGTTTGGCTCATGGTATGATTTATAACAGATGCACAACTCTACATTATTTTGTCTATTTATGACTTGGAATGGATTATTCTAACATTTGGAGGATCTACCCATGGATGATATCATGAGTTTTGACGTGAACATCTTGAAACAATACTGGTCTCCAAACTACATTTTTACTACTTTAGGCACAATGTTTGGTGGTGCAAATTAATGCTTTGTACCTAACACTAATGATACGATTGGAGCTTATCGAGTTAGGAAAAGTTCAAACATCACAACCCTTAATCCTATTCTAGAGTTCTTTGAACGTTTAAGGAGAGACTATTAAGGGATGATGATAGACAAGCTACAAGGCTTGCAAGAGTTCGAATGGAAGACTAGGGAGAGAGTCTTTGAGAGACGTATTCTTAAATATGTCGATTGATTCGTGTTGCCTATGGGGTGATAGAAGCACAAGTTGTCCAATAATGGTATGCAATATGGACAAGGAGTTCAAAGAGTGAGAGATGTCATCTTACTACATGATACATCACCTACGTTGGCCATTATGTTTTGTCTTGCTGAGCGTATTGAGTTCAACATGTAGAAGAAGAGAATGGTGATTGTTGGATTTTGCAAAAAGTCACCAACTTCATCAACTTTTTCACGTTACTAGTCTATAGCACAAACCAATAGTGGTTATCATAGACATGTGGGACAATCTCGACCATCTAGATAGAGTGGTGAAGGTGCTGGATCACGATCATTGCCATCCTTTTTAGGTCAATAATTATTTGCTTGGATGGTGTATTGGACATGTGATGGACTTCATCACAAGAAGGATAACCTTCAATGTTGAAGTATGGATCCTGTTGGATCAAACATGGTCACATGATTGATCTATGTTTTGATCCCCATCTAGAATCATGATCAGCAAGAGTTGTCATGATAGTCCCTAGAAGAGGACGAGGAGTTCAAGGTGATAAGGGTGGTAGTAGACAACCAACCCCTAGTCAAGTGTTAGCCCACGAGGCTAGTCATGAGATGGACATGGCATCTCGATTAGAGCTGTTGGAGCAAAAGATAGCAAGTATGATTATAGCCCAATAAAGGTCAAATTTTTGAACAAATGCCTCTACATCATATGATGGAGATGTTGTACAATACATGTACATAGCGGCACAACAATATGTAGTTGTTAGGACTTGTAGTACAACACATACTATTGAGTCTAGAGGAGCCTCTATGGAGTTGGATCCACAAAGAGGAGAGGTTGGACGACAAACAAAACTTTCTCATTCATTCACATTATTTGAGATAATGAATACCTCATCCATGGCTCCTAGACATCCTACTAGAGAGATGAGCGTGCAAGCCATTGTTGATGTACTTGGAGATGGAGCAAGTAATGTCCAGCCATCAACATCTTATGATGTAACATCCAACGTAATGTTGGGGGCAGCAAAGATTCTTGTTCATTCTCTTGTCTTCTCAAGCAAAGATTTATTGGCACTGGGGGTGTCATCATCCCATGTATAACAATTGGCAGCCATACTTTGCCAAAGCAAAGAGGATGTGTTGCTTGCTTTAGTATTGAAAGCAATCTTAATGTTGATCATGGGATCATGATAGCTAATAGCAAAACTTGGCAAGCTACTATTGCTCGAATGATGGAGTTACCAACGATGCCAACATACGAGCGTATCAAGGTGTCACCAAGTTCTATGATGTTGGATATTAGGAGTGATATCTTCTATTTGGTTGGACCTTCATGAAAGGTTTATCAACCTCAACGAGTGTTGTTAGATTCTAGTGCACTACCCCTTATGTTGGGTAAGGATGCACTGCTTGGTTTTGATTTGCAATAGACCAATGTGGAGAGATGTCCATTTCATATACAAACACCTCTTGGAGGCTCTAGTGATGCATCTATACCATACATCATCCTGATGGAGTTGATTGTGCAAGTGCAACGAGATCATATCACTTATAGCTCTAAAACACAAGCACGTTGTCGTGTTGAGACGCGGCTACTATGAGAAGATGATGACATGTGTCATCTTCAAAGCTGTTGTCATGACGGCGATACTTTAGGTTAGGATAACCGACAATATTGTAAGGCTGTAAAGAGCCGGACTAAGGAGCTTATCTGAACGAAGTGGAGTCAACGTAGGACATGGATAGATGACAACATGATTCTCCAGATGTACCGATGCCAAGTTCATTTGTGATCAACATCCGTTGTCTTCATCGTGATCACTTTCGGATATACTAAGCCGGTTTTAAGTTGTCATTTTAACTCTTATTAGTGACAACTCATATTGTGTATAGGATGTCTAAGTAGTGTGTTAAGGATAGTTGTAAAGCTCTAAGTTTCAATGGAGCTAATTTGGTCACACTAGAGGTCAAAATAGCATTCTACATTCCCATTGGTTTATGAATTTTGGCTAATGAGCGCACTATGGCAACTTTTTCAAGGGTTTTAGGGATTTGGAGACCTTCCTGGGGGGACATTTGAAGATCTGAGGATAGTTGACGGGACGAGCTACAATGTGGGCTCAAGAATGGATGGATTTGAAGGATTTGTAACTCTCAAATGGTGATTCAAAGAAAGAGTGAAAAATTTAGACCTTTGAGTGTATTTGGGATGTTTTTGAGAATCTTACGACGGTTTTGGGAGATCTGAGTCAACTGTAATATAGTTTATGACTTGGGCTTGTGTTTTGATTGAAATTTTCACTCAATTGGACGAGTTTGAGTACGGAGTGATAGGTTGAAGTTTGTGTAAGCAGTGAGAGTTGCAGGATTGCACTGACTATCACAAAGTTAGTACATCGATCATATCTTTTGATATCAGAAAGTTCTGTCAATAAAACTTTACATTGTTCAAGTTTTGATGATAAGTGACCTTTTTATGAAATTTGAGATAAATTGGAGTCAAGGATCGGGATGTGTGATGGGTTTTATACAGAGGGGTCTGCATATTGCCTTGTGATATAGTGTGTAAATCAACAATTATCTTAAGAGATCTAGAGAAAAGAAACATATGAGACTTTTTTGAGAGATTGGAAGGGTTGTGGAGCAATTTTCTGTGAAGTTTAAGCGAGAGTTATTGGTCCGATCATTGGATATCATAATCTTTTTTTGCTGAAGTTTTACCTGTTATAATGAACTCGAATGTGGAGTGCTGAGGAGAAGAAGAAGAAATTATCAACTCACCAGGGGTTCAAGAGGGATCTTCTAAAGCCAGGCGCTTAGGCGTTTTCAGAGCAAAAAAATGTCCTATGTGACAACGTGTTGTAGTTACACTTGCAAAGTTATATGATGTATTTGTGGGTGTGATAGTGTTATACCCGATGGGGTTTAACATTGATTATTGGGAGGAAACAACCTTTTATGGCCAGGTTGGCAATCTTATGAGGGCCAAGTGAGTCGATTATCGGTATCGTTCATTATCAGTAGAGGTCCTCACATCTCACGATGGAAAGTAACTTGGATGCGGGTAGACACTTCCATGCAATGTCTATGCTGACAGGTCACCCATGGTAGTGATGAATCTTGTGGGTCAACATTATCCACATTGTTGAGTTATCTAGTTTCTCATGACTAGAGAGAGGGAGGACCTTGACTTGTATGGGATTCTTGATTGTAGAGGTTAGTGGAACCCAACACTGAAGAGAAAGAACAAACTATGGGATTTGTATGTGCATGACAATTACCCTACAAAAGAGTTCTGTTCTTTGAAAACACAAGTTAACCCAATCATCACGGTTATCCAAGTCCAAGACTTCAGTATATCATAAGTGTAATTATATCACGCGTTCGAGTTGTAGAGTTATCAATGACATGATCTGGTTGTGCTTGCACAGTCAACTCCATATGGACGATATATGGTGTCGGTGCATCACTTGAACTTCCAAAAGATGTCTAAATTTGAAATTAACATCTCTCCACATCAGTCTTTCGCAAACCAAGACCAAATAATGTATCCTTAGCCAAAATAAGGGGTTATGCACCAGAATCCAACAACATTCCTTGAGGTTAATAAATCTTTCCTGAAGGTCCAACCAAACAAAAGACATCATTCATGTTATCCAACTTCATCGAACTTGGTGACATCCAAGTAGGCTCGTATGCCAAGCTTGCTTGTAACTCCATCATTGGAGCGGCAAGAGCTTGCCAAGTTCCACTAGTAGATGTCTTAATCCCAAGATCAACACTACTAGTGTTGTCAATACCAAAAGCAACCAACACTTCCTTTTAGCTTTCTCAAAGTGTGGTTGACAATCATAATACATGGGATGATGATATCTTCAATGCCAATAAATCCTTGGCTTAGAAAATAGTAGAATGAACAAGAGTTTTTACCGTTCCTAACATTGCATTGGATGCTACCTTAAACGATGATGATGGTTGAGCCCTACTTACTCCAACTCCAAGTACATCAATATTGGCTTGCACACTCATCTCTTCTGAATGTCTTCTAGAAGTCATGGATGAGGTATTAAGTGCCTCAAACAATGTGAACGACTAAGGAAGTCTAATTTGTCGGCAAGTATCTCCTCTTTGCGGATCCAACTCCATGGATGCTCCTCTAGACTCAATACTATGTGTTGAACTACAAGTCACAGCAACTACACATGGTTGTGCTGTTGCGCATATTACAACATCTCCATCAAATGATATATAGACACTAGCTCTAGAATTTGACATTTGTTGGGTTATAGCCATAGTTGTTTTCTTCTACTCCAACTGCCACCTTGAACTCCTCATTCTCTTCTAGAGACTGCCTTGGCAACTTTCGTTGATCGTAATTATGGATGGAGATCAAAACATCGATCAATCATGTGACCATGTCTATGACAATGCTCACATGATTTTAATCAAACATAATCTATCCTTTGACCTTGAAGTCAATCCTTCTTGTGATGTGACACATGTCCAACACACCATCCCAACAACTAATTGGTGAATCCTTACTGAATCCAACAATCATCATTCTCTCCTCCCGCATGTTGAGCTAAGTATGCTCAGCAAGACATACAAAATGTGTTAATATCCCAAGCTCATTGAGTTGATCTAGGGTTGTTACGTACCTATGGTACAGATCTGTTTACCTAATCTGAGATTAGGGTTTCCTTTGGTACCCACCCTATATATATACAAGGGAAGGCAAAGCCTTCCTCATCTCATTCGTATACTCTCTCTTATGCATTTTGGTGTGCTCTCCTCTTCTTGGAGTGATTCCTGAAGAGTCGATTTATCAACATGGTATCAGAGCTTGGTGAGAGCATTAGTTATGTAGATTAGACATAGAGGAGTGCTGGAGATCAGTGAGGAGTGAGTCTCATAGTTGGAGGATGTCCCGTTGAAGCGATTAGATTGTTGGGGAATCGTTTCGTGTTTTCTCAGAATCTTCAATTGCGTTTCCGGAGGTCAAGATGATCGTTTTTGACCTATTTTTGATCGCCCAACTCCCTAAAGGAAGTTGGCTTGCGCAGAATGGTCGAATTTGGTAGCCATGAAGTTTTCGGTAGAAACTAAACAACGCTCGCCTCTATCAGAGCTCCTACCACGACAAATTTCAGCTCAATCCGAGCTTTCTTCGTCATTTTCGCTTAAGTATTGCGCAGGCGCAGAATCGTGAACATATTTCATTCTTTGTCTGCGGGTCAAGACAGGCACATTTCGCCAATTTCTGGAGTTTTACATATTTCTTGATCGAGGTGCAGAGGAGCTGTTTTTCCGCCGTAGTCGCGGAGGTGTTCTTTCTGTTCGTTTTGTGTCTGTGCAGGTACTTGCCATGTTGGAGTCCTGATTTTTGCTCGTGACCACAACCATGGCAGAATCAGTGAGCATGATCACTGGAGAGAAACTCGACAAGAACAATTTCCAAACGTGGAAATTTCAAATGAAGACCTTCCTTCAAGGTCAGGGGCTATGGGAGCTTGTGACCGGGGAGGAGAAAGCACCAATCGTGGTTCTTTGGTGATCTTCGCAGTGAGCAGACATTGCGTGAGTGGAGAAAACGGTCGTATCAAGCCATCCACTACATTGCGTTCACGATCTCAGGCTCGATGATCAATCACATTCAAGACTGTGACACACCTAAGGAAGCTTGGGACGCATTGTCACAGATGTTCCATTCGGGAACAGAAGCTCGGAAGCTGCAGTTGCTGCAGCAATTCAATATGGTCAAGAAAGGCTCGATGTGTGCTTGTGACTATGTCAATCACATTAAGCAACTGGCAGATCAGTTAACATCTGTCAATGTTCAACTTGATCTGACTGTGATTATTGGTGCGACATTGCAAGGACTGCCTGCCGAGTACAAGCAGTTCATTACGTCAATTTTGACCAGAGAACCTCTTCCGAAGTTCGACGAATTGGTCCCAATGATGTTGGGAGAAGAAGTGCGAATTCTGGGCAGTACTAGTGCTTCGTCCAACCCGCAAGAATGTGTGTTTTTTGCAGGTTCTGGAGGTCGAGGTAGAGGTCGTGGCAGAGGAGCCGGATATGGTGGTGGTAGAGGTCGTGTGCGGAACAAGGCACCCAATCAACCAGGTGCGCCACCGGCTGCCAGAAGGCAGGTTAACACCTGCAACTACTGTCACAAGAATGGCCATTATGCCAAAAATTGTTACAAGCATCAGAACGATCTGGCGCGCAGGACCCAACAGGGCCATGTAGGCTGGCGAAGACTCATTGTGACACACCGGAGTTATGCTACTTTCGCTTTTTTGATCTGATTGGGTGATCGATTCGGAGCTACAGACCACATGACGCCGCATCAAGAATGGTTTGCGTCGCTCGACACTCGTGGAGACTCCTCAGTTCATGGTGACGGGAGATGACACTAAGCACGAGATCAAGCATAAAGGTAAAATTCCGCTTGATATTCCAGGATCCCATCTATCTGGAATTGGAAATGTATTACATGTTCCTACCTTAGCTCGAAATCTGTTATCGTTGGAGGGACGGATGGTAGAACAAAATTTCCAAGTGCGTTTCAACAAAGATGGATGCTTTGTTGAAGACTCCACATGTCTTGTTGTAGCTCGAGGTAGCGAGGAGTGGTAGACATTCAAGCTAGATGCTACAAGTTAATGTCGATGCTTGACCAACCCCTGTCATTACGTAAAAGTGGCTTTGTAGTATCGACATAGATATCTGGCACAAGCGAATTGGGCATATGAACTTTCAGAAGCGAAGACTCTTCCCATTCGGATCTAGTCACGGGTTTGCCCAACTTCATGCCTGCAAATTTACTAAGTATGTCCCGCTTTGTTAGTTTGGCAAGCAAGCTAGACAACCCTTTAAGGGATCATGTAGTAGAGCGACCAAGCTTCTAGAGCTGGTGCACACAGATGTATGGACTTCTTCTCAACCAAGTTTTATCGGTTTTGAGTACTTCGTGTCCTTCATTGATGATTTCTCTCGCTACACCTCGGTTTACTTCCTTAAGAGCAAGAGCTCTTCAGATGTGTTGTCAGCTTTCCAGACTTTCCACACCTTGGTGGAGAAACATGCGGACAATCTATCCTTTGTCTACATTCCGATGGAGGAGGCGAGTTTAAATGCGGAGAATTCATTGCTTACCTACGTAAGCATGGCATACAATGCCGAAGACTTTGCAGATTATACTCCACAAATGAGAATGGCGTTGCGGAGAGGAAGAATCGTCACATAGCGTAATACGCCGCTATGTTAAACGAGAAGAACTCCGCCTAGACTGCTTGCAGGCAGAAGTTGTTTCGTTGCGGTGTACTTGATGAATCGAACTCGATCGCAGCAGTTCACAACAAGACCCCGATGGAGGTATTCACAGGCCACAAGCCTGATTACTCATTTCTGAAAGTTTTCGGTTGCATCTGTTATGTACACATTCCGGATGAGAAGCGCAAGAAGCTAGATTCGAAAGCTGAGAAGTGTATTTTCCTTGGATATGCCTTAGATACGAAAGGATATAGATGCTATAATCCTTCCTCTAGGCAATTCTATATCAGTAGAGTTGTTGTATTTGAACAGTTGCAATCTTGGTATGCACCTACGATTGTTCCGGTCATACCCACTCTTCCTGCTGAAACTGCACCAAGGAGTCCCTCCACTGTACCTTTATAGAGTGGAGTTTCTAGAGTCACACAGTCTAGAGCTGAGTCACTGTACCTGGAGCTGCTACGGATGAAGTTCACCGAGCACCATCCAAACCGACTCCTAGACTTGAGGATTATCTTATTTTGCAACATATGATGTCCTCACCACGGATTACAGGTATTCATCCGTTGGATGATGCATCCTAGAACGACGCTGCGGTACCTCAGATCCAAAGCAAGGGGCGACAAACAGTACATCTGATACTGCCCTACGAAAATCTGAGAGAGTTCGGCATCCTGTTCATCGATTTATGCATGAAAGTTTCCTTGCTGATCATCATGCATACATGACTCACGTTCTTGAAAGGCATTCGAGTACGCTTGAGGAGGCGTGCACAAAATGAGTGGATTGAAGCCATGGAGACAGAACTTGCTGCACTTCGTCACCAACAAACATGGGAATTGGTGGACTTACCTCAAGGTAAGAAAGCGATTGGTTGCATATGGGTCTTCAAGGTCAAGCGCAACTCGGATGGCACTGTATCTCGATACAAGGCGGATTGGTAGCCAAGGGCTACGCACAATAGCATGGAGTGGACTACGAAGAGGCGTTTAGTCCGATTGCCAAGATGGCAACCATTAAATGCTGTGGTTGCTATTCTTTGTCAACAAGGGATGACGGCGCATCAAATGGACTTCAAGACGCCTTTCTCAATGGAGATCTCGGCGAGGAAGTCTACATGCAACAACCACCTGGTTACGAAGATCCGAAGTTTCTTTCCCGCGTTTGTAAGTTAAGGAAATCCCTCTATGGTTTGAAACAGGCTCCAAGAGCATGATATGAGAAGATCAATTTCTTTCTCAAATCTCTTGGATTTGTAGTCTGTCATTCCGACTCATCGCTATACTGCATGAGATCAGGAGTTCATGTAGTGATGATTTCCATCTACGTAGATGATCTTATTATCCTTGGGAACCATGAGAAGATGATTTCCGCATCAAAGAGTATCTTATGTTCGAATTTGAGATACAAGACTTAGGATATCTTAAATTCTTTCTTGGTGTGGAGTTTATCACAGAGGGAAAGGATATGTGGCTAATACAACGCCAATATGCTTTAGATAAGCTTAAGGAGTTCAAGATGTCTGATTGTAAACCAATAGACACTCCTCTACAACAAGGTCTAAAGCTAGAGTTAGGCGATGGAGAGTTACTTGCGAGATCCCCCGCCCGCATGCATGGATGGTTGGGAGTTTGATTTATCGACTATCACTAGACTGGATTTGAGCTATCTTTGTTGGTCTAGTCGGTCGGTTCCGCATGCTCCACGGTACCGCATATGATGGCGGTTAAGCGGATTCTCCGCTATGTGAAGTCCACACTTCATTTTGGACTTCGATCTGATTTGGAGGTGAGCCGAACTGCATGGCTACACCGATCTTGATTGGGCGAGGAGACATTTATGGCAGGAGATCCACTTCTGGATATGCGTTTGGATTTGGGAGTACGGCTATGAGCTGGGCTTCTAAGAAGCAACCGACCGTGACACTGTCTTCCTCAGAGGCAGAGTATCGTGGTGCTATGAATGCCACTTGTGAAGCAATTTGCCTTCGTTCTTTGCTTTCTGATATTGGAGTAGATTATCCTAGTCCTACAGTTATCCTAGCTGATAACATTAGCAGCATGATGTTAGCCAACAATCTGTTTTTCATGCTAGGACAAAGCACATTGAGGTGCACTATCACTTTGTTAGGGAGAAGGTCCTTTCAGGTGTAGTAGATCTTAGATATATACATACAGGAGATCAGGTTGCAGATATCTTCACCAAAGCTTTGCCTAGAGAGTCGTTTGCTACTTTTCGACATTGTCTAGGAGTTCAGGATGTACAGTTGAGCTTGAAGGGGAGTGTTAATATCCCAAGCTCATTGAGTTGATCTAGGGTTGTTACGTACCTATGGTACAGATTTGTTTAGGGCTAATCCGAAATTAGGGTTTCCTTGTACTCACCCTATATATATACAAGGGAAGGCAAAGCCTTCCTCATCTCATTCATGTACACTCTCTCTTGTCTGTTTGGTGTGCTCTCCTCTTCTTGGAGTGATTCCTGAAGAGTCGATTTATCAACAAAATGGCCAACATAGATGATATCTCATGTAATAAGGTGGCATCTCTCACTATATCTCAACTCCTTGTCCAATATTCCATACCAATATAAGACATCTTGTGACTTTATCATCCCATGGGTAACATTAATCAACCAACGCATTCAAGTATACACCTCTCGAAGACTCTCCCTAGTCTTCCATTGGAACTCTTGCAAGCCTCATAACTTGTATGTTCTAAGCCCTTGGTAGTTCCTCCTCAATCATGCAAAGAACTCCAGAATATGGTTAAAGGCTCTCCCTAGTCTTCCATTGGAACTCTTGCAAGCCTCATAACTTGTATGTTCTAAGCCCTTGGTAGTTCCTCCTCAATCATGCAAAGAACTCCAGAATATGGTTGAAGGTTGGGACCTCTGAACTCTTTCCAACTCGATTAGCTCCAACCGTATTATTAGTATCATGTACAAAGGATGAACTTGCACCACCAAACACTGTACCCAAAATAGTAGAGATGGAGTTTAGAGCAAAGTATTATCTCCAAATGTTAGACTAATCTATATGTTGTTTAATCCATTTAAACAACATAGAGTTGTACATTTGCTGTAAATCACACCATGAGTCAAACTCATGTATGAAATCATCCAACTCAATGATACCAACTATACCCGAATATCATCTGGGACCCTTGGTGGCCCCATAGATAGTGTCCATGTCCCACAACAACGATGTGGGAACACACTCCAAGATATCACCAAGATTATCTCAAGCCGTAAGGGTCATCGGCAATCCCCAATGTGTATTCCATCTTAGGCATAAATTCCAAAAGGTGATGATAATCTTTGTGGAAAATCCTCAAAGATGTTTTCACTTTCCAAGCTTGCAAACAAAATTTTGAGAAGGAGGTTTTTCATTCCCCCGTCCTCTTGAACTTTGAATTCAAATGTTCCATAGCTTTCAGAACAAAATTTCAGAAGTTTTTGGGTAAAATAATTGCCAAATTGGAAATTTTGTCTCCTTCCTCTTCATGTTTCTTCTTTTTCCTATGACCACCCTTTATTTATAAAAACTATAAATATCAGTGGAATCGATACATGTTATGCTCAATCAATGACAAAGCTAAGAGCTAAAATTGATTTAAATTTAAACCAATGAAGTGATACATGTATAACAAAAAAAGACTTATGTGATCCCAAAGAGAAGGTGCAAAAACTATAATTGTTCTAGAGTTGTCTCTTGAAAAATTTTCTTGTATGTGATCTAGTTTGGTTGATTGGTAAATGATATGAAAAAAAATTTAATCTTTAAAAAATCCTTGATTCACATAACTTTTTTTTTCATTTTGATCAAGGATAGCTACTTCATTATGACATGATTGAGGAGGCTAACAACAACCATCTCCTCCCAAATTTCATGAAGTGTTCTTCAACAAGCTTGATTCATCCACAAACTTCATGACGCATTGAGAAACATCATTCAATGACTTCTTCTTTGGGGGTGACGATGTCTTCTTCATCCCCTTCAATATGCATTGTGAAAACCATGTCATGGAGGGACTAAATAGGAAACTTTTCAGACTTCCTAATATTTGAGTAAAATTGGAAAAAAATTTCAAAAAAAGGGATACATATATCACTATCTATTATCAACAAGAGCTCCCATTTTTCACGACAACAAACAATGATGAAAAAAAATCACAATACTGATCCGGTAACCGAAGTATGTTAAATGTGATCAAAGTATAAAAAATTTAATCACAGTTCACCTGATAATCAAAATCAATCCATGAAAGTAATCTATGTCAATGGTGAAAATATATAGTCCTAGTTATCACTCACATTTGACTTAAGAACCATAATAGTGATCATCTCCATTAACGTCAAAATCTAGCCAACCCCTGCATAATGCACAATGGTATTGACTTCATTATTGGTGCACAACACTTTATGCAATCTAGAAATCGATAATTATAGTTGAAAAAATAAGACTATCAACTTTTTTGTCATTTTGTAACCCATAAAATATAAATAGAGCGTCAAGAAAATTCGGGTGACCATTTGATGCAATGTTGAGGAACGAAAGAGTTTTATTAATGTGATTGAGGTGGCATGAAATTTAGCTAAGAAGTGATTTATTTATTCTCATATATTTATTTTTCAAGATGTCTGACAATAATTCAAAATCATCTATGGCTCCTAGTGTAATGGAGTCATCTTTGGCCGCTAAAGTTGTTCAGTCAACTCCCTCCCCTTGAACATTTTGAATTCAAAGTTTCATTGTGTCAAAAAAAGTGTTGAACCATTTAGAGTAATATGGTAGGGGAGTGCAAAATGTATTTTGGGGATCATTGTAGCTTTACTCAAGTTCTGATACCCCGCATGAGAGCAGATTACCTACATCACTGGGGACAGGGAACTAAAAGACATCTAGTGTGTTTTTCATATTTCTCCTTCTACGCCATTTAAATGAAAAAATTTTCATTTGGCTAATTTAAAATCTAACTTTGTTTTAGAGGGTGTTGACTCCTCTATAGATGAGAGTGCAGATAATGAAGAGAGCCAAGACAATTCATATGATTTGGTAGCAGAAGTAAGAAGTGATACACATATCATTACTCGAGGCTCTTCGAATGATGACTCATTTGCAACATGCTCAACTTACAATGAACACATCATACATAGACAAACTATATACTTAATGAAAAAATACATAAATAATTTCATCAAATTCACTTGAAAGATTTTATTGATTCTCAATCAAATCTCAAGAATGGTAGAGCTCATACATCAACTCAATGGTGACATGGAATTCATAGAAATTCAATCCATTTGTGCATTTCAAAAGATGCGACAAACAGATTAGTTGGGGATAACAATGAAGAGAAAGAATTGATAAAGGATGTAGAACCAGTCTAAGTTCACCAACGGAGGATTTCATAGAGGTATCAAATAGTTTAGTGAATGAAAAGGGTCATGAGAAAGACCAGAGAGTCTATCTTTCATTCCACGCAAATTAGAAGGTCACCTTTTCATTACAACCAAAAGATTTCTTTGCATGATGCATGTTGAAGAAATCAACATCACATCATCTAATGAAAACGATGAATCCAATCCAGCTAAAATCATCATTAGATTGGATACTTCATCGAGAGATGATTTTTACATCAGTTTGAATCTAGTATTAGTTAGAAAAGTTGTTAAAAAGATCTTGTTTACCTTCATCTTAAACTTGTTAATGATACATGTATCACTTTTCCCCTTGGATTGAGGGTTAAGTTAGTTGAGAGAAGTGATACATGTATCAATTTTCATCTTTCATTACTTCAATTGTTGTTTCTTTTGAGAAATGATATGTCTATCAATTCTCCAAAGATAAATTTATTTTGATTCTATGATTGTTTATGGATTATGTTATTTATCTTTGTTTCTGTTCGGCTTATAAATATTATGTTATGACAACCATAGAGATCGTACATGCAAGTAGCTCTTCAAAACTTACGATAGTCCACATTTTTTTTAGAATTTGTTTGTTCAATTTTTGCCTGAATCACATAGGAGGACATTCCAACCCTTGCTAAGGAGCACAATCTCAACCAAGAGTACCCAAAAACTATGACGATAATTGATAGAATTCAGACATGTCATAAAAAATTTATGATACACGGAGGGGAGAAGAGACACAATTCCTTGAGGCCAACAAAGTCAAAAGTATGCATTTCATTGAAATGCATGACTCTTGGCTTTGTTGAAGATAATCAAAAAAATATACAAAGTACAATGGGCTTTTCCCACTCCCATTTGGCTTGGATCTCTCCAAGACAAGATTTTTATAATACACACTACATTTGAACTGAAGCAACAGAAGAAGTCAACTTCTCAACCAAAGAAGGAATCTCTACGAATATTTTTTAATGGATAATAAAACTTGCAGACCACATCAAGCTCATCAATTGGAGAATACCCTAAGGAGTTTAAGCGGAGATGGATGTTGTCACCATCCTCAATCGCGTCATCACAAAGGAGCTGTCTTTGACATAAATGGAAAAAAATGCTATGTGATCAAATATTTGTCCAAGATTCAGATTTTTTTCATGTCACTTGTTGGTCAACTAGATTGGACTACATACAGGAAAACCTTTCCCATAAGACAACTCCGGAGTGGCTGGAGTCTTTTACACCTTCTCTTCGTGAACATGTAAGTAAAACTTTTAGTGATACATGTATAACTTCACTTGTTTTCTCATTGCTAAATTTCCTCTTAGTCTCAACTTTTTGTTTGGAGGTGAGATAGATGTATCGATTCCACTACCGTTGTACTTTATTGTTCAGCCATTGTACTTTTCTGTTTTATTTTATCCATGCTTTTGTCATTTTAAAGTTGTGCATGTCTTGAGAGTTGATAATCTTAGCAAAATCACTACCTTATGCCATTCTTTCAACCCCGAATTTAGTCACATTCTTGACAACTCAAGTGTAGAACCTATGATTATAATTCTGAACCAAAATTTGACAATATTGAGACAATTCTTGATCTGCTTTTATATAATAATCAATTACAAAAGAGCACACCACCTTTCTCATGTACCTCATTTCAACTCTTACATGCAAGGCTAGAAAACACTTCTCTATAAATGTCATGTATGGCTATCCAGTATATTGGGGAAGAAGAATGTGACATGTTACCTCAAATTGAGTTTAATCGCAACCGCATTCACATGCATAATACTGAAATAATGTAACTTGATTAATTACGCTTAAAACATGCTCACGATAAAATTGCACCACAGAATATGAAGGGGCCGTATTAAAAACTTGTTTACCTTCAAGTATTAGATTGGGTTAATGTGCTTACATGTATGTCGCGAAATCAATAGGGAAAGAAAGCAAGTAAACCTTGATGTACGCCAAGGCATTGAGGATCGAGGAGACGATGCGAGCCATTTGGGTGTCCACGAGTCCACATTTAGCACGCCACGTCCCCAGAAGCTCATTGTATAAGCTTCAAAAAGCTTGAAATGGGTAGAGTGTGATTCTGCATCTACGAGCTCGACGGACAAGTCAAATTCAGGCACACTTCCAAAAGCAGGTAGAAAAGGCCGCGAAAATTTGGAGCCAGATACGGGCGTTAGCAGAAATGGAAATACAGTACAGAGAGATCAACTTGCAAAGAGGGAGAGAGCGCGAGAGCACGCGCGCAAGAGGGAGTTTCTGGTCGACCGTTTCTTGATTTGGTCGTTGGGAATGCGAATCACGATGGAATTGCGGTGGTGCATGTCCAGGCATTTGAAATTACGGCTTTTGGCAATGTGATTCAACGCTTGAGGGATTAAATGTTTCTTTTTTTTCTCTGCTTTTGGAGAGAGCGAAGAAAGAGCTGGCCGCAAGTATGGACGAGTCTCCCGCGATGAAGCAGTGTTGGGACTCTGCTTTGAAGCTTCAACGAGCATCGAAGGTGGTTGAAACTTGTCATGGCGTCTCTTCTTATCTGTGTTGGGGTCTGCGCTTTCGTTTCAATTTGTGGGTGGCCTGTTTTTTACCTCCACAATCGTGACTGAAGTTCGGACAAGTTCAAGATCGGATCTGATCTGAGAACTGTGAGTGTGTCAGTTCGGCATTTTGTTCTGTTTCACTTTACCTCTTGAGTGTCTTCTTTTTTCTTCTGATTCTGTCCAGCAGTCTTCTTCTCTTGTTCTCCCGATGTTCGTTCTCTAGGAGGTAAATCCCTGTTATCGTGTGAGGTGTATTCGGACAAAGCGGAGCTGATGCATGTCTACTTAAAGTCGATTACAAGGGATTGTGAAATTGTTAAATCTGAATTTTGTGTATAGACTGCCGCTTTCTCGTTTTGAATTTGTGGGTGCCATTTCATAGTAGTGAGGCTCGAACCCTTTGATCCGAGTAGATATTGACGTTTACATCGTCATAAATGTGAGGAACAATTTTTTTTCTGAGTACTGTGAAAAAAATCTTCCCGCAGAAAGTGTAGACAAGATTCAATCAAGAGGTTCTCATCTGTTATTCGTCTTGTGTGCTGAATCAGACAGGACATTTAGGGAAAGAATGTGCGCTAGTCAGTGACCAGTGCGAAATTAGAGAAATGCCCAGGAAAGTGATTCAGGTCCTGGAATTCAGGCGGCGCAGGTTAACCAATATGATCAACTCATTTGTACAGGATTTCTACAAGGCTCACCACCTTGAACAACAGCTTAATTTTTTTCAAAATGGCTCCAAACCACAACCCGTGCTTTCGTCTTCTAGGATTCCCTTAAACCGCCTCTCTGCTGTCACTCAGTCCTTGTGGGCGAAAGCTGTTAGCAGGATCAAGCAGCAAGACACAGGCCCTCTTCTAGCATCCGCCACTACTACGGCGTTATCCCAATTGCCCTCCATTGCGCCATCAATGTGGTCAAATTCTTTCACTGATGAGCTTCAATTAGAAAGCTCAATAAAAGATCCTCATTTTGATGCATTCTTAGATGGTAGAGATCTTGAGGCTTTCAGACAGAGAAATGAGCGGCCGTCTTGGGTGGCTGAGCCAACGGACTCTACACTTTTAGTTGCCGAAGAGATTGCAGTCAGGGCTGTCGAAGGCTGGTCAGGTTTCATACGACCTGTAGATAAAATATGGGAAGTGAGTTCTGGCTTTGGGCCAAGGTGGGGCCGCCAGCACAACGGTGTCGATTTGGCTGCTCCTACTGGCGAACCCGTATTGGCTGCAGATTCGGGTGAGGTCACCTACGCCGGATGGGAACCTGGTGGATATGGTTACCTTGTCGAGGTAATTCCAAAATTGTTTATTTCTTTGTTAATATTCAGCCCTTTTTGCTAAGAATGATAGCAAGTAGACATAATATGTAGAATTTGTCTGCTCAAAAGAAATTTGAAAACTGAATATAGATTTCACATCGTTGTCGACGTCCTAGTCTATTGCTTAATGTTCCGCCTTGGTCATAGCTTTTAGTTTGGATTCTGGAAGCTCATGGGATCATTCCTAATGATCCCATGATTCTTTCCCATGTGAAGACCTGAGTTTCTGAGCAACCTTCCGATCTCTTTGGATATCACTGGGTCTCACTGGCTTCCGATCTCGACGTTCTAGCGTAATTTTGGCATTGTTTATGCCAACTAAACTTTAGGCTGTGTACTGTTAAAGTTGGGGATGTTTATCGACCTTTGTTCCTTTCTTACAATCCATTTGATCTAGTGCCTTGAGAATCTTAAGGTCTGGCTAGAAAAGATAAGACATTTATGAGCCTAAATTTTGAGCTCACTTTGGAACAGATAACTCACAGAGATGGATGGAAGACCCTGTATGCTCACAACAGCGAAATTTTTACTTGGGAAGGTCAAATAGTGAGACGCGGAGATTGCATTGCGACAGTAGGGGAGACAGGACAAGCTACGGGCCCTCATCTGCACTGGGAGATTCGAAATCATCAGAACAAACCGGTCGATCCATCCGACCACATGAAATTGTAGCTTAACTGCCACAAGGCAGGATTAGAAGTGGTATCATCCCACTTCTAATTATTATGATTTTGAAACCCTTCAATAACATTCTGTGGAAGTCACCTATCCTTAGGTGCTGTGAAAAGTCAACCGTCCCAGATGTTACTGCCCAGGTCGTGATAGGTGGAGTTTCTTCCCAATTTCCCCAGGACTTGATTCCGTCTTGTCAGTTGACCTTCAAATCAAACCTTAGCGAAGAGGGTACGAGTTAGTTTTTGCTCGTACATTTAAGTAGTGGTCATCAACCAACAGTGAACGCTCAGACTATCTCAGTTTTAGCGTTTTATTTTCAAGTTATTTTGTAATATTGTACTTATGTTACTTGTTCCATATCCACTCATTTAGGATTGGATCATAGTCAAAGCAGACTCGGCCATTCGGTGCTGAGATTTTTTTTTGTATGAGATTCATATAAAAATATAGCTCAGTCACGCCGTGCACAAGCAATTGACTCCACTAAAGCCTTAAAAAAACACGGCTGTCTTAGCAACTGTTTTATGCTTGTCTTTACAAGTTGGTGACAAGCATCCTCATAACGGACTATCCAACTGTTGAAGGCTGCAGTCCATCTGAGGACTACTGATTAGTGTACATGTTTACAGAAGTATGAGCATGCCGAAGGCTAACGAGATTGCTAAATCAGTTGGCTGCCAAAAGATCTGGATTTTTCTTCCCCATTTTTACCAATCCATGAGCGTTTCTGTCTCGGATAGACTATGTACCGACAGAGGACGAGCTCTGCTATGTCCAAGCGTCCAACTCTAAGTTGACCTTTTCAACGTGGATGTTTTTCTGGTGAGCTGTCCTCTGAGTCTGGCCAAAAGTTGAGAATGGATGGCTGCGCAACTTGACATTTCATTTGCATTACAACGTGGCTCACTATGGCTCCGAGAATATGAGCAAGGAAAGCACTTGTATTGAGGTAGTGTGACCCGTGGCATGTTTGCTGATGGTTGCTGAAAGTTTCGATACAAGCTTATGATTACAAGCCACATAGAATTCTTGCCGCACCGTTCCATTTCCTGTCGGTATGTTGGAACAGGCACCGAACAAGGAATTTCCATGTCTAGATGCCAAAGGGAGAAAGTCAAAACCCTGAATCTTCATTTCAAGGCATGTGCATTTGCACGCATGTGACATCTGTAACGTGCGCTCACCTCGAACGAGATATTTCGAGCTTCATAAGTAGCCTAGAGAGCGGGACGGAGTTGTTCAAAGTTTGGGGATTTTGCGAGGTGAAGTCATGAGAATGCCTTCGGAACAAATCCTCATTGTGCACACACTATCGGTTTTTTATCGCAGTTGGTCCATCGAGAGGTAATGTTCAACGAAGTGCCCGTTTACGAACCCGACCGAGCAGTAATGTCACTTGTTTAAAGACTAAAGACCAGATAACAAGAAGAGGCTGCCGATTCTTGACTAAACGGAAACAACAAAAATCTAGTAGACCATCGAGTCTCAATACTCTTCAGCTCGATAATACCTTACAGTTTACTACAAACCTCCCCCTCGAACCAGCTTTGAAAGTTACAGGATTATGAACGTAGAAGGTTCGGCCACGGTCTAATAAGTTCGGCGAAGATATATCTCCAATGATTTCCTGTGGGGTATGTAAATTGCGCTTTGATATATCTTTTTATCCTTCAAAAGAACATTCCTTGTGACAAAGATTTAGTTTCCGTTTACGTTAAAATGCTTTGCTTTTTCTTCTCAGATCTCCGGGCGAATTGGTAGGCAGCTCTAGTAGCATAGGTGTATATCCGCTGAAAAGGTAAGCCTTAAAAAAGACAACTAGATGGTGGCGTGAGAAAACTGAGACCTAAATAGAGAAAATGCTTCAGAATGTGATGCGTTTCTGGTTTACTTCAACAAGCGCAGGAAGCATAGGAAGGATCGCTGTGATAAGCTAGTGGCCCTTGGCTGCGACCAGCAGCAAAATGGAGTTCTCATTGCGAGCAATCGTTCACCTGTTTGCCCAAGAGATTGAATCCTCTTGTTTTCCAAGTGACTTTGGACATCATTCACATCTCATAAGCCCTTGACTTTCTGTTAAAGCACCTAAGTTCTTGAAAAACAAAACGCTAGTTCATTGCAGACAGTACGTTGCTGTAAACAACCAAGCAGTCCGGTCGGTGCGTATTCATCAAAGCTGGATACAATCGACACTGGAGTGGGAAAAGTGAAAATATTTCTCCTCTAAATTATCAACCAGAGACCGATGAGTAGAGGATTTCCTACTGGCAGCAGGCTGTGGATTGCTTTTCAAGAGCAGCTGGAAGGGGATGGATCGGTCGGTCGGTTAGCGCTTAGCATCATACTTTCCTTTGGGGAATCCCACAGTCAACGGTGAGAATGGTTAGCGGCATAACGAGAAACGAAGAGGCGGGGTGTATAGGCCAGATGGACACCACAGCTCGACATGTGACCAAAGAAAATTTCCAACGAAACAAACACGACTGTGTTAAGTACTTGCTCTCAAAACGGCGAGAAAAGTTTCCAATCGGAGTTTTGCATCTAAGCTCCTGAACCAAAAGTTGGCATTGCGGTGAAAGTTAGCAATTATGAAATATCCCCCAGCATAGAATACAGCTTTGCTCCTGAAGCAGATCGGAAAGCAAGGAGTTATAAACTCCGTAACCTAGATATGCATGATACACTTTGAACCCAGCTGAAAACGGTAACTTGAATATTTCACGATCCGAGAGTAACTCGAACGTATAACGATGATACTGTTGAAAAATATGAGCCATAAATTCAAAACCATCACGAAGGACTCGGGGATTTGAACGATCAATAGTGGTGAGATCAGTTATACATACGTATTTACGTAGAGACACGAACTTCAAACTTAAGTGTAAGGCATCGAGAATACTCAAATACGTTCTTCAGTGCTTAAGTCCAGAACTCGGTATGCAGTCAGTACCGCAGAGCAAACAGAGCTTTACAGGAAATCCCATGATGAGAAAGCTGTGGGGCATAGGCTGTGGGCATGTGCCCGAGACCCAGAAAATATTCGACACATGCTCTATGATCCGCGTAGGTGGATTCAGTAAGCAGAATTAGCATGGGACGCTATTAAGATGACCCCAATATGACGGAGGAAGCTGTCACCACCAGGCAGACATACAATTCCTTCATGCTCTTCCTAGTAATTGCATTTACATACAAAAGGTGGGTACAAAGGAACCATGGCGTATTCAGAGTCAGCAATAGTTAAAAAACCCCTAAGCGTGATTCTGCAATAAGAGGAACAGCAGATCCGGGCAAATCTGACGACGACCAGCACAATTTTTGAGAGAAGAAAACGTTGCAAGCAAAAAGGGACCCGGAGCTTGTGCATCATCTGTCAAACAGTCATATGACTTGACAAACACACACCAACCCCAACAACCGCCGGCGCCCAAAAAACATACAACAACAGTTCTGAAATGTCTTGGCCACCCCATTTCTCACGTGCTACTGACCGGCTACGGCCATGTTGTCGTATGTAAGCCGTTCTAGTAACGTGCATAGAAAATAAATAGAAAAGCTTGAACATGGTCTCAATACTTCCATCACCGGCCGAGCTCCTACAACCACTCCAGGAGTGCAGAACTTAAAAGACTTGGAGTGGTTATTGGGGAGTTATTTCAAGCGAAAGATAGAGAACATAAAATTAGGATGAACTCAGTCATCCTGATTTTATGTAAATCTTAAAAACACATGTACATGGCTGAACCCCCATTGTGAGCAATGCCATGAGTGAAAACGTTGCTGCAATGTTTAAGGAAACAATCAGTGAAGATTCTATCAAGTTTAATTTTCCGTAGACGACTAACATGAGCAATTCAATGTCCCAGCCCATTCAGAATTGTTGAAACATTTGAACAAGGGTTATATTCCAGAATAGGTGGAGAACCGGTCACCATCTGATTTCTTACCTCCCGTGTCCAGTAATCGATAACATCTTAAGGAAGAAGCAAACACGGTCAACCGCAATGAAAAATTGGGTTTCGGGTAGACAAAAATTAGCGATAAGCCTGCTCTTGCGTGCTGCTGATTGGGAAGGGCTGCCGCCGTCTGATGTTTGTCGAGCTGAGTTGACTCGAGAGAAGAAAAAACATCCATAGAGGAGACATGATTCAGAGTCCTGAATCATGTCTCCTCTATATATGTTTTTGTGTGAAGGGACTCAGAAGGTGGTGAAGCTCACATACAGCTTTTCTCTATTCTTTCGAAGAACATAGAACTCTGGCTAGTTAAGTTAAGCCTTGTAATGTTAGGCAGACCTGTCACAGAAGGACTTACCCGTTTTGGTCACTCACCACATGTCCTCCACTATAACCGAAGAAGCAGCACTTTGGTAAAAGTGGAGACACATTATGGTCTTTTTGGGAACAAATGATATGCTTATGAAGAGTTGAAATAGGCCTAGGTCGCATCAGTTTGGGTGAGGTATTGAACTGTTCGGAGGAGTACCTATATGCCATGAATCGTTATTCTGTATATGCTGTGTTTTGACCATGTTAGAGACCAGTAAGTAAATTGCTGAATTAGTGAGTTCATAAGAACTCACGTGCACTGTGACTCACTTTGACATGTCACAGCCGGAACAGTCGCCAGCCGGTGGAGGGGGTGATGAAGACGTTTTTAAAACTCGGAAGTTGATCTAGTGAAGGACACAGTTGATCTAGTAGGCATCTGGCTTTCCATGTGGGTGCTGGTCAAGGCAACCTCTGGTGAAACAGTGCACCACACACTTTCAGACCTACTGAAATGGCCACCCCATACAAGGAAAGTGATACACGGATGACTGAGAAAGTGCTAGATTCCAATCACCTGGCCCAGCAACAGCAGCTGCAAGTTCGATATCAGACGACTTCAATGCTGGAGCATCGTTAATCAGGTAAAAGGACATGTTGTTGACGTGGGAAATAAACTAATTAAATCGTGATAAAGCTGTATCATCGGACAATTAAAATTATGATGTACCATCAGCTAGAGAAGAAAATGCTTTGTCTCAGTGAACATATACAGCTGGGGATCCATGTTACAGTACATAAATGATGTGAAATAATCAGAAAAGAAAACAAGGGAAAGATATCAAAATCAAAAGGACTGTCAAAGGAGAAAGAGAACTGCTTCAATCCAAATAATGATACACTCTAATGTTCTCAAATATACAATTGATAAATGACAGCGTCAGTCTGCCTAGCGCAGAAAATTTGGTCCCAAATATGGATACTTTGTTTAACCGTTATTAAATATTTTATATTGAAGAAAAACATGTGAAGCAGTGCAACCATGAATAAAACGCTTCAGATATAGAAACGTGAGTCTGACCGTTTGTCCCACAACAGGATGCTTCACCAAACCCTTCACTTCGATAACGAAACTTCAGATATATGTGTTGATCTCATCGTTGAACAAGAAATCAAATTCAGATCTTTTGAGGCAGTGGTGGTGGATACGTAAGAACAGGAAGACTTTCTGGTGAGCTCTTCCTTCAAAACTTCTGCCAATTGTGCCACTGTAGATTGTGAGTTATATTCTGTAAGAGATGAATGAAATAAACAACCGAACGTTCATGAAACAACTCTGGACGTATTTGGGTTTAGACTATTCTCATCACTCAAAAGCTATCGTGAAATCCTGTTTGCAGCCAATGAGCAAGACGCAAGAAAACTGAACCAGGGCATGCGCACATGGACACCCAGCTGATGTATGGCTACTCCGGGCCGGGCCCTTGATGTTCTAGAGGTGTTAATATTCGGAGTTCCTTGGCTTCATATTTTCCTTTTCTCTGTGCCATTGCACTTTATGTACCTTTTTGGTCTCTTTATTTTTCATTGGCCACAGGTTTGCACACAGCTGATGCTGAGGTATGATGGAGGATGAAAGTAAATCTGACAAAGTGAGGGGCTTCTTCTCGGTTCTTTTATGCGGGAAACTGAAGGGTTCTCGCGTATCAGGGCCCACAATATGCATACCATGTGGGCCTCTCACCAAATCTTATATATTGTTCTCCATTTTTCGTAACCAGCACTTATGCAGATTCTAGTTCAACTTGACTATATAGAATTTTAGACGCCATGAAACCTTTAATTTTCCAAACTTCCAGCCTGTGCAGCTACCACATGCATTGTGAATACTAACATACTCAACGCACCCATGACATATGAATTATCACAAAAAATTTAACGGCAACTCTTGTACCTAAGTGAAAGACGAAGTATAATAACAAAAAGGATGGGAAGACCCATCAAATCGTACAAGGATGGAACCAAACCGGTAACATGGGGCTAGGCCCCAATAGTATCACACTGGGAAATATGTCCTACAGCACCTAGGAATTCTGAACTATCCAAGTCAAAAGGTCTACAAACAACAGGAGCATCCGAAGAAGCATCACCTAACGTGATTGCTCTCCTATGGATTGCACAGCCTAGTGCTCTCTCAGAGAGCAATGGAAACACGTTGCCTAAAATAGGCTATACAGTAAGCTAAAGAGAGTGATACCCCATGTCGCCTAGTATGGTAGGCTCTCGCGCACTCCCTCACAAACATGTCGAAATCGGTGTCCATAGCTCCATATAACTCCAAAGCTGGAGGAACAAAGAGGTGACCTCTCTGCATACCTCTATACTTGGAGACCCATCCTCCAGGATGGGCGATCACCCCCTCCCGAACCAGAGGACCAGTGACCTGGTCCTCCCGAACCAAAGTAGGTCTGCCCTAACCCTAGTCGACTGCAAGGCATACCAACGCTCTCTCCATGTGAGGTATCCACCCTCCCGCGCCATAGCAAACACCACATCCATAATGGCATCATGGGTAGCTATCCTCTGCCCTCCGAATGGACAACGAGTCATATGAACACCTGCTTTGCATCTAAAGTGATACCACACTCACATGTGAGTAATGAGGATGTAGATGGATGGACCAAGCCAAGACGGAACCTCATCGTTGTGGAGAAAGTAGCTGGTGCTAGTCGGAAAGCCCTGATGCATGGTCGAGCCAAGATCCACGAGCCTGCACCCTTGCCCGAGCAAGAGCGTAGACGAGCTCTAGTAGTACGAGGGATGGCCGGATCCACTAAGAGTGAATGTAGAGCCTCCTGAAACTGGGTTTGGTCCATCAAGATAGATGTGAGACCCCTAGTCCAATCGGTAGCCAAAGAGGAAAAAGATGGGAACTCATGTCGCACCTCGCGTGGTAAAGCATCTCTCGTATGTCGTAATAATATTTTGTAAGGGAAATGATCCCAGATCGACGTCTCTCGTATATATCTCCAAAATAGGTCTATCTGCGATCACAAATCGAGAAGATAACAAAGGTGCAACTAGTGCCCAACTCGCCAAGAATGCCGCAGGTGTCGTCTCCTCCATCGATAATAAGCCTACCCCTCCACACGAGATTGGCAAAGATGTCTGTCTCCTTGCCAAATCTTCAGTCACACACTCGAATGTCCCTGGTCCGATGATGTCACCAAAGACGCCCATGATCCTCCTATCAAAGGCTATCAATGATGTGAATGTAGGTGAAGGAAGAACAGTGCAAAGAAGATAGGTGGGTCGACGAGCAATACTAGATGATAGTATACCAAACGCCACCTGCGGATCCCCTAGTAGAGGAAGATCGTCTACATGCAAAACATCCTCGGCCAATGCAACGTCAAGGTAGCGTGAAACAAAATCCTCAGACCCTACTGGCACTCCTAGAATACGTAAGCCATCTGTCGATATCATACATCCCTCTGGAAGCTGAAGATGAGGCGGAATGCCCAAAGGAGACCAAGCCCTGCACTTTGACACCTTGACTCTCAAGCCTACAAGATGAAGCTCGGTAGTCAAGTAATCAAAGGTCTGCCTAATGTTGTCTACATGACCCACAATGTGTGTATCATCCGCCAAGGAGGGGAACACACAACAGGGCACGGCCAAAGCAGTAGACACAAGAGCTATGTAATGAGCCATGGCAAATAAGGGTCCCCCCAAAGGATCTCCTTGTCGAGTGCTAGCGGCGGACTGTAGAACGGTGACTCCCTCCTCAGAAAAGCCATGCTGATAAAATAAAGAAGAATGTGAATCGTAGAAAGATCGTACAAAAGGAATGAGGCTTGATAGGGGTCCACCAACCTCCCTAAGCTCTCTAAAAATGGATGCACGCGAGACGCTGTTAAAAGCGTTCTCAACGTCCACCTGCAAGACAACCCAATCCGGATGGATATCTAGAAGTGCTCTAATGCCCAACGATACTGCCTCATAGCCTCCTGGTGTGGCGACTCCAAACTGATGTGGACAAAGATGCTCCTGGAAGTGTGAGTGATGCTGCAAGACAATGGTACGGCTGACTAATCGCAATAACATCTCTCCAACAGCAATCGGTCGAATGCCCCTAGTGTCCTTCTCCATCGCAAGAAGCCTACTAGCACCCGTGAGCCCGACTAGCCGACAATGAATCTCCCCTCTTGCAATCGCCGCAGACCATTGAAACAACTCCGTGAAACCACTAGAGGGATCGTTCGCCTGAAAGTAATCTCGAATATGCTCATATACCATCCCTGACAAACCCCCAGAGGATAAACGTGGGGCTGTGCATAGAGAAATAATGATCTGTCAAGACATAATGGCTCCTCTGGCTGATACTCCAAAACCTCTAATGGTATCTCCTCGCCCATGGGTGGATGTAGAAGGCGTAAAGAGGAAATCGTCTCCTCAATAGGGACTAGCCATGGACAAAGGATGAAGGGCCCATGCACCCCTGCTTTATACTCCCCCGGCCTGCCCAAAGATCCTACACCGTCGCAATCGCGCCGAATCAGAAGTATCATGTGACTGAACTCGACTCCTAACCTGTGTGGTCCGAACAGACTCCTCCTGCAATGTAGCCCAATCCCCTACTCGGAATCTCCGAAATCTAGCTGCCACCTCTCTATGTCCAGCACGTCCCCCTCTAGTATAACGTAGACACCATCACGGAAGTAATAAAAACAAAAACCATGCTAACTCGTCCATGGGATCGCGCGCCAACCGATCGAAATAAGTTTAAAAGCACGCCTAGCCTCATCATGAAAGAGCCCAAGGAAGCCTATGGAATAAACGTGGACATGGAAATCTAGTCAAAAAAGCCCTAGAATCGAACCTGCATGGGAAGCTAACCACTCCCACGACCCCGACGGTATACCCGGAATGCTCAACGAAGGAGTCGATGTAATGTGAGTGTTCCCCGAAGTGACAAAAACCGATGTCGATGTGACCGTCCTCCTCACATGTGCATCCCAAGTGGTCCAATCATAATCTTTGTGCATCTTTCCCACGTGGGTCTTTACCCCTTGCGAGGTAAAGAGACAATGACACACCGGACATGGTGTATCACGCACCGCTTTTGGCGGTCCCATGAGAGAAAGTCAAGCTATAGCTAGCACAAATGGAAGGATAAAGAAACCCAGCACTCCATCATGTATCTACTCCCACGGGTAACCACAACCCCTAACACACCACCTCACATTGGAAAATGTTAACTATAGAAACCCTAAAATCAAAAAATACTCATAACTTTTTATTCAGGTCTCCATAATTTTCCAACTAGGTTCCAATAGAACCAATGCAGGAAAAGGAATAGATGGGAAAAAAAAACCCGACCCATATGTCTAGTGTAAGAAAAATCACTCAAAATGCACTCAAAACCCTAAAAAAATAAAAAACACTCATATCTCACAATATCATTCTCCATAGTCTTCAATTTAGGTACCAATGGAACCCAAATTGAAAGACAGAGAGAATGAACTATTCACTCTCCATGTTTGCCAAAGTATGGCCACATAAATTACAATATCAGTTCCCGCACCCGCTCGCCCTCTCACCACTCGGCTCTCCACGCGCTCGCCATCGCTCGCGGAAATTCATGTTCAGGATTCTTGTACCTAAGAAGTTAGGTACAAGAGGTGTCTAACTTGGTGCACGTTCGTCTTATGGCTCCCTTTGCAAATAAAAAAAAAATCAGTATCAAATTATACATAAGGGTCTGGCTCAAAATCTTGTTGACTGGGGCGCAACTAGACTGTGGAAAGCCCAAGATCATCTTGCTAAACTGCCATTGCTATTCGAGATGAGGACCTGTTCTGGCGAATCTAAGTTCCTTTCCGTCGAATTGAACCTGATGCTATCCCCTTGAAAACCAGGAATATTGACCTTTTTATAATTGACACAAATATTTTAATGACTTATTAGTTGCCTTGCTTGAAACATAGTTGAACAAAATGTATGAAATCATAAAAACGAAAGAATCTATAAATAATAACAACTTGTTTCATGTGTGTTCATAAATTAATTTATAATAAATAAAAGATTTTTTTTTATAACATGAGTTAATTTATTTCGTCCCAGAGGTTAATATTTTTATTATATGTCCTATTAAAAAACCAAAAAATTTTGGAATTGTTTCTCCATTTCACTTTCAAATCAATCACAATGAAGTTTTACAAACTTTAATGGTGACATGGCATGTGTTTCAAATATGTAAATCTAGATAGATTAATTCACACACCTATAGTTCAGCAACCATAATTATTACATATATAATAAAAAAGTATCCATTCCACAATAATAATCTATACGTTACAATTATTGTCTTAGGAAGATACCAATGCTAGATGTATCGTTTTTTAAATGTCATCGTTTGTTTGGTTCACGTAGCCACCAATTATCTTCCAAATTTATCCTTATTCTTCATAATGGGCGTGCCACAAAGCAAGTACATTCCAATTAAATTTTTTATGATGTGACTTGTGGTATAAGGGACTGCGACCAAATAACCTATAGAGAGATACAAAAGCAAGAGATTCTATAAAACATTCCTTGCGCATCAGGCTGAGGTCGGGATCACGTGTCTAAAGATTAGTGATTCAACTATTTAACCAATAATGAGAATCATAATTTAACATTTTATTAACATGTTTACGACAGTAATAACAACATATGAAGATATCATGATGCGTATCATGGTAATAACGATAGCAATTTGTTACAAATCCAACAAAGTCATATTTTGATTATATCATATATATTCTGATAGGCAACATATACATGTTGCAAAGTCAAAATTCAAACATTTTCTTGTTTGCCGAAAATTACAAATGGTCACATGTTGAAAATAATCCATAAATCACTTTGCAAAAGACTTGTTTAGTCGTTTATCATATATTTACAATTGCAAAATTGTACAAAAGCTAAGGCCGTCATTAAATATGTGATGTCATTGTCCAAGCTTTTTCTTTAATTTTTATTGCAGGTATCACACAAGAAAATCAAACCATAAAATTTTCCACTATTCATAGAAGCACTAAAATTTTAACAATAGAGCTAGCTACATTTTGGAACAGGTTAGTATGGATGTTAAACATCACTTTATAAAATATCAGCAATAAACTTAAAAAAATTTGATTTTGCATCATACCATCGTACAAGCCCTATTAATATCTATTGATTTTCATTAGAATGAGGATTATGCTTTGTAACCTCTGCATGGTTTATTATAATAGAAAAATGATGGGTTTCAATTAGAATGGACTTAAATTTCCTTCTCGATGATCTTTGGTATGAAGAATCAAAGTTTTGAAATAAATAAAATATTTCAATTTTTATCGAATAGTGAGTAAAAAGAGAAAAGAGAAGATAGCAACAACGAGAAAGTATGATGAAAATTAAGAAAGAACTCACTTTATGGTGCTGGGATTCTAATTCATTGAAGTGAAGTGATGTTGAAAAGTTATAAATTGATAGATATTCAATTTACAAATACAATCTTTATGTTTAGTTCATTATAAGTATTTATTTGATTTAAGTTTACATAATCTAAAAAATATATAAATGTATCTATGTAGGGTTACACGTGTGGAATAAATAATGTGACTATTTACACATGAGATATATCAATGCTATTAATTATGACAACACTTGATACATTGCCACACATGTAAAACCAAAAGTGATAACTAGTGCACAAAACGTTCCTTTAGATTAAAAGCACATGAATATATCCTCACAGTGGCAAGTTCGTTGGAGTTTAATTAGAATCTAGCAAGCCAAGTCAGCGTATAGAAGTTCTTATGCAAGTAAACATTGTATTCAATTAAATTAGTGAAAGGATATGTTGTAAGAGATAATTCTTACACCTATAAACTGAAACAACCAATGGCATGGAATTAAGATCCATGAAGATCTGAAAAAATCTGCAGAAAAGGATGAAGATGAAACGTACCACAAGAGCTATAATGCAAATGAGGGTAAGAAACGCCAATAAAGAATAGCAAGCATCATTGAACTGAACTTAACAAGGTTAGATGTTTACTGTAACCTGTCTGTCCTTGCAGCGTCCACCTTCTGAACTAATTACTGTAAGTATCAATGTAGAAAATATTGATATCGAAGCCAGCCGATACACACTTATATTTTGGAATTTTATTGGCAAGCTAACATTATTGTGCATTGTATTTTACATTATTTTAAAAGTTATTCTATTTCAGACCAACCTTCCAGACAGAGATAGAGGTTATGGAGCTATATATGAGAAATTAAATGGTAGGAACAGTGACAAGCTTTCATCGTTCAGTACATGATCCTTAAAACAACACAATCCCGCAGAAGATAGAGACCCGTTCTATCGAACTGAACTTTGAGAGCCCAAGTCTCCGCTCGATTGTTCCTTTAGGCTATGCAATCGGCACGGAGGAAGAAGACGATAATTCACTTGGCAGTACTCTTAGATTCTCATGTCGACTTGAGACCCCCCTTTTCGTGTCAAGTGTGCTCAAAAATGGAAATGCTCAAAACAAGGATTTGTTCAGAGAACTGAAAAAACGTACACAAATCATATACTTTCTTTCTTTTATTCCTATTATGATGATAAAGTGTGAAATTTTTCAAGATTCAATTTGAGCTGTGCAACCATCACGATTGTCACCATGAATGTTATGAAAGGAGTGTATATGCATTCTACGTGCTTATCAGCATAAAATTCACCTAGTTTATTATCAACTATTGCGTTGGACCTTTAGTATTACAAAGTTGGAAATTTACACACCTACGCACACACAATAAACTATTGAAATATATGTATTTTTACTCAATCAGAAAATTTCATTTTTCCCCTAAATTTTTATCACAAGTTTTATGATTTTCAAGAAAGTTATTACCATTCTATGCTGAAGAAGTAAGAAATTGTGATTATTAAAATACAAAGATGCAATGAAATTATTATACAAAATTATCTAAACGGTAGAATTGACAGTCTTTGAAGATAATAATGTTCATTGAAGGACTAAGTTTTGAGGTTTGAACCCAACCTAATCCATCTCCTTTTTCTATAGCTGACTGCGCACCATGGCTACCATGAGCATCCACATTTGGAGGCATGAAAGTCATATATACGGACTATACGACATGCATGTTCATACGACATCTTTTGTCATTGTAGAGCAAAACTAATTGTACAGGTATGTCGGGGTTGGTTTGACCCCTACTTCCCGTTGGGATTTCAGAGTTGGGGATGGACCTAGCTACTCCCTCTAGATTGTATTATCGCTTTGATATATAAAAGGTGTGGTGAGTTTTCTTCTTGGCTAAAGGTAGAGCTACGAGAACCTGCTTACATATTGTACTGATTACCACATATCCTTATAGCGATATGATTTCAGTTTGATGAATTTCACCTAAGTTAAGTTATTATTCAATAAATATAAATTATCCAATCATATTTTCTTCAATAGTTGAGACTCTCCTTTGGTTTTACTCAATCCTAGGTTCAAACCCCCTGGCCTTTGTTTGACGAATGTTATGAAAATTCCCCTTGGCTCTCCAAGTCTTTGCAAATGACCTTGAGGCCACTTGGTATCTTTGAGTGACGTTATCCATGGAGGACGTAGTCTTCATAGGATTCTCACAAGGTCTAGTTGTAGTGCCCGTCCATCGACATTTAGTAAAAATGGCAGAAATCTGATATGAAAAAAGAATGGTAGTTTCAAAACAAACAAAAAGTATACCTGATAGATATGGATCCATTCTGATCATTCAAAAATCACCAGAACATATCCCACTTTTCCTTCGTTAACCTAAATTAGTTCAGCATTAAATAATAGAAATCTAAATATCTTTGCCTGAATCTGAGTATAACTATAAAACAAACAACAGGAGTTTAGATTTGACGCCAAATCATCTCAAGTTCATGTGTTCTCAATATATTATATTTGAAGACTTTATAAAAAAACTAAACTTTTTTTGTAGTAATTGCATAAGCTATCCAAGTATAATTTATATATGTGAAAATATTTTTCATGTTTTACAAATAATTTCCCTATAAAAATGACATTGTCAAAATATAAAACATATGAATATTACAAGGGTTAGATTTTACAAATAATGAACACAAATATGTGTGATAAATAACAAGTTATTTCCACACATGTGAAAAATATATAGAGGTTTCAAAATCATCCACACAAATGGATAATATATTCAACTTGACCTCAAATAAGTGAAATTTACTTTGTGTACAAATATGTCATAAATACACTTCAAATGTATAGTTTTGTCCAAAATTAACATGTAATTACTAAAGTTTCATGGTCAAAAAATATCACAATGATATTTAGCAATAATTATTAAAAAACGTCACTAAAAATAAATTTGAATAATTATTTTATTTAAATAATATTTATATTATGATAAAATTAATGAAAATTGAATTTTCAGGTCATATTTATTTTAATCACACAAACATGATATGATATTATAAGTTTTTTAATGAATCGTAACAATATTTATTTTTTAGAAATGAAACATGCATAAAACAGATCATCTGACAGTTTGTTATCCATAAGTATCATAGTTAAAAAGAATTTAAATATTATTATTTATCACATAAAAATTACAAATAATGAAACATTTTAAATATTTTATTAAAAAATAATCAAATACACAAGAAATATACAATAAATTATGAAATTTAGTAATTTTGATGCCTTGCAAATTTTCTATGCTTTCGTTTCATACAAATATATTCTATAATTTCAGACCTTAGAAAAAATACTATTACATAACCTTTCATGATTTTGATATCATTTAAAATATCAAAATTCATATCATAGGATTAAATGAAATTATATAAGAATTATATAATGAAATTCGTGTGATAATGTGTGAGATATTATTTATAATTTTGTTCACTATTTTCCATGATATCGATCATTTTATAAACTAACTCGCCACATCGACTTTCAAAAAATATCGGCTGGGAGTGCATCCTCAGTCATTTACTGAACCAGACGACTCTCGTTCTTGACCTGTAAATGGCGAAGACTGATAAGCTAGGATCCTTTTATATCAACAAACACAAACCCAAAAAAAAAAAAAGTTAAACAAGAATACAGAATCCTCGTCCCAAGAAAAAAGAGGTCAGTAATCTCTTCGATCATTAAAATGAATACCAACAAGTTTTCAAACTTGAGGTTCAAGTGTCTCAAAATCATCACAATGAAATTGAAAGTTGGCTATAATGAAAAGCTTCACCCTTTCCAGTTGTTCAAAAGGAGTGATGAATATCCGTTCAAGAAGGCCATTATCCAGGCTCCTCAAAGTCTGAATAGGCATCATGCCGAAGATGCACATGAAGTAGAGATGCAATGATCATCGTGCTGTCTCACAAACTTGGACTATAAAGCTACAGTAGTGAAATAGAAAAATAATTTGCAGAATTGAAAGATAAAATATGGGCGAAAGTGAATTAGATTCTTGGGGACATTATTCCTACCCATTCATTTTTCATACGGAGGTACACCGACCATGTACTCGATCTAGTTGTATCTTTTCTATTGTTTAGATATTCAAAATCTGTTGAATTATTATTTTTACATAGCTTTCGAATGTAAAATTGAATGGCATCTATTTTATATTCTGGAGAAAATTTATTCCAAGTAACTACGATATCTGAATAACAAGAACTGCGCCAATGAATTTATAAGCAGGGAGAGGAATGATAATACCACATGGTCGATAATACCAACAACTGAACCAGGACATGACAGCATGACGAAGCGCATGGTCAATGGGGAGGCACAGTTGGGCCAAGTGAGTCTGCTCAGTATTGGGAAATTTTTAATTTGAACTCATTTTCTTAATTTGTACGTAGAACCTTTAGGTGACACCTACTAGGTCACTTTACAATAACGAACACTAATTAAAAAAAAAACATTTACACTAATATTGAGGTTGAAACGGATGTGCAGAGTATAATAATACTTTCTTTTGTGGAACATCTCATTTGTTAATTTAAGGTAGTCGGCTCTTGACTTCAACCTTTTTGTTTGAATTTTTACCCTTCACTCCAGTAGACACTACTTTCCCTTTTCCACCCTTTTTCATTCCTCCTAGTTCACCTTTGGTTCTAATTGACATTAACTAAGTGATAACCTTATGTGAACTAAACATTCTTGGGGCATTGCAAATTTTTACTTTTATTTCAATCATTCCTCTGAGCAAAATAATACTTTCGCGTACAAGAGTATCATTTCAAGAGTTGACTCTAAAATTTGGGTCAGTGATACACACTAATTGTTGCCACATAGAAATATGACCCGTCCAATTATTCTTTATGTCTAATATGTTTGGTACTTCAAAGGGGTGAATTAACAAGTGGTCATGGGTTGGTGCATGTCTAATATGGAGTCAGGAGAAAACCGCTACGCATGTAATGAAATAAATTCATTGTTAAAAACCACTGGGAAGAAACAAGGCCAAAAAGAACCCAGCCAAAAGGCAAAGGAGGATGAGAGGGTTCTGATCACTCTAGTGATAAATTTGTATCTCGCACCTGGGATGTCTCCTGCATGAAAATCCTAGGATCTAATATTAACATGAGTCTCGAACAAACATAACATACCATAAAAGTCTTCATATCCATAGTTGCAGCTATTGCTCTCTATTCGTGCAATTTTATCAGCATCCGCTTTACAACAGCGAATCATATGATCTTGCAGAGGTGAAAAATATTTTCTACAACTGATATATATTTTCCGTGTGTTTGAAGAAAACATTTGGGGTCTCACATCAGAAATATGTTTTGGATGATACGCGAAAAAATAAAAAAGAAATAACTGCATGAAATTCAAGTGGATATTAATAACATATATAGAGACTTCACATATCATCCATTTTATATTATATGCACACACACATATTCAAGGTACTATAAGTATTCAAAAGTAAAATATATGAATAAAAAGAATCTCATTTTTCTTTCTATCTTTGTATCAATACCTGAAAATATATAAACAGAAAACTACATTTCATGTATCTTTCAAATTCTTGACAGAGAAATTTCTTATAAATAATAAATCCATAAAATAACCAAAAAATTATGTTTAAAACTGTTTCAAATAGATAAAAAAAAATTCAATGAAAGTCATCTATGAACAAAATGTTCATAGATGACTTTTATGAATTAAAGTTTATAGCTTATTGGTGTGAAAATTAGTATATCAATACAATACATTCATATTTTTATTTACAAAATTATATGTATCATTATAGACAATATGGTGTTGCAATTACTTTGCTTCACTTTGAGGCTGCATGAATACATTGCTATAAAAGAACCTTCTTGCATATATTAGTTATAACACTTATTATTAAACTTGTATCAACTAATGTCTTAAAGCATTAGTTGCAATAAAATTTTACTTTTGTCTCCAAATAAACAATGTGTAAAATTCGTTTTGTAATGTATTCAAGTTCCATCCACACTCTTATGCAAGCAAATATAACAAAAAATTTGAATGAAATCGAGTCAAAATAGATTATTGTGTGAAGCGTAGAACATGAGATGCAACTCTATCTGATATATTATCTAACCATCAATCAGAGGTATGTGTACTTGTTCATATAAAAGTGAATGCAACCCATAACTTTTATGAGGATTTTACCATCATACTTAATAATCAACTATACACATGCACCGTTGCCCAAATAAAAGCAAATATTACTTCTATCACTATCAACTAGACTCTTAAAAATAGTATGTTACTTCCTAGCTAAAGGTGGAAGATAATCTTAATAAAGTAGAGAATAACAAAGTAGATAAGTGTCAACGTGGACACAAAGAACATAATAATGTAGTAGAGATGTATTTGGAATACCAAATAAGGAGCACAAATAGGAGTTACCATGGTACAATAAATAAGAATAGTTGATGAGTTAGAATCATAAGTTGATAATCCTTTAATTCTAAACTAAAGAAATTTTCAAGCATGATGACTTGCTAATGGAACCTTTGATAACTTTCATCTGTTTGACCCAATAATATGGGTGCACATATGGTAATGTTGATGTGAATTTTACAAGTTGCAACACACAAAAAAAGACATTGGATGAGATTAAGTGGTCGACATGCAACAAAAATGGGTAAGATACCTTTCGAAATTTAGGTATTTTCTTTTTGAATTCAGTATTTTTAAGTCAACAAATAAAGTTCAAAAGCCTAGAGTGAAGTCGCAATACGAGAATCTAAATTAGTGATACATGTATCATTTTTCTTTTCTTCAAGCAAGTTTTTTCATTCTTCAAATGAATTTTTTTGTGGAGTACTTTCACAACAAGAGAATCATAATTTTCTACGCCTTAAACATTACTTTTTTTATAAATTCAACGTTTTCAATCCAAAAACAAAACTTTCTTTAACATCATCATCTCAAATGAAAAATATAAGAGAAAGTGATACATGTCTCACTTCTCTTCAATCTTGGAATGGATATGTCTTTCCTAAAATCATCTATAGAAATTTGTTTCAGAATTTGTGATAAAGATAAAAAATTTCTTTTCAAGAGTTCAACATTTCAAATATGAAGATATATCTTTTGTTAATATCATCAATTCCCTATAAGATTTTCAAAAGATCAACTTGTTTTGTGCCAGTCTAGCACCATGAAGCTTTTTGTAAAATGGACTTGTTGAGAGTATAGAGAAGTGTGAGCATAACAGCCTAGTCTATGATATAAAATTTGCTAGTGGTTCCTACCATTCAATAACTCTTGCAAAATAGCTATCTTTAAAGTCTTAAGCTACAAATTTAAGTTTAGTTCAACATGAGTTATGATATCAAAGATAGTTATCTTTGGTATCACAACTCACAACAAGATTTCAAACTGATGGGAAGAAAGTTGCTACTTACAGAAAAGCAAATCATCTACTATACATTTAGAGCTTGGAATGTCTCTCATTCTCACGAATGTTTGTGAAGCTAAATTTGATATATAAATGAAATATCTGATAAAGAAATGTAGTAAAAGAACAACACAAAAATCTTATAGCATGCATTTTGAATTTTTCACTTTTGGATGATATCATGAAAATACAATGATTATGATCGGTTACATAAAGTTTTTCAAGACCATATTTCTTTAAAACTTTTTGAACTCGCAGTATGTGTGTTGAAGTAGATGGGATTAGAAATATAAGATTACACTTCATAGTGTTTCATTTGTTTTTTTTGTTGGGGGCCAGTCTCGGAGTTTCCCTTCCCAAAACAGCATTTAATAATTTCCCCTGGATCTTTCTCACTCTATGCAGAAGGCCAATTCGGCTCTATTAAGTCCCAGAGAATTCAATGGAGAATGAATTTTGTTGAATTTAGCGCAAGAGATGAAAACAAATATGGAATACATCGTACTTGCAATCAATGGTTGTATAACAAGAGACTGGCTGAAAAATGACTGGCGGAAGACTCATTTCGTAAGTAACACTCCGTAGTGCATCGATCTGCGTAAGGAAAAGCCGTAATCATTTCAGAATTGACAAAGACTGTCACCAAGATTTTGTGCTTAGGCTCTGCCTTTCGTTTTCCAAGTTGTCAGGCAGGAATGAAACCTTCCGTGAATTTTTGGGGATGAGGTGGTCATGTAGTCGAAATCTAATCATGTGCTGCACGACGAATACGGACATGCTCTGCATTCATAAATCTCAAACCCTAACAGTCCAAGCGAATCCCAAGCGAAACCAATAACAGGTACAAAGTTGTGGACCTCATTCTCCTCACTCATTCTCTCCGTATGCAGCACCTGAGGGCAATATCAAATGTATTTCGCACCCGGTTTGAACCTGTGAAATTAATGGCCGTTGCATCCTTGCAAACCTTGACCCGCTCAACAAAATAAATGTCACACACATTAAAAGTAAGAACACCAGGGGATGGTAGAATCATTTCGTGATTTTCAAGAAAGCCTTAACTACGCGATATTACCTTGGCTCCTTCATCTGTCAGTGAGGGTTGTGCGATTGAAATCTAGGTGGATCTAGCCCAGCAACGTTCATGTAGTTTGCTTCACGTGAGCGCGATTTGCAATCACGCCTCTGAACATGCCCTCCGGGTCCACATGAATGCTTCAAGTGGAGTGTGGCATCAAGAAAAATGGACCGTTTCTTTCGAGAGCAAGTGAGAGAATCGGAGGAAAATAGTCGGGCAGCGAGCCGAGCAAGCTCGCTCCCCATGTGGTGCACAGCAGCAATTTCTAGAGCAAAATGCCTGCCATGTGATTGTGATTCGATAGGATCCACAGTCCGGAACATGTGGCGAAAATGTGAACTCACTCTATCCCAAAACACACACGAGGAGATAAAATCAGCGGATTCAAGTACAACTAATCACCAGCTGACCGACTCACCACTGGAGAATTTTAATCATTAGCTTCGGGTGGAGAGCTGTTCCTTTAGACTTAGTAACCCCTGCTGTTGCCAAAGTGGACTCTCAACGAGAGCCTTCAATTTCCTAAACGGGTGTAAGCGTGGGATTTCAGTATGGGCTTTGTCCCGTGTTAAGTTAGGACTCGATTCACGAAGGACCGTTCAAGCATCTTCCAGCTGGAATGCACAAATGGTACATACTCCTAGAAGCAGAGCCATGAGCTCGGACAGTTACAAACGATGTAAAATCATGAAAGTGCACAATCACCACTGGGGGAAAACGTAATGCACTTAACCGTATAGTAGTTGATTATACCAGTCAAACTTAGCTCAACTTACGCATCACTTTTAGCTACTTCAGAATTAACCACAAGTTATCAGATTGTTTTTTCATCAATGGAATTAAAAGAATGCATACATCAGCACTCGTTTGATAAGGAGAACTTTGCTCTTGTTTTCGTAGTCAAGCGGATATTACACTAAATGCCAGGATTTGCAAAAGTAAATCAATAGAATAATTGTTTTTGCAATTTACGAATAATTACAATACCATACCTCTGTCAATGCAAAAACCTGTAGATTGCACATTGTCTTCCAGGTGTCTCTAGCACCTTGAATGGAATACGCATGATTTCATAGGTTTCTTAATGCGTCAGTTTTACTTATTAAGATATATGAGTTACCGGTATATTAAGATATATGAGTTAGAGGTTTGTAAAGACTTTTGTACTTTAAGTGCAAGAGTTGGAAGAACATACCTTCTCACTATTGTGCTCTGAATTATACTCAGATTTTGCACAGCTTACTAAGTACATCATGCGATCCTGCTTACTTCCACCATTTCTCATACAAACATAGAAATGATTGATTACGATAAAAGTGAATTATAATGAGTTTTACTTATCGTAATTCCATAGTTCTAATAATTAGATCATGCTATAAGTTTGCAACCAAGTACGTTCCTCGGAATGATTAAAACACCAGGCCCATTAAGCCCAAATGAATATAATGTCGGATGTCGAAGAACTTCAGTAGCTCAATTGGGAAATGAGGAAGAACTTTCACTTCGTTTATAGAGATTAACAATTGATCAAAGGGAAGTGCGAAGATGTACTGGATCCTCTTTGTCTTGCCATAGAGGAAACCTTTATGGCAAGGCCAGGAGATCCAATAGCCGTAGACTACCTGGTGTCGCACCAAGGCTTCCCCTTGTTTTTGCAATGCTTGTCTATAACTGGAAAGCACATCCAACAACTGACATGTCATTCCTAACTCTCTTTCAGACTTGATCATATTTGGAGAAGAGATCTTCGCAGATGCTTTTGCAACTGTAAGTAGTACAATCTTCGCTCTCCCGATTGCTTACATTATTTCTCTAACTGTAATAGTTTCCTATTAAGTGCAGGGCCGCCTTTAGAAATCTGGAATTCCTTAATCAATATGTTTAAAAAGAAAGGAAGAAAGGGTACTCTGGAGAGTGCAAAAGGGTGTTCACTGCTTTAATAACATTTCAGAGCAGTTGAAAGCCACTACTATAACATTGGGTAGATTTGAAGCACAGGGGCCCAATAATTACTAACACATTGACTTTGGCTTTTACTGACATATTAAAGGTTGACTGTCGTGCTATCCAGCTCAGCATCCCTGGGCGAATTTAGTCCATCCTGAGCTACAGTTAGTCAAATAAATTAGATGCGATGTTCAGAGTTACTATTGAGAAAATCAGCCGTACCAACAAGATCAAATACAGGACTGGTCTTTTGTTTTTTAAGAATGTTGGTGGCCTTGCCTCCATTCCTCTTATGGAAGCCAACATGAGACAACTGTCAACTTCAGCATACTGATTTTAGTGTCTATTTGAGAACTGGGAATGATTGTTTTGAAACTGGCGTGTTCAATATTTGAAACTCAACATTCAAATTTTTGAATGTTCTCATTCATTCCTTATAAAGTACATGAAAACACTATTTATTTATTAAATATATTTACAAAAATATATTTGAGTTGAATAGGATATGAATATAGGGCGTTTCAGGATAGGCAAAAAGAATTAATAATATTATGGAGATCATATGTAATTTCATGGTTTATACTATACCCCTTATGGTCTTTTTCAAAACAATGAAACTTCTATGGGTCTAATAGTGTGGATCAAGATCAAAGAATTCGGAGTCATCCATGTTATATAAGTTGGTTTTACTGATACCACATGTGAAACTATTAGCAATCAAGTACCAAGTAATATAGCAAAAAGGATGGGAAGACCCAATCAAGTTTTACAAGGATGAAACCAAATGGGTAGTAGAAACTAGGCCCAATAGCATCACAATGAAAAATATGTACTAGTGCACCTAAAATATGCTAACGTTCTAGGTAAAGAATTGTAAATACTACATCATATCAAGAAACATTATCTAACTTGATTATTCTCTTATTGCACAAGTTAGTGCTTTTTGTATACGAATGGTTTGAAAACTATTAGCAATAGCTTTAGATATTGTGGACAATAAACAAAAATTATGAAATGAATGAAAGTGATCATAGCGGGAACTGGCTACGCAATACAACATGATACACACGGACACTATTTTGCAGATAGCCACATTTACACATTCAGTTATTCTTTTGGTGGCCTAGCCAGATTTATTAAGATTGTGATAAAATACCATTGAACTCATGTGACAAATATCTTCTATAGTCAATTTCAATAATTTTACTCCCCGTATACGTTTTGAACATCTTTACTATTTTGCCGTAAATAGCCAGTATTAGCTTTTATGGCTGTATCTTCTGGTGCAAACCCAACTTTTGGGCAGCCCGCGCCAAATTTGATGAGTAAGTAAATATGGTATAATTTCGTGTTTAAACATTATGGTAATAGTCTATACTGGTCTAGGCATGGAATTTTATTGATTTTGACAAAAAATAATGAAAATGGACTATTTCTATCTGAAACGACCTAATGTCATTGTGTAATAATTTCAAATTTATACACTTAAAAGGAACGGAGCTTTTTTATAGATGTCATGTAATTCATAGCATGAAGAGGTTTTGATGAAGTTTTCTCAAGGGGCTCAGGAGAAGTACTCTAATCCCACTAATCTAAAACGAAAACCGAGTTATCTCATGTAGATTACTCGGTTTTCAACATGAGATAAACATACGCTTAGTTCACGTAGTTGCTACTGACTGACAGCAACCTTGTGTCTAGGAGTTAATGCCAGAGATACGAGTCGGTACATAGTCTCAAAGATACCATACCTGAGATGAATTTAAATAACAGAATGTCACTTGTTGATGTGTACCCACCCATATTCTCTCAGTGGGATTGTTTCGTAGCTAACAATCTCAATTTACTCTCTCAGTGCAATCCAGTAAAAACCTCACCCACTTTCATACATCACATGGACAAATTCATGAAAAGAATCAAATGATAAGTAACTGTGAGAAATTTAATCTCCTAAAATTTAAACCAACTTTCAGTTCTATAAATGCCTTCCCAGTGCGTCATTTGTTATCGATGATAACTTTCACATACTGAGAACAGCTCTCTGAAACGTTTTGATAGAGGATGTAGGAGGGCAGAACATACGCAATCAAAAGCATAAGATCCTCTATTGCAATCAAACTGCTGCTCTGCTACAGAATACCACCAACCCCCTGTACAAAGTTTCTTAACTGAAAACATATGGTGACTCTCCTCAGTAAAGAGAAGTTCAGAACTTCTCGACTGTGAGTATGCAACCAAAGAAGTGATCATGTCAATCTTTGAAATCTTCCCATTCTGGATTCGTCTATCGCTGCATGGGAGTGTACAATGAGTAACTTGCTCAATACAATTTGAAGGGAGTAAAAAGCCATTGATATTTTCAGTTGTTTACTTCGGAAAGACTTCCGTAGCACAAGTCTCAAAATATCTGCATCCATGTGACAATAGCTCATAGCATCTATTTAAGTGACAAAATTGTGTCAGATAATTTATTCACTGGTGATTATTGCAACCTTTAATACTCGTGTAACCTAGTGTCATCTCGAACAAGGCATCGAGCACGAATTTGTTTTAGTTGTGTTCTCTCCGGCCAAATGCTTATTTCATGCTAACGCTCAAGTATTTCCTACAGTATCACTGTAGAAGGTTGTTTTATACTGTATCCAAATGCAGCAGGCTATGTAAGGTACGGCAGAGTAGAGAATGCGGTCACTATCGTTCATAATCAGAAGAATGTACCTCAAAGACCATGTATGTGACACAACGTTATCGACCATAGATAGTTATCGTAACTTACTTTCACCGACAGTGCAGAGAACACAGCCTTGTTATTTAACAACTGGCATGTCAATTACCTCCATTTACCAAGCGGACCTCAGTCTTCGAGGTCTTTTGCGCCTTCATTAAGCAATGTAAACCATAGAATTACTCACTGGGAATTCCATGCGGAACCAAAATCTTCAGTGAAGGAAAGCAACTTAGAAATCATATCTATCCCGCTTACCGCCTAGAATGGTAGGCTCTCGCGCACTCCCTCACGAAGGCTATCGAAGCTATCGACTTGTGCGAAATCGAGATGAGCGGAGCTTGAAACAATTGAATCTTATCTTTCTCCGATGCAGTAATCTCAAGAATGGCAAAGCAGCTGTGATTGGAAGTCATGCAGGATCGAGGAACAGACTGCAGCGACAGCGGAACAGTCTAGCCTGGTGAATCCTAGTGGCAAAGGTACAATTCCGTGAAGGGGAAGAGACTGAAGTACTAGCTGCCTGGACTGGCATGGATGCAGGCACAGACCAGATTGTGTGATACTCGACTTGATGGTGAGGAGAGGAAGAAGCCTGTGGCCGTTTTTGTCGTGTAAGTGTGAGTTGTTGAGTAAGACGACAGAGAGATCTCAGCTGTCTTTCTTGGAAGCGAGAAAGATATAGTGAATTCTATGATTCAAAAGGAGCCAATCCCTGAAAGGCAGGCCAGGCTTCTATGGCAGAATAGTTACAAGTAACATTATCTGAAGCGCGTCATCTGTCAGCAACGCTGCAAAGTCGGCAGCCGCTCTTCACCCATCTGAAACACCTCGACCGATGGCTTCCGCTCATATATCGGCATGCGTGCTGAGAATCTCCGATGGTCGCGAGGAGCAAAAGAATTTCGGATTCGGCAATAAAATAACATAAAGTATCATTCGGTGCAGATACCGGAAACTCTCTCTTCGTCCCGTGTTGACTTCCACCACTCGACGTTTGCGAGAGCAAAGCAGCCGACGAGCCTGGAAGGAGCGCAAGCCTTCTGGATTTCAAGAGGGGGAAGAAGGGGAAGGAAAGAAGACGATCCACAGCAGAAGGAAAAAAAAAACCAGCAACTACTACAGAGCAATAAATGGAAGTGAAGTGAAGAGCGGGCATGGCCATACCTCAAAAGTTAGGACTGAGGGAGCAACGGACAGGACCAGAAGGGAAGGGGAAAGTCACCACCGCTGGGGAGCATCAGTCAGTTGCCATAAATGAATGTATGCATGGATGTATGTATGAGCCTTTGCTGCCTTTCATTAATGCTCGAGCACAATCACCACATGGACAGGGAGGTCAGGCGCGACCTCACCCTCAGCTTCCCTTCTCTTGGGTCTAACTTCATTTCACTTCACATGAGCAGTACGACATGGGAGAAAATGCTGCTGACTTCCAGATCCTAGGCATTTTATATTCGTGCACGCTGTCTGTTTTGTGAGAGAGAGAGAGAGAGAGAGAGAGAGGAAGAGTGGTGGTGCTACTGATCCTCTACTACACTGTCCAGACTCCAGAGCGCAGACGTTGGCTAAAGACCGTCGAACCCTCCCTCGTCCACCATCTTCGTCCTGTCTAACATTGCAAGCGCAGCATCCATCGTTGTAGGCGGGCGAGCGAGAGAATATTTGCCAGCCTGTCCTGTCCTGTCCTCTGTAGCTTCCAACGATTGCACTTTTCTGACCTTCGCTGCTCTTAATGCCTCCCATTACTCCCTCAATTCTCCCTTCCTTCTCCAAACTTTGCACCTTCCCTCCCATCCCTCCCTCCATCGGCCCTTCTCTCTCTCGTACTGGGGCCTGGGCTCCCTTGTACGCGTCTTCCATATTAACCCCGCGCCTCAAAGGCTTAAACCTCAAACCTCCCGCTGCAGCCTCTCGGGTCAGCTCGTCCGCCACCGGCCTGAGCGCGGGCGTCCCGGTGGGCCGGTGAAGCCCGTCCTTGTCCAAGGAAAGGACAGAGGTATACTGTATTGTATTGTGGACAATGGGATGGGACCTTGTCGTATAATGTTGGTCGCATAATGATCCCAATGTAGTCCGGACGTACATTTATGAGCGACTGAGACGTCAACCACGTAAGCGGTAACCTCGTCACGGGTAGAAAGTTCTCTGTCCTGCAAGGACAGGGGCGATTATCAGAAAACACTCATTACAGGAAGTTTCAAAGCCTTTTCAGAAACGAGGGCTTGACATGTTGTCGTCGGATCGGAAATCAACGGCCTTTATGCAGCTTTCAAGATTTAATTGGCTACTATGATTCGTTTCACTTCTGCTCAGTACCATACGTATTGTCCTGTTCGATGGTACAGTTAACAATCTGTAAACGCAGCGAAATATGTTGTCAAGTCGCATTAATACTGTACTTTGGCTTGCTGTAAAACGTAATATGATGCCAGACGAGGAGTACCCACTAGCCGCAACCATAGATACTTTACACTAGAGATGATACACAGCTCGACAGATTTGACGTTCGATCCACGAACAAGATTCCCGAATTTCATATGAAAAGACGCCATATCTACGACCTCGACTTGTTGCCGAGGATGTCGATCAGTTCGCTGCCGTACACTACTAGGAGGCTTTACCTTTCGTCTCTTGTGGCTTGCTTGCTGTGCTTTGGGCCATGTCGTGTTGCTCGTCATCTTCTTTGAACGATGATAGCCTTCCTTTACGTAGACTGAGATCTTGCATTGACGACGACATCTTCCCGATGTAGGCTCGCCGGGTTTGAAGCAAGAATAAATATGAGTAAATAAGGAGGCCAAGATGGAATATCGACGGATTTTATTTCCTCGATGTATTTCCCAAGAATAATTCAATATGTGATAATTCTGCTGTAAAAATAATATTAGGGACTGTACAATCAGATCTCATACCGTACTGTACCCTGAACGCGCCGAGGTATGTATGCTGTCATTATACGGTCACGCCAAAGCCGCAGTCAGGGGAGAGATTTTGATGGAATTATAACATATTTTATTCGGGAAAACCCCTTTTAGGAAATTAAATAATTTTGGAGAGAGGAGGCGCAGGAAATGCCCGCCTCTCTCTCCTGCATTGTGCGTACGAACCAGGAATCGATGATTATGGTGGCAATGCAAAGATTGCTGCAGCTGCTGCTGCGACTGCTGGTGCTGCTAGAGGGAACTGATCGGCCTACAGTGTGGAGCTACATCCGCATCCACTTGGAAGTCCAGCAGCAGCGAGCATTGCAGTGAGCTAGAAGGGGAACCATTCACCTGGCGATTCCTCCCGGATGGTGGAGATTGAAATGTTTGGCGGCCTGTCTGGCCTGTTTCGAAATCAGCCATTACGCTAGTGAGGACAGCAGCGGCAGGCTACAGAGACGGAGCAAGCCATCAACTCATGTGGCTACCAGCGTTCCTCTGCACCACTAAGTATCTGGCTCTCACTAAATAAGGTCTCTCGTCTCCTCTCCTCGCTGGTTTCGCTCTGCAGACATTTCAAGGACCGAGCCAAGGACTGTCTGTCTGATTCGAGATCAAGGACGATCTTTAATGAAGGCATCGAGTACCTCTCCTTCATGAGTACAGTACTATTGTATGTATTGAGATGAACTACAGACTGTAGTGAGTGCGCAGTGCGCAGCAGATCGATCTTTGCTTCTGTGGTCGGTCGTCTCCAATTGGTAGTGCGTACCTCTCCCTCTCTAAATCCGTTCCTTCTCACTCAATTCTGAACTCAACAGTCCCATGATTGTCTGCCCTGTGGCAGTTCAGCGCCTTTTGTGCGTAATTCGTTACGACATCCAAACATATGCAAAGCTTCGCGAGCCGCGACCCCGCTCTTCGTCCTCCTGCTGCTGAAGATTCGTAGCTATGAAGCACGATTATAGCAGGCGACATCATTCTGGTACACCGTAGAGGAAAGACAGACTGGATGATTTTCACTCGAGCGGAACAGCTGGAAGGAGCGATGAGGATAGTCGCCTTTTGAGGGCGAGGGAAGAACATGTCAACAGTTGAGCTGACTCCGAGTTCTTGATGAGGTCATCTGCCACTCTCACCTTTCCCTTACCCGACTGTAGACGACTATGGGCTTTCCCATAGGCCCATCTGCCAGTGTGTCCTAGACTTTCATCCATAGCTGATCATGGTGCCACCACGCACAGTTTTCTTCTCTCGACAAAAACTGTCAGGCCGTGGTAGAGAAAAGGCAAGCGGCGAAAAGTCCTAGCAGAAGGATCCTGTTGCACTACCTTAACATCTGGTACGACTTCATTTTGCGACGAGGTACACGGACTCCACTCGCATATTTTAATTTCCTAAATGCTTGCTTGAATACATTTCAAAGCCTGACAGCCACTGCGGGGGCTGCATTTCATGAATGCAGGCCTCGTAAAGCTCGTTAACTGCCCAGTTCGTACAGCCCTTGATGTGATAGCTGCTGCCGTATTGAGCTTCTGCAGGACAATGTCCACTCGCTATACACGTACACTATATACTGACCCGTATGCATTTGCGATTCGTATCATACGGAGGAAGGGGTTTCTTACCATACCCCTCTGTGACAAACCAAGCTCTGTTCTAAAGTTGTGCCCGTTACCGGCTCAGCAGGTATATATGCACCTGAACGAGTGATTGCCGCCAAACGTTCAGATACATAATCTTTACTATCTAGAGCAATCAATAGAAATGTGCATTAGAAGTAAAATCATTTGTTTCCACATGTCCGCATCAGAGGCCTCCCGCGCTCTCGATCGGGTCGGGATGTTTCACGGAGGCTTTTAAAGATTGAAAGATCAGGTCTTACCAATTCAACGTCAGTCACTTTCAGTCATATACCCAGACGCGTCTTTGCTCAAGAGTGAAGCATCGACTGCGCATCCACAACAGATCTTAGTGAAAAGAGAATAGTACAGTCCGGAGCCTTGCAAGATAGAGTGTATGTGTAAATGAATCCGTAAGAAAAATTCGGACGCGCGAGGATATACTCTTCTTATTGAATCATATGGTACAGTTTCGATTAGACAAATAATGAGCTCGTTCCTACTTTTATTCCCTCAGATCTCATCTAAACTCGTTCTAAATCTACGTAACCGAATGCTGTGAAGGACTGAGTGAGAGACTGGCGACAAGGTATAAGGATTGGTACATGTAAGCGATCCATCTAATCCACCTGTTAACTAGGCGGCCAAAAAATGTTCGATCGTTAGTTCAGGACGTGCCTGCTGGAGGCGGAGGTGAAGAAACGAAGGGCTGCGGCGCTACGGTTGGCCCCGTTGGCACGGTGGGTGTGGGAATCACCACGGGTGCTGGAGGAGTCAAATCTACCGTGGGCGGCACTGGGGCAGCTGGACCCGGAGCTGCGGGAGTGGGATTCGTAGGTGGAACGGGGACTGGCGTGGGTGTGGTTGTGGGCGGAGGAACCACGGGGGCAGGGGGACTGCTTACGGTGTTCACCACGGAGCAATTTAGCCTGACTTCGCCCTGGGTGCCGGTTAAAACGCCAGCGTTGCCCATGGCAATCATTGAATTCACGAAATCATTGAAGAACTGCGCTTCGTTGTTGGCGTACGTCGTAACCAGGCCAGTTGTGGTGTTGTCCACAAAGAGGATCTGATCCGAGAATAGTAGGCCCTGCCCAATTTGCAATCGCTGAAAGTACACATTGTCGAACTGGGCCGCCGTGACTGGGTCCAGAGGCTGCAACGTAGTCGGATTGAAGTTTCCGTTCGGACATATTCCTTGCAGCGTTGTCGCATATCCTGCGCTCAGACTCGGATCCGTTGCGCCGGGCACTCCATTGAACGAGTACAGCCTGTCGGTGAACTCGACGCAGTGAGAAAAGCCAACCGAATGGGCTCCTGCAAATTTCCAATCCTGGATTAGTGTTCCCCTTCCTTCGATTGCGAGCTCACTTTCACTCTTTCGGACGGACACCGGACTCATCTAAAGGGCAACAACCTGGACTTGACAAGATCCTCAGGGTCGAATCCGGTCGCCCTTGTTCCCCCTCCTCTCCCTCCACTAAGTTGCAATCAATTGCCAGCACTAGGCTAAAATTGCATCAAGAAGCTCAATCAAGCCAATTAGTCAAGAAGAGAAGCCATGTCCTATCAGCCAGCTGGAGACAGGCAAGACTCCGCCACGAGGAAGGCAATCGGTGTCGCATGGAGGTCACTGGTATTATAACTGACTCGATTTGACTTGCTTACTGGCCAGAATCCAGAGAGACAAACCATTGCTATCAGGATGCCAACAAAAAATTCTCTCCAGGAAGGTCAGAGTACGTGCCGCACAGCAGCACATGTTATGAATGTACCTGATAGGACTACAATGTCTTGCACTCCCAGACCGATGTTCCCGAAAACTGCCTGCAGGGCGGGCAGGTCCATATGTGCACCTGGCAAGTGCCCTGCGACGCCGGTTGCTTGAGAGGTAAACCCGTCCAGCCTTCCCTGAAGTACGGTCCACGATGGTCCTCCCATCTGCCCCAGTAGACGAAGCTCAGTGAGTCCGAAAGGCACGTGGAAGCGAGGGGAGGAGGGTCTGACCTCGGAATGTTTCGCTAAGCTGAATTCAAACCGGATAGTCGAATACGCATTTCAGTGGGAAGATTAGTCAATTCTTGAATTCGAATCCTCTCGACCACTGCGTGCAGATTCACAGTCCATAAACCTGAACTCAGGGCGTTGTTGTCTCACCTGATTTACAACGACCTCGGCGGCCATAGCTATGATGTCCGCACAGGAGACGATCCCAGGACAGGCTTGCTCGAGAGCTAGCTTAGCTTGGTTGATCGTGTCGAATGCTAGTTGTTGCAAGGATTGATTATCCCCGGCATTTTTCTCCACATTTCCGACCGGATCCACCAGCATAATCGAGGCGTCGCAACCCTGCAACACATGATGGTGGGCTGGTGAGCAAACCGCAAGGCACAGACCGCGGGGGACTTGAGACACAACTGCAGTCGGATCGGAATTTCACCTTAGCACAATCTCACCATACACCTTCTCCTGGAGTTGAAGCCATGGCCGATCATCCATTCTTCAAAGATGTACAACCACTGATCGACTGTCCCAGGGTATGCAAATTGTCAACCAAAGCATTGCCTGTAAACGTACATACATCTTCTCCAGGAGTTGAAGCCATGGCTGATCATCATCCACTCCTCGAAGGAAGGTAACCACAGCATGAATTTACTGTCACACAATCTCCAGAGGTGGCAAAACGACCTCGGACCCTAGAACACGTTACATTTCTGTTCCCATGACCAGTCCCCTTGCATCTGCTTGCGGTGTGACGATGGTCCAGTCCACCCGGTGCGATGGACGACGACGACGACGGGTGCAGATTATTGCAAAATTTTGTTGAGTACGGGTAAGGAACATGGACTTACATTGACGAAACAGTCATGGGCGAAGAGGCGCAGCACACTGGGTCCCACGATCTGCGAAGCCTGCATCCCGGCAATCACTGTGGCCGACACTATGCTGTCCGCATTGGGGCAGCTCGCTGCATAGAATCCGGCTTGCAGTTGGGCATCCAGCGATCCAAAAAACAGAGTTCCCACCAGCGCCCACAAAATTACGAGTTCCCGGCCTTTCATTCCTCCTGTTGTGTGCGAATTTCAAAACCTGCTCTCGAACGAATTCGGTCAGCAGAAGTACAGAAGGATTTCAAAGTGCCCACCCCTTGCTTGCTTGCTGAGCTCCTTGCTTGTTTGCTGGATGGATGGCAGGCTCGTCCACAGTCCCTGTCTCCCCTGATTTTCCGAGTCCTGCCTGTATGAAATACGCCTGTGAACAACCCTATTACACCGGGGAGCCGGCAAGATAATGCTCCTAACGATCGAACACTTCTTGGTGCGCGTCCCCTGCTCCCTTCTCGGTATAATGAAGCTGGTTTCCAGAGCGAGCGTGCAGTGCAGTGCAGCTCAGCTGGATGTCCGCACATTCACAGACTGGTTTTTCTTGAACTCTGACAGTCAGCACCTTCTCAGATTTCGTCGATGTTGTAAATATAGTCACTCTCGAGATGCGATCGCACGCACAGGCCGTCGAGCCAGGAAAGAGTAGCGCCTCTTCAACCAGAAATGGAGAGACATTCAGCGAGTATGAGAATGTGGACAGAAGTGAAGGTCCAGTCCTTGCATTGGACTGCCTTTACCCTAGGACAGCAGAGGAAGAAAGCTCTCGCTTTTCTCGTACGAGTAGGCCAGTGATCCAACAGACTGCGCGAACAAACAGTTTGGAGAATGAGTGGCAAGTGGGTGGGTGCATGCGGTGTGCTCAGCTCAGCTGAACTCAACTCTACTCGCCTCGCCTCGCCTCGCCTCGCCTCACCTCGCTCAGCCGAAAGGTATCCAACAGCTCAGAAAGTAGATACAAATGCTTAGCTGCTCTGGGCACGCAGTCAGAAGCTGACGTGATGAACAAGCTGTGCACAGAAGAAAATGTCCAGCATCTTCCAATGTCGAGCACCGAGACACTAGCAGGCTCAAATATTTGAGCTGGTCTGCGGTGGAGAAAGATCTAGACAGATTGCAGCAGCAGCAGCAGCATTAGCGATGGATAGCTGCAGTGCAGTGATACAAGGACAAGAATAAAGAGAGGGAGGGGGAGGGGGAGAGGAAGAGAGAGTGTGAGAGAAGTACACGCAGACAGAGATGAACGCCTGAGTTCACTTTGGTCTCGTATACATACACCTTAGCTCGAACCCAACCCAAGCCCAGCATCAGCAGGAAAGAGCGAGGAGGGAGGCAGGCAGGCTTGCTTGGGACTGTGAGGTGGGAGGACGAGAGCGAGAGAGAGAGAGGAAAGGTGTGGACTGAAGGAGAGCGTGAGACCGGACCAGCACTTGCTGCGAAGGAAGGAGAAAGGAAAAATATTAGAATCAGGTGGCGAAAGGAGAAGCAAGGAACGGAGCAGGAGGGAGAGTATGCGGTACAGGGACCTCAAGCTCCACCAATCCAGCGAAGGTCGCAACCGCAGCGCTGCTCTCAACGCACACAGCACACGAAAGCCAAGCAATCAACCGCAATCTCTGAGCGGCGCCTGTGGCAGTTCGAGTCCGGTCCAGTCCAGACCGGTCCACAGCACAGCCGAGCAGATCAGAGTCGTCGATGCTGGTGAGGGGGCGGGAGGCAGGCAGAGACGGTGCAGAGGGGAGTAGCAGCAGGAGCAGAGAGGAGGGAGGGAGGGAGAGACGGGACGAGACGAGACGAGACGAGACGGAGAGAGCACTGAGGGAGGGGGATGAGGGGGGAAGGGGGGGCAGCTGCGCATTGAATGCCGAGGGACTTCGTATAATATAAGAACAGGGCTACTATCAAAGCACAGCGCAGTCCTACGTCACCATCCACGTGGACTGCCAAATCGGACGGAACGTCACCATGCAGCGAGTTACAGCTGTGCGATTTACTTCCTAATACGGATCTTAATGCGCCTCAATGAGCCTGCAACTCGAGTAATGTAATCAGGGTCAGCGCTTTGACTCCTGTCCTTTTGCCAGTTGTCTTTTCGAGTTAAGCGAGCGCGGGGTAGAGGTTTAGATATTTTCCCTCCCGACCGCGGGCAGTCACTCCACCGGCTGCCCCGGTTCCCATGCTCCCTCCCGCCTCCTGTCAGACTCTATCCCAATGATGCTCCCTTGGGTTATCCGGTCACGAGCCCCACGCCGGACTTCCTCACTCTTGGACATCGCCCTAATCCTCCCAATATTGCACCACCCCTCCCTCAGATTTCATCTCTCTAATCCATCTTCATCCTCTCTGGTAAACATTCCCCTCATTCTGTCTGCTGCTGCTGTGAATGAGTTGTAATAAAACTATCAGGCGACTGCATGCTTGTGCTACTCTATCCTGCCAAACTTGTTTGTTTCACAAGATTCATAGCTCATCGGATCTTCAGCTTCATAGGACAAACAAACTTGAACCCCAACATTCTCCTTCCCCTAAGCCTCGTCTCCTTGTGTAGCAGAGTGGCATAGACCTCACGCCCTCTGATGCTGTTGGTGCGGAATGTAGTGGAGAGGAGAGTGGACTGGAGTGATGTGAGCAAATTGGATGAAAAGTGCATGGATGAACACGTTGGATGTAACTCCACTTGGATGGGATGGGATTGTTTGGTTTCGCCATCAGAACTCTTCAAATCGTTGCATTTTCAGAGGAGTATATATATTCTATCACGCGTTCAAGATCCCCTAGAGCTTTGTGTAGGTGGGAGTGAATGACCTCACACTGTCTGATGCCGATGTGGAGTCAGGACAGTCGAGGGGAAACTGCATGTGGTGTGTTGGAAGCCCTTCCGTTCACCTCACCCTGCTTCCATGTCACATCCCAAATTTGTCAACTTCAACGCACAAACAAACTTGAGGTGAGAATTCTATTCCCCTAAGCCCGGTTCTCATGTTGGGGAGTGTGTGACATATACCTCCACTTTTGGATGATGATGAGTAACAAGATTGGAGGGAAACTGCATGCATGCAGATGTTCTTCACGAGATCTTTAGCCCGAATCGTAGTGTGCACTTTTCAAGTTTGAGAAGACGATAGGTCTTGTTGGAGTCTACATTAAATAGGTTGACGTTTTACATCGTGATTCACAACTGAAGCATTTTACGACTCTTCAGACAAATATAATTCCTTACTGGGGTTATCGTTACCAACGGGGAAGTCATAGATGTCATGGAATAAAGAGGGCCAAGCACAAACAATAAAGTTGCGAAATAATAAGAGACTTGAGGCGGAGAAACTGGAATGCAAAGAATTTTTCTCTAGATTGTAAATAAATAGTACAGTAGGCACTTTACAGTTTGTTCCCGAGTAATAAGTTTCCCACCGTCTTCTCAACAATAACATGAATGGAAAGACGGAGCTGCTGAAAAAGGAGAAAGATGTTGAGCTGTTGGTTTACACCTTAATGTGTATGTTGATGAACCAGAGTTGTCCAGACTCCACATCCCATAACTGTACCATAATCAGTCATATATGCTTCAAATGATTGGGCAAGTGTCAAGGCTTTAAAAGCGCAAAGAATAAATCTCTGAATGCTCGGAAGAAAATGAAATTGCTTTCAGTTGCCCCAAGACCAAGCAGCTAGTAGAAGCATTTGTGGTTGTTGTTGTTACTGATCTCGAAGGGTTGAGCATTGAGCAGCTCCAGAATATGCAATCTTCTGCTGTTGTAGGTGAAACGAAATCCTGACAAGGAGGGAGGATGACATCCATTATCATGATGGGCTCAACATGTATTTAGTACCTTATAGTGGTCCATACCGGCCATGACAACACTTTCCGGAAGAGGCATTGCAGCAGCAAAGTGTTTCACTTCGCCCACGATTCTGATTCCGGGTATTTCTGCTTGTGTATTGAGACTGGAATAGAAGAGAATAAAATTGATACACCATCCTTTAAAACTATAAAAAGGTAACAAAAGTGAACTTCAATGCCTCATGATTTTTACTGTTGCCACCTAGAACTCCAAGTTCCTCTAAGTTTAAAACACATATATTCAAAGATGTTAGCTCCTTTCCGAAGATGATGGCACATACATACATTTATTTGGACTTCGAAGTTTGATTGTGTGCAGGCAAAATAATGGGTCCTTAAAATATACATGCAGTTATATGATTATATACCCTTTGGCATCATCTAACGTAGAATCAAATAATATTTTTTTTTAATGAATGTTACCTTAGAATTGATTTATATAGTTTATTGTCACCAGTTTTGCAAATGAGTGTGGTGCACATACATATAGTACCATAACATACATTGCTTTCCTATCACAACACATAAATTACCGTACACTAACAAACGTGTATCACAATATTCACTTACACTTTCGAAGATTCCACATGGACTCCCTACTAGGTTTTGACAACCGTTCAATATATGAGCTAAATACACAGTTTCCAAAATAAACCGGACAATTATCAACAAGTTCACCGTGCACTTTGGGTCATTATATGTTTATACGTTCTGGAGAATGGAAATATGACCACCTACAATAATTTCACATGGTCCACTGCACCAGGTAAATTTTACTTTGAACTATTTGAAGTTTCAAATCTACATCAACATCCAAGTGAATACATTACAATTTTGGATTACAATGAGAAACTTTTGGAACCAGATCCATTTTCATCAATATGATTCTCCAAAAAGTTCTGAATTGCCTTTCATTTTTCTAAACTCATATTAATTTTGTTGATTTTTCAAGAAAGAAAATTGAAATTTAAAAATATGTAGTTGAAGAAAAAACATTGGGTTGTCTAAATTTTGATCTCACAATATTATAATCTTCAATCATCTAATTTGAGGAGGATACTAGGCGGCACAGGATATCAGTCTCTTTTGTTTATTATTTAGCATATTTTAGACAACGTGTTTCCACTGCCCTAGAGACAGCACTAGCTAATGATACTTTTTTGGATGGTCCTGTTGTTTGTAGACTGTTTGATCTAGATAGTTTGTATATCTTAGGTGTTGTAGTACATATTTCCCATTGAGATGTTATTGGGACCTAGCCCCTTGTTACTCCTTTGATTTCATCCATTTATGACTTGATGAGGTATTCCCATCATTTTTATTTCTAGTTTTACTTGACTGTTATTTTGAGGGAGATACATTGGACATTTGATATGTGAAGTATTTTCAACTTAGATTTACAAATAATTTACGTTGAAATATCTTTTTAGATCATTGCCATTTAAAAAATAAAATACAATGCACATAATGCAATATGATTTTCAATTGTTTACATTTCAAATTTCCTTGTCTACTTTTAGATTCAAGTAAACCTCTTCCTAGCCTCATTAATCACATACTCACCATAATACCGGGGCGAATATAGTATTTGGTGCACATTCTTGGCATAATAATTGCAAAGATTGTTTATAAAATGTACTCGTTATGGTTAAAAAATTGCTAAAATACAAATTTTTGTTTGGGACCAACACATGGAGTCAATCCTTGCCCGCAATATCAACCAGAGCAAAAAAGAGAGATTATTGTAAGCCAAGTTGACTTTGTGATTTAAAGAGAATTCAGTTTCTGCAAACAAAAAGTGATATCCAAGGCTCGAATTCAATTTCTAACTCTTGAGCCTTAGGTCTCCAAACAACTCCAAAGAACCTATCGACACTTCAAATGCACACATGATGAACAACATGAACAATCTTGACAGTTGTCTCTCTTACAAAATGCTGGTGTTGCTCCATGGCGGTGCCCATATGAAATGATTGTAAGAGCTAATGTCTCTTGACTGAAACATCCTCTAAAATATCAAAAGATGGTGGTGGCGCTACATAAGTAATGCCATGTGGACAATGTTCTAATACTTATGCAAGTTTAATCTTCTTTTCTTTTGAGTTCAACCCTCTTAGGACTGTGTGATGAATGTACTAATAATTTTCTTTGGCTCATATATTTATGAGATATCATTCTTGCAAAAAAAATCTCTTGTCAAATGTGACTAGCATTTTAAGAGTTTCACTTGGTGTGTTATATATATATATGACTTTTTAATTATTTGGTTGCGTTTTGTGACATCCCTGGTCGTGATCTTAGACATGATGGTCTTTCCCAAGGGGGTGTAGTGATAGTGTACATTAGTGACCCTTACCAAAAGCCTGACATTATGTATGAAAAAATGAATGCTTGTTCCCAACCGAAAAGTTCTCTCAAATCTAATATGATCCGTGTACCTAGAGCAAGATAACTAGTAGGCGAGTTTGTACTGTACGAGGAACGCTACTGTGATAAGTGTATAGCAATAGGTCTATTCATATATGTTTAGATAGAGTCTACATCATGTATATTTGATGTCTATGCAACGTTGTAAGCTAGTCGGAAGCATAGTTCCTCGAGGTGGTTTCATGGGTGAAAAACCGCCGCACATGTGAATAATCATACCTGAGCAAGGCATACGGTATAGGTACAGAAAGGGGAAAATGGCTTGACATTCTCCTCTTGTCGTGCTGGAGAGAATGATGGTTGCGACCTTTCTGGCAATTCTTTGGGCCCGTTGTCGACCTATGTGGACTAAGCAAGTATTGTGCGTGGGAACGAGGGTATATGTGCTGGTATTCTGCCTCGAGAGCGCACAAGGGCCACCACGCTGCAACCTGCCCATGAACTCTATGCGAGCCATACACTTCCAAATGGTCACAGGCTCCTGCTTCTGGAGCTGTGGGGACCACGGACGGGGCCCCGCCCGTAGCCCACAACTCGAGTAGCCTAGGCAGCCGCAAGGCCATGCGAGCGAGAACGAGAAGCCTACGCTAGTCCCCTCGGCCCTAAAACTGTCAAGACTAGTGGAGGCGAGATGGGCACAATTTCCATCCTTTTCCATGGGAAAAAGCAAGAGGGGCAGTGGATTTACAGCAAATGCCCCCTTGCACCATTTTGTCCCATTGCGCCTTTACATATGGGAACCAGCTCATATTCTTATCCTCGGTCCCAGAGGACCAGGTCCAGAAACCGTGGTCAGCCTGCAAACCGGAGAGCGACTCAATAGGCGAGGGTTCGATGACCAACGTGGTTAGATTTCTGACTAGACTAGACTGGACAGAGGTCGTATGGTCCAGCAGGAGGGTGGATATGCATCCAAAAGACCGAGACAAAGACCGAGACCAACCACCCACTTCTCCAGTATCTCAACTGTTAGACCGAAAATACACGTCGCTTAAAATATAGTATCCCCTCAATCATCTTCGTTGCTCCCATATACGGTTCCATGCCCGAAAGGTTCCCCATAGTGCGTGCCTTTCTAAAAGCTTCTAACTTGCCTTGCCCAGTCGAGTATTTCTTTTGGGGACGAAGCCTCGGCCAGAAGGCGGAAGCAACTGTTTTGTGAGGTAGGTATGAGGAAACGGCCTCTCACCTTTCGGCTTCACAATCTTCCCTTCTTATGTAAGTGCTTCCAACATGATGATGACTTGGCATTGCGTCTTTCTTTTTAGCAAGGATAGTTTTCCTCAAAGAGAGAGCAGCTGGCTTCCTGGTTTGACTTCCACGGTAAGGGGAACTTTTGTTTGTAAAGGAAGTGTGTATTCCGGTTCCAGAAGCAGAAAATTTGATTTATACCGTGACACGTCTGGTTTGGCTCGACCTACCATGTTATTCAAATCCGAGCATGTTCGAATTCACGGCCTACAAACTTAAGTTAGGATTCTTGATCCGTTTTCACATGGAGAACCACCACATGTGTTCCTTTCTCGGTCCTGCTTCCGGCTTCTTGGTCTCTTAGATAGGTCTCTTTAGTTTGAGGTGAAACCCCTCGTCGATTCCTTCTTAGTCAATGCAACATGAAAATATTTGCAACATTTGTTAACATGTGCTACTATTTGCAATTGGAGAATACTTCTACCTTACCTTCAGTTAGCTTTTGCGTGGATAAAATACACACTAAAATACCGATGGGAAGACCCCATCAACTCATACATGGATGAGACCAAAAAGTTAACATGGTGCTAGTTTCAATAATATCACAATCGAAAATATGTGATACTATAACTATCTAGGTCAAACGGTCTAGACATAACATAATATCACTTTTCGCATTACGCTAGTTAATGCTCTTTATAAAGCCATGGAAACATTTAGCCTAAAATGAATTATACAATAAACAACTTGAGAAAGTATAATAACAAAAGTGATGGGAAGACCCCATCAAATCTTACAAGGATTGAACCAAACCGGTAACATGGGGCTAGGCACCAATACAATAAACTGAATTATACAATAAACTAAAGAGAATAATACCCAATGAGACAACATAACATCACTTTTCGCATTACACTAGTTAATGCTCTTTATAAAGCCATGGAAACATTTAGTCTAAAATGAATTATACAATAAACTAAAGAGAATAATACCCAATGCCACATAGTAAAATATTCTCTCGTGCACTTCTCACGATAATGTAATATTCAATGCCTATAGTTTCATATAATTCCAAAACTAAAGAAAACCATATAATTGGAAACCTTGGTTTTTACCATTCCATTCACCACTTGATAATCACCCCCTATTAAATTATGTCATGTAAATTAAATAACCACAATAATTTGGTACTCCCAAAATTAATATAGATAAACACTATCCCTAATCCACTCGAAAGAATACCACCGCTTACTCCTTAGTTTTCAGACAAAGGGTACAGTGCAACACATCTAATTCTCCAAGATACCTTGGTAATCATGATCCTTGCTGGTACTAAATTGTATTTTCCTCATACGTAAGGACTTTTGAATCAATCATATCCAACCCCACACAGGTAAGACATGTTTGTGCTCAACGAAAATCTTCATCTATTGCTTTACAAGTCTTACGGAGCTAGTTTTTAGAGTTATCAGGCGCTGAAAAACGCAACTCCTCACTTCTTGAACTCTGGATGTGGTGCACCTTGTTAGATAACTAATGGAAAACGTATTGCTCGTTGATTCTACGCTGGTAATACTTTAACAGTATAATCTGGGCATTGCGAAGACAACGACATTCGCACTCATGCTCCCTTATGGCTGAATACTCGGAAAAATTTCAAGCAACCATCATTTCCACATTTATGTCAAAAAGAAAGTACTGACTAGATCGATTGCTCATAGAGATGCTCGACATTAGTTGGACCTTGAAGTCCGTTATTGAAGTGACATCATAGAGGATCATGGGAGTCACTAAACGTTGGAGGCGTACCATGAGACATCTACTGACAAGTTCTAAGCCCAGATACCAAAGTAAGTGCCCCCGCAGAGGTACGTAATTGGCTATGCCAGCTCACCTTCTTCAAAATCATATACCTAAGATACTCGAAGCCCTTGTTCATTCCATAGCATCAAGTAACAGGCAAATTGCCATCTGAAAACGTAAAAGCAGAGGACAAGGAAAAGAACGCGACTGTAAAAAATATGGACTCCTCTATGACTTCTCTCCACTATCTACAATTGCTTCTGGCTCTATAATTATGAGTCCAAAGCAGACAACTGTGCACCACGCAGCCTGAACAAACAAGCTGATCAGTGTCCATCGTACTTGTCCTTCAAGTGCTCTTGCTTGATGCAAGAAGGCACAAGTTGACGACTATCGATCGAATTTGCTAATCTCAGCGTTTTGCTGGTCTGTCTTCAAAATGCTTGTCCATTTCGAGGCCCATGCACAGTTGCAAGCTCTATGATACAGAAAAGGTCCATGGTTTCGGACTGAGCTATGCTTGAACTGCGTGAATTTTATTACATATTACTACTCATAGGAGTAGTTTCCACATTCTTATCGGAATGGGTCATACCCATCAAGGGTCTTCTTCGTTCGATTGATCAATTTAAAAGTCTCCTCGGCTTCCACCAGTCGACGTGGATCTGCATCTAAAACTCGATCCGGATGGAACTTTACAAGCGCACGCTTGAATGCTGCATTCACCTATAACACAAACATGCAATGAATTCAGGCCAAGTTCCAAGATAGATCTGGGCATCTGCTTCCAAAACTTCCGGTATACGTAAATAACATACAGGATGTCGAGAGACAGCACCCCCGTGTAGCACCTAGAAAGGAGAAAATCTATCAAGATTTGCCACGGTACAAGTGACTCCAGTCTTTCCAAAAAAGGAGCGATTCGATTCTCCTCCTGATCCTAGGATAAACGGAGCTTCCGCATCCACCTTCTCGTAGCGATATCATGCACAACACGTGTTTTATGAAATCTCTCCATATAATGATTGAGAAAAGAAGCCAATGAACATGATCAAACCTGCTGATCTGACGGATTAATTCCTCCATCGACGATGACGCCAAGACGACGCAGAAGACTAGCAAGATCCGGACACCTGGAGGCCAGATTCTCCAACCTCTCGCGCACCTGGCCTCGTAGCTGCTCCCTTTCATCCATATCCTTTTCCGCCTGGATTCAAAGTTTCAGACAAACTTTCTTGGGTAAGCTACTCTTATGAGTCATATCAGGTTGCAAAGATTTTGACCCAGCTCTAGATTAAAATCCAGGAGATAAAGTCTGAGGACTTCGAAGAAACTTGCTCAAGAGAGGCTTTGATCTGCCACCTCTTCCTTCCATACCAGAACAACATAAAACCTACGAAACTAAAATGTCGTGTAAAGCTCAATTTCGCAGGCTACTTGAATTAACTATCTGCCGCATTCGAAATATACTCCAGGCCCAACGGGTACTAGCGTCGGAGGTGGGCAGATTGGGGTGTGTGCAGAACGAGTAAAAAAGTGTAAAGGATTGTGATTCAAAGTGTTGAGATGCTATTAGCACAAATCTCAGGATGAACTGTCTAGAAAAAACTAAAAGTATTCAATCAGAAGTGAAGAATAAACATAGAGCAGAACGTCATACAGACGAAACACAGGAGACATGAGTAGCCGAATGTGTACAAACTACGGACGCAACGTTTAACCGGGATATCTGTCCTAGACCCAAATATGTGGTATACTAAAAGCAACAGCAAGGGGAGAAACGAAGGAGAGCTGGCGGAGAGTGTCAAGGAGCACAAAAAAACTACGTGGACTCACAGGGAAGTCTCCATTCAAATGAATGTCGTCAGATGAGACTTCCACTGAGATAGTGGACAATGACGTCCGACAAGTTGACAAAGCAAGAGAAATAAGACGTTAAGTAAAAGCACCAAATGGGAACTTTCCACGTTCCAGGAACGAACGAATGCGAAGATTCATTAAAAAGGGGTATACCTTGGAATGTCAGAAGTATTAAGTTTAGAAATTTCCATTTGAAAGTTTACACGAATCTTAATAATACGGGGAAACTTACAAAAGGGTGATATGTGCGGCATAAATGATAAATGCTGGACATTTGATTGTCCAGCATTTATGCACAAAAACTACGGTTTACATCACAAGAGAATGAGGGTAGATGCCACCTCCAGCAGCGGAGTTATTGTTATAAAGACGAGAGAGAAGTCCGGAACTCAACTAATTTGTCGTCAACAAGAAGATTAATCGGGAGTATAAGAGAGAAAAGCACTAAGGACCTGCGACGGAGCCGCGTATATGGAAAGCTTTTGGATTTTCCAGGTGATAACTAAAGAGATACAAATTGGCTACATAGAATTCCCACAATCTGTTGATATAAAGAAGGACCACAAGAAATAAAGAGGTTGGCAAAAAGATAATCAAGCCAGAGACGGAGGTCACAGATAGTTATTAGTTATTAAGAAGGCAGGTATTGTTGATTGAACCTATGTAGGGTGTTTCAACCAAAATGGACGAATATTGATTTCTGTACATTAAATTCCAAATTCACATAAGATGCGGCCACAGTTTGAATTGTAAGCAGCTCCTCATACTGAGTTTACACGTCTTTACGCTAAACTTCACAAGTTCTCTCTTGCTGTAATTCGGAGACTTTTTCTCATGTTCTGTTGCTGTCATTCCCTCACTGTACAACCTACCAAAAGTAGATACCACAATAACCAACAGGGAGACTCCAGACGTATATTCCACCTGTACAAACCTCAATAAAAGGTAACTTTACCTCCTCAAAGGATTGTGCATGAAAATAACTGTACTCGTTATGTGCCTGTCATAGCCTCAGCTGTGCGGAGAATTGAAATATGGGAAGAAAAAGGCTTCCGAACTGTTTTCAACATACGTCAACCACTGTTAAGATCTAGAAACGTAGGATCAAAAAGAAGTAAGAAGAACCGGAAGGCACAAATACTTTGACGTGAGATTAATGAGAGCAATGAAGCTGTTAGAAATATAGAGCTATCAACTTGTTTTCATAAAATTATGCGAAAAAGCCACAATGAATATAGTGAGAGGATCGACCGGTAAGTTTTAAGCAGAAGGCAAATGAGTGACCGAGTCGGTTCAACTCACAGTAACTGGGATAAGAGCAGAAAAAAAAGCAAAGATAAATCCTTCGATGATAGAAAAGCAAAGAAAACTTGTAGCCAAAGGACGTCAGAGCGCGATAGCCATTAGCAGGCTTCCAAATTTCGGGCCTAGGACAACAGAGCAGAGGAGGGACTGATAGAGCAGGCATTGCAATGAATGGGATACATAGCTACGTAGAGTTAGAAAAACCTTTTTTGTTCTTATGACATGCTTCTTTCCTTATAGACAAAGAGATTGTACATCAAAAACGGTAAAAATAAGATCGATCCTTGTAAAGGAGTAGGACACCAAGGATATAACGAACATAAAAGTCTGTGCAAAAACAAACTAAAGCTACCGGGAACAATTCCGTCTGCCCCAAGTATACCCTAAGTTCGACAACCAACATCAGTAAACACAAAGCTGACATACGCCAGAGAACGAAGCATATGCACGAAGAAGGAAGACAGTAACCGGCAGGATCCCTGGCCTCATTTGTCCACTAGTGATCTTGTCAAGGCTTATAAGAGCAATCGATGACACCGAGTAGATAATATAAAGCGGATACCAGATAGAATGAACAGAAGATAAAATAAACACTACAAATGTATTCTATGGCGTGCAATGAACAAAATTTGAGTGATACCGTACCTTCATCTGATTCTGCCGCAGCTCTTGTACACGCTGCTTTTGCTTTCTTTCCATTTCTAGTTTCCGATCCGCCTCAACCCTCTTTCTTTGGCGCATTTTTTGAGCTTCTAGTTGCTGTGATCACCATCAGCAGAGTCAGGGTATGTTCCTTGAACCGTCAAAGCTCGTCAGAAGAGGAAACAATCTCTGAACAGCAGCAAGCTTTTGCTTGTATTCGACATTGTAGACTAGGATTTTCCTAAAATTCAAGTCCAGTTATTTTTAGCGTAGTACCTACTTCGAGAACTATGAAATCGAAACTAGGAGCGCAAACCCATGGTATAATTATCTTTCTCACATATATAATTATATTTCTCACAGATGAAAGAATAATTATCTAGGCAATAAGGTGAGGTGACTCAGACATCGATACATTCACATTTACACGACTCTAAATAAAAGAAGATATTTTCACTGATCAGCTCTAAGGCACCATAACACTGTCGTGAAGACCGAATGATAAGCGAGTCACAAGCCAACTGGCAAGGTCAATACATGTACACCTGAAGATAATGGTACAAAACACGCAAGTTGAGACTAACCAATGCATACAGAAGAATAACGGGAATAATTGTGACCAGGTGGAATCAACCCCAATAGAAAGGACACAACTGATATTTCAAATTGCAGTAAAAACTGTATTGAACATTCAATAGTGTCCTGTTTGAGCTGATCACAGAGGTCCAACAAAGCCATCTTGCGGTGACCATTACACTAAAAAGTCTTCACACATGAGGGAATAGAGGTGTGCACAGCGAAGAATCTCAAAACTACCAGCCAGACGTCAGATCGAAACCGCAAGAAGATCGATATAATGCCATGAAAGTGCTTTATCGGCAGATAAAAGACAATGTGCGTAAGAAAATTTATATCGTTATATCTGAACGGTACTTAACCTGCCGTTGAAGCTCCTGTTGCCGAGAGGCCCACTCTTGTTCATCTGCCTGCATGAACTCTGGAGTCTGCTTTAGTCTTTCCCTTAGGGCTATCAAGTCTCCATCAGCAACCTCATCATTATTTCGTCTGAGCTCACTTGCAGTTGGAGTTCGTACATCAATGCTGCTTGATGGCTCTAGTCGGCTGCTCTCATGCCCATTTTGTTCTTCTAAGGGCAATCCAGACTGACTTTTACCACCATTCACCATATTCAGATGGTGGTTATCCACTTCATTGGCTTCTGTGCTAGGGGGAAAAATCTCATTCTTGTTCAAAGTCTCATTCAATAATCTACCTTCCGATTCTGGAGCTAAAGTGGCCCCAACATGACCATCAATCGGATTTACAAATCCTTCTGCACCACCTCTTGCCTCCGAAGATTCTGCAGTAGAATCGGGACTATCCCTATAAGCTGACGTCGCGACGCTCTCAGCCAAACCTTCAGACTTAGCACCTGAAGACACAAAACGAGGTAAATATTGTTACTGACAGCAATCGAGAACCACCACAACTCTCCTTATCAGATCATGGGGAGCTTCTCTCAAAACCATACATCTCTGTAATGAGCGGAGATACTGAAAGAACGAAGTCAGGACCCAGGACAGATATACCATCGACACAACATAACATCACCTGCAAGAAAAAGTGAGACCTATCCACTCTCAGCCAATCGTTCAAATATTTAAAATAGGGTAGAACTGAGAGATGAATGAATTGATAAGCTGACATGACAATTGACATCAAAATTCCTTTGCCACGCTGTCTTCGCTGTCTCTCCTTGGAAGTGTTTGATTTCCCCATCAGATGTTGTGTTGGAGTGCTGATATCGTACACGAGTTCAGTACAAGATACAGTAAGATTGTCTAAATCTGCTGTTTTGGTCACGCAAGAAAGGCTGTATATGTAAACTGCTTCGTACGCGACAGTCTAGCGTTGAGTGAATGTAGCATTCTTGCTTAATTAAGACTCATCCTACAAGGACTTGGACACCAGGCATCTACAAGCTTGAAATTCGAAGCGCGCAAGAACAGAAAAGACAGAGGCGAGTTGACGAGACAAAGTGGATAGAGGGCAAACCGTGGAAGTCCCTTCTCGAAACATCTGAAGACCGCGTAAGGGTTAACAGCAATCACAGAAGAAACCTCGATACTAAGTGGAGCAGCACTAAGAGCAGTAAGACAAAAAGTAGTTCCAACTGCAGCATTAAGAACTCATCAGTAGATCCAACACTTGCAAGCACAGAGAGTCATTACAGCGTTAACATTTACAACAACAGCAGCACAGCAGTCCAATGAATGTAGTACTGCGGCGACCCTGTTAGGTGCACCAGCCACCCCAACCATAGTTACACTGCCAATCACTACAGAGTAAATAAACACGGCCCTGTGAACAATAATAATTATGCAAACTGAAAACGAATTTCACAAGGACAAGCTGTGTTAATCCTGTAACAATGACAAGCATACAAGTAGACTGACAGCAGAGAGCGGAAGGTCCTTCAAGAACTATCTAAGTACAAACAAAAGGTTAGCGGCGATTACTGCAGAAGCCGCAATAGTAACTGCAGTACTAAGCTGCACTAATCGCAGCAAGTCAGAGTAGTTCCGACGACAATATCCTCAATAAGAAGCTTAAGGGCTGATCCAAAAGTAAGCACCATAGTAGGTGGTGGAACAGTAACAATAAGTACAACAACACCATAGGAGGCCACAGAACGGAGTACATAACGCTAACAGTGGCATTAACACTAAAGAGTTGTTTATTTGGATTAGCATTCAGGCTTATTAATTTATGAAGAAGGGCTACCAGGTGGCTGCGATCTGGAGGTCAGATCGCCTTACCGTAGTTAAGGAACAATTTATAATTCGAATCACGAGGGATGTGAAACACACTATCCTGTAATGGTAGGTACAAGTTGACTCTAAAACTCCCAGGCAGATTCCAAAGCATAACATCGAATGCCTTGATATCTTGAACAGTGGAGAACAGCAGACAGATACTGCTAATTAGCAACCCAAAAGGCTGAAAACAGAGAAAAACGAATAAAAACGAAGGCATCTAGTTTTCGAGCCAGTATGAGAGGTAAAGGGGCCAGCTGTGGGCTCGGCTGGCAATCCAGAACGGTTCCACAATCACCACGGTATACAAATTATGAAAAGGCTGGAAAGGTCACTATAAAACAGCTCTCGATGGATAATCAGGTAACAAGTATGAAATAAAAGGGGCACAGAATATCACCAAAGAAAGAGCTAACCCTAGTGTGCACTCAGGTTGTTACTTTGAACAAAATGAAACGAAATAGAAAACATCACTCCTCCACTAAAAGAACCACGTCATGGCATGTAGACAGAATAAGGGGACGAAACCCTGCAAACGCATGTTACACAGCTTGAAAACTCCATTGGATACTAAGGTGTTCAACTAGACATAATAATAATGAGAAGTATAATCACTTCTTCTATGAACTCTACCGTTTACCAGGTTCCCCGAAGGCTTGTCGTCAAACCTGAAACTCACAAGAACGTGATTGGTCGGCACTGGCGACCTATGTAAGAGTCTTTATCATGCCGCACTTAGACTTGTTTGAGAAGGTGCTCGATTGTTCCTTGTGAACACTAAGCCTCAATCTGATTTGAAGCTTAGTCTGATGAAGACATCTCACTGGCACTTGCCCGTCATCGCCTCAAGAACAGAGCCTTGTGAATTGATAAAGATAACCTCAATATTCGCAGGAAAAGCGTACAAAATTACACAGCAGAAAGCTGACTCGCAACAGAGGTGCATAACAGTGAATCCGTGCCAACAGGTGGAGAAATACTGGGTGTGTTTCCAACAATCTGTACTCGTTTTCCTTATAAAGTTGCTCGTTTCAGATTCATACCTTCAGCCAGATCGAGATCGGCAGTTGCTTCACGCTCCCCATTGACCTTGGATCCAGCGCTTTTCATGGCTCGTCCCATCCTCCTCCTCATGGCTGCCTCCTCCCAACCTCTTTGAATTTCGCTATGAATACCGTCATCTACTTGGACGTCGGAAGAATCACTGTCCTCGCTCCTGTCATCATCACTATCGCTGTCATCGTCCTGACCTTCGCTATTGGCTCTGTTTCTTTGCAGCCCATGAGTACTGTTCTTAGGGTTCGATTCTCCAACTATCTGACAGTCATCTGAATCGCTCTCCTCATCTGGGCTGTAGGACGCGGAAGTAGACTGTGAAGTGGATTTCCTCAATCCATTTCGAGGTACAGACGGTCTCGTAACAGGCTTTGTGCCCTTGGTGGAGCTACCATCACTTTCATAAACATTCATTTCCAAGGGTTCATCGTCGCTATCTTCGACCTCGATTACCTCATGTGGGTAGCCATTTCTCGATCTCGGTTCATCGTCTTCTGAGGAGAGATCAACATGCCTACTTGATTCCTTCTCCTCGTTTATTTTACCTTCATCCCTCCTCCCGGCAGAAGCCTCCCCGAACTCATCACGCAGATGATTATCCTGCCCACTTTCCGAACCCAGCAGATCACAAATCTGCTCGGCCACATCCAAGGGCCGAAAAGAGAACTCTCCGATTTCGTCTGGTACATCCGAAACCAACACTCTTGGAGATTCCTCCCTAGTGTCGGTTTCTCTACTAGTCGTCAACTCATTTTCCAGGCCTTCCCACCAATGTTGAGAATTTGCCTCTCGTCCGGCAGATTCGAAGGCAACGTCTGGTACCTGCATTTCTGAAGGCTTCACAGGCCGAAGAAAGTCCCCATCCTCAACCTTATCTGAGGCCCCAGGACACTCATCTTCGGTCTCGTCGACTTCTATGGCCGATATGCCTTCCGCTTGAAGGAGGGAGGTATCGGGCGCCTCATGTTCAGCACTTTCATCTAACTCGGTCATTTCGACATCTTCGTCCACGACCGCATTTTGCCCTTCGATGGGCTGCTCGAGCTGAACTTCTATAAAAACTTTGTCAACACCTTCTGTGGAAACTTTATCGGCGCCCTCGTCTCCGTCATCGTCATCTACACCTTCCCTATTCACGCCATTTACAATCGAGTTAGGTTTTAACCTTGCACCCAAATTGATGTCTCCTCCTGCAGATGACAACCTGACACTTCCGGCAGTATCGTTGCCGTTCCTTCCTTCGTCTGCATCAAAGTTGCTTTCACAGACATGTATCCTCTTCCTGAGAGGCGCCTCAGGACGATCCTGAAGAGGCCTCTTCAGACTCGTTGTTTTAGCAACTTCCCCAGTTTTCAGAGGGGACTTCTCCGTTCCTTTCGATCGCTTCTCAGTGAAACCACATCTGTTCCCCTTTGTTGCATGCCCCATGGTCCCAGTAGCAGCAACTTCTTCCAAAGAGCACTCCCTACGGATCTCACTAGAGCCCCGCTCGCTTAAGGGGATACTTGTGAAGTCCGAATTGGTCATTGCAGAGGGCGACCAGTCCAAATTGACGAGACCAATTTTTTCTCGCTCTCCAAATCCATCTACGACAGGAACTCCTGAGTTCGACGAAGGCCCTGCTCCATCGTCGGTCTTCTCCAACTCCGCACCTTTTGTGATCCCAGCCCCTTCGTACTCGTGATAAGGTTCCACTTCGTGCCTTCCGCTACTACTCTCCAAGAAATTCAAACCGTCTAAAGGTGGCGAGGCGACGCTGTCGCGGCACCAACTGCTGTGTATACAGCAATCAGCCACCCTAGGAGGAAACGCACAGTCACTCAGCATGGCGATAAGCTCTCCATCAACATCTCATCTAAACAGGAAGTTGCAGATCCTTACTAGTGATCGCCTTCGTGCGCTCGACCAACCTCCCTCCACACCCTACAAACTGTCATCACCCTGCCTCCACAGTCCGCCGAAAGCATTCACTATCACCACTGCTGACGGAAGCGTATTACCGGAATAAAAAGAAACCCTGGCTGCGCCACAACTCGAGCTCATTCTGTGCCAAAAGATAAAATCATCACGTTCGGCGTCGACCGCGACAGAACATTTCCCTCATCCTCCAAACTGGAAGCTAATCCGGCTGCCGCTGCGCAATTTCCAGCTCTATGGCAGGCATCGAACTCGAACACTCGTCTCACCTCCACAGCAGCTTGCGAGCAGAACCAAAAGGAAAACGAAGAAATTTGCACGTGATCGATGAAGAGTATATTCAACTCGAATCTTTCTGCCACAAGTTTGCATTCTCGTCCTCGCGCAACCGAGCGTTATGATAATTGCAAACTTGCTGGCACAGTCGCAGGGAGGACAACATGCCCTTCGTCCTCCAGAACCTCGTCGACGTCGTCCACACCACCACCCCAGAGCACCCCACACCCACAAAGTTGGAATGCTCATTAATGACGTGCTTAATTAGGTTTCACCTCCTTGATGACCATAGTCACTATCAAATTGCACTGTGTGAGTTGTGGTTCATACACAATAATGTACCCACTACACCAACTTTTATTAGGGATGAGTGTAATTTTAGTAATGCAAGAAAAGTTAGAATATAAATCACACGCAAAATACCTCTGAATTGTTAAGTGTTGAACTTCTGATGGATGCGCAGCGCAATATTCCCAATAATATCCGATTTCTTTTTCTGCGGTCAGCAATTTTGCGTCATCCGTTTTATCCCCACACCCCTGGGGCGGGTCTGCGCTGTGAGACAAGTCACTATGGTAGGTATTACGGTAATGCATTCATAACCATCGAAATTTCACATTTGTTTCGTAACATGTAACATGTAACCAGATTCGCAAATTTTGTACTCTCCATGGCGTTTGAGACGCAACTGATTGATGCTCTCCTTCTTTCATCGACATAGATTGACAGTGACTTGATGCATGTCATGGCTGAACATCCATTTGGAAAGGAGGTGCTTGTCGCTTAGCCTACGCAAATTTTATCCATGAAAAGTCCAGCTCTAAGATAATTCTTACACGATTATTTCAGAGGTAACATACGACTGCGCTGATTTGGCTCAATTTCTACGCCTAGAAGGAGAAATTCCCTAGAAATAAAAATTTTCCTTGGGTGTACGCCATATCCTTCAAAATATATGTGTGTAACAAAATTAGACCAGATTCAGTGATTTCGATTACGAAACAATTCAATCGGAATATACGGACATTAAAACCGTATCTCAAGTTCTCAACTACCATATTAGTTAATATTAGTTGCTCGTTGATGATTCATGTTTGCTGAAGTGTACATTGTACGAACGACATTCGAATTACATGCTCGAAGGTGACAGGAAGTGGGTGGATCTGTAGATGCTGTACGCTTCACACTTGGATGTGACATCTCAACAAAGAAGCAGGACACAATAAAATAACAAAAAGGTCTGTCTGGTTACATTTGTTTCACAAAAAGGATGGGAATACCCATCAAGTCCTACATGGATGAAACCAAACCAAACAGATAACATGGTGTAAAGTGACTGTGAGCAAAGTTCAAAACAAAATAAAGAGTGGAGATCAAATAAAATCTTTTGTGGACTTAAAAGTTTTTGTATAGTTACAACAAGATAGTGTCAAGTTTTCTATACTCCAATCACATAAGTTTTCTCATTATTAATCATTCGTAGCAAATTCATCTTGTAGATAGTTACAACAAACATATCTTATATTCTCCAATTCTTAAATATCCAATGTTAAGCTTCTCACTGCATAATAACAAGTAGGTCAAAATAATTTTAAAGTAATACTTTACTAAATCTCTGTTGATATAATGAAACATTTAAATACAAAAAGTATTCTAGATAGACTTTTTAAATTTTTAAGTCACAAAAAGTAAATGAATTACAATTGAGATTCTTTTTAATTTTTTCAAATTAATAATTTAGAATTTTAAAACATAAAAATATACAAAAAATAAAATTTATCTTTTAATAGAATAAAATAAATAAATTTTATAAATGAAAATGAGAAAATTATGATATTTTAATTTTATCATACTTAACTTATTTGGTTGGAATGTAAATATAAATAAAAAGAATCAAAAATTGTTGTAAAGTTATAAAGATCAATTTTTTAAATTTGAAAACAAACTAAGAATAAAAAAAATTCTTGAATGAAAAATCATAATGTGATGATTGAAAAATTCAATTGTTAAATAATTTTCGAACATTTAGAAATCTGAACAAATCAGTTTCAAAGTTTTGAAAAAAAAATTGTTATGTATAAAAAAATCAATAAAAAAATTAAATTTTATAAAAACATAATAAATATAATGTGATTCTCAAATTATTATAGAAATCTTATCTTTCATGTATTTTGATGCAATTAATAAAATTAAAATAGAATGAATTCCATTATATATATTTTATTAGGTTTAATTTTTTTTTTATATATTTTAAATTTTGAAATTATTTTTAAAAATTGAAAAATTAATTTAAATTAAAAATTATTAGTTCTTTATAAGATAATATTTTTTTATAAGCATTTATGAACTGCTAAACTAACATATATGTTATGCAATTAGAATTAACAGTTTTGTAAGTATATAATATAAAAAATAAGTAAAAATATAAAAAATAAAATGTAACATATTCTTAGAATTTTTGCAAAACGATACAATTTGGTCTTCAAATCAGTTCAATTGTGATTAATTTCTTAATTTTAATATTCCAAATTTTAAATAAATTTTAAAATTTTTTCATTGAAAATTTAACAATGATTCACGATATTTTTTCAAAAAATATTTAATGATATGATGAATATCATCAATCATATTTTTTGATTGATTGAAAAATCTAAACATGAGTCATATATTTATAGATTATATAGGATCTAATTTTTTAAGATTGTCAATACAACTCATGATAATTATATATGTCAAATATTTTACAAAAATATTTCATAAAAAATATCTTGTTTCATTTTTAAAAATATATGTCTGCAACTTGAAAATCTGGTTAACAAATAAAGTGGAAATATATTTATAAATATTTCGATTATTGATATCTGAATATTTACTTTAACGAAAAATTGATCCATATTACACTACATTTAAAATAAAAAATATAATTTATATTTGCGCATTGAAATAAATAAATATGAATAATTTAAAAACATATTCAATAAAAAATATTTAAAAATGATATATAATTTTTTATTTAAAGTATTTAATTTACAATTAAATTTAAATATTTGATAATGAAAATTATGAATGATTTATAAATCAATTAATTAACTGATGACATGATTTTACTTATCTTCATTTTAAATGTATTTTTTATTACATGAAATAATATTTCATTTTTATATTTTAAGAGTTAAAATGTGATCATGATTTAATAAAACATGATATATGTTATATTATAAAATTTTATTTATTTTCTAAGAGTGAAATTTAATTATTTATTTAAAAATTATGACGTTTTATTTATTATATAAAATGATATATTTAGACTATTCTAAATAATGTAATATTTTAAAAATAATAAAAATAATACAAGCATAAAAAATAAAAAATTCTTAGTCACATATAGTTTAAATTTTCAGCGTGTAAAAAATATTGATGATATTATGTTTAATCTTACAGAAATTAAAATATTAGTGTATATTTGGATAATATGAAATGATCAATATTTTATTAAAAAATAAAAATAATTAGGTTTCTCTTCATGCTCAATCATCACATAAAACCAATGCAATTCTGGTTTTCATAATCAAAAACTAATTTACATCCAATTAACATGAATTCTACATACTTTGCAATGAGTTTGATTTTACTTTGATCATTTAATGTTTATTATTGCAACATGTTGTATCATGAGTAATAAAATTATTTTAAAAAATTGTGAAATTATTTTTTCCATTTTTTCATAATATATAAATTATTATTATAATTATTTGATTAATAAAATTATTTTTCTTTGAATTTTCAAATTATTAATTAAAAATAAAAAAATACAATTTATAAAAATATTAATTAAATAAAATTTTATCTATAATATATAAAATTATGATAATTTATTTTTTTGGTTATAAAATTTGTAGCTTCAAAATTTTGTATCATTTTTTATTTAATGATTTGTGTCCCTTTTGTGTCCCTCTTCCCATCCCTTTTGTTATTATACTTTCTCGGGCATTCCATTTAATGATTTGTGTAGATTTGGAAGTTATATATATAAAAATTAAAATCATTTTAATAGTATGATATAACAAATTCTTGAAGTGTTAAAAGTATTAAGCATTTTACATAGTATTATTTCACAAATATCATTTAAAATTTTACCTAATATAGAGTCTTCTTAATCATTATATGCTCATCTAAAACTTGATCTTTTTGTGTTTGTTAGAATCATGATGTAGGGGCATACTTGTGATTTTTAGATAGATTTTTTTCATTTATGTGCTTAATTTAGTAAATATTTGTATTATAGGGACCCAATATGAATAAGGAGTTTAGTGAGAAGCATTGAAGATGTGTTTAATAGAAAGAAGGGAAAAGAGGGAGAAGTCATTAAGGGTTTGGACTCGAGAGTTGATCCAACTATTGTCCACTAAAAAGCTACAGTGATGATCATTTTGACCCTTAGTACCGTCACCATAGTGGATTTTGGAGGATTTCTTAAGATTGAAGAACTTGGGAGGAACATTTCTAATCTCGCAATGGGATTATATTTGGATATAGTTGTGTGAGAAAGTTTGTAGGAGGAAGAGTTTGTTGATACAAAGGCTTAGTCCTCCGAGGTGGGCACAAGAGCATGACCAGAGCTATGGGATGTAACAGTGTGGATGAAGGTGCTTGGTCGTGACTACAAGAAGAAGAAAGAAAATATTGACCTGGAAAGCTCAACTTTGTATGCAAAGTTCGATTTCTATAAGCCAAAATGATTTGATCCAAAGGCGCAAAGGGATGGATGGATACTAAATTGATTCGATAAAAAAAGATTTTAGAAGAAATCTCATAAACATTGAACTAATTATTCTCAGTCCAACACACAATGTACGTAATCATGCACAAGGTAGAATAGTGGAAGGATTCGTTGGAGGCTCAATTAAAGTTAATTGGGAAGAGATTTGTACCATGAATGTGCAAGCTATAATAGAGATGTATCTTTCTTGTGAATGTATCTTAAGATGGATTGGCAGACTTGTAAGGAGCAAAGGGAGTATAAGAAAGAGTTAGGACTATTAACAAGGAGCTTTTTGAAGTCTACTCAAAACCAAATGGCTTTGCCAAAACTGGAAGAAGTGTGTGGTGGAGAATTGCTTGAGAGTTCTTAAGAAGAATTGAATCAAGTAATGGGAGGCATCAAAAGGTCTTCAAAGGTGATGTATTAATGGATTCCTTGAGCAAAAGTACACGCAACCAGAATGTAGAAATTATCAAGGAGCCTTTGCCAAAGAAGCAAAATATGAAAGCAAATAAGGGGTCAAGACCCAAGATGAAGGTAATAAAGACTGATGGGAAAGAACCAATCTCTTTGTTCTTGTAGTTGGTCCAAAAATTGAAAAATGTGATAGTGCTTGTGATGATGGAGTTGGATGAAATGACACCCATTACAGTCACAATTGCAGAGATAATCAACTTGTTGGATGTGGAGTGACCAATAAGATTAGAGATTCTTTCAATTAGGTACACATAGTATCTCTTCCCTTGTGTGATGAAGTGGAGGCTAAATGACTGGAAAAATTGGCTGAAGTCATGGAGAATCCTTGTGACTCCAAGGACAAGAGTTAAAAGATGTACAAATACATGGGTTGTGAATATCAAGAAGTGATGTGGGAACATCGAAAGAAGATCAAACACATCTTTTGAGTAAGAAGTTTTGAATCTCCTTACTCAGTAAAGGATACAATTATGAATTCTTAAATCTTTATTTTGTGTAATCTGATTGATGGGTTGTGAATGTAAGTCTACATGAGAATTCATTTTCTTCATGCTTGAGAGAAGTTAAATTCTTCGGACTTCAATGTCCAAAGTAAAATAAAGAAGACTAAATTTCACCAATACCTTCCATCCTTAACTGTTTGGCATTTCATTCCATTGGAAACCACTTCTAAACACTACAATGTATGATTCTTTTGCATAATGTGTGTGTTACACATGCTATTTAAATTTAAATATATTACATTAATATATAATAAATTTATATTAATAAATTTATCATGAATAATATTAATGACTATTCATGATAAAAATAAAAATATTTTATCTTATTTTTAAATAAATATTTTATTTTGTATCCATATTTATATGAATGAATATCAATATAATAATATAGAATTAAATTAATGGTTTTTTAAAAAAGAATTATTAAACAAACGTCAAAAAATGATAACTTATTTCATGTCTATTCAACGAATAAAATTCAAATTTATTGGTCAAATATGACCTTATACAAATTTACTCCAATCTTTAATATCATGTGCATAAACTACCAACTGTCTTTTAAGTGCTTAAAGTATAACTGTAAACTGTCGATTATCAAATAGCTTTGCATGATAACGCATAACAACACATTGCTCACATTACAAAGAAACATCATATTTCCACACTGGTCACAGAAGAATTCACATGAATAACCAACACAAAAACACCACACCCAAAGGTACTCTCATGCATAAGTTCAACGTCCATATGCACATGCTTGACCTAACTTAAACATTCATCATATAAATTTCCCTCAAAACAATCCACTTAAAACCCTAGCTCAAACACAAATATCACATAGCTTTCATAAAATTCACTTTTCGTAACGATAGATTCATTCAACAAGCCATCAATACTAAACATTCCAATGATGACCCACTTATACAGCATTTGCGAGACACCTGGTGGAAAGATGATAATCTTATAGTCTTCACTGCCAGAGCACAAGCCATCATAGGTATACATACCATTGACACTCTTCAAAAGTAAATCATCCCTGAAAATGAAGCAACAACAATACTCCGCGGGCTACACAACACAATGATTATGTACGCATCACACGCACAAGCTGTTCGGTGGTAATCCTATCACCTCCGAACAGCTTAGAACCATCTTGACCATCACACTATGACAGCCATAAACTATTCCATTTCTACCCTTTTGCTTATTTCGTTTCTTTCTTACATGTACTCTAGGTCCATATGAATAATTTCACTTTTTCTCTTTTGGGGATTTGTTTCTTTCTTACATGTCTTATAGGTCCATTGGACGCGGCCAGTGTACAAGGATGAATCTTACCAGTCGGATGACTCCTTGTATTGTATAGGGGAACTCTCACCTGGTGTGATATCACTTTCTCTTCTTATAAGCGTGGGTTTCCATATGCATTTCACAGTAACGCCTTGTGGCAAGAGTACCATGTATAGTCTTGAAGTTAAATATCATCTCATAATAAACAAAATAAAGTTTCGTAACAGCTATATTTCTCCTATGACTTTCAGATTCCAATCTCTTGTAACCAGTCAAAGATGAGTCGTCGTTTTTGAAAGGAATGGATGGAAATTAAGTTTAGATAATATTGTTTTTTTACCTGTATCACCCGGTTCCACCCTCAAGAGGACGACGAAGTTTTTGATGCCGGAGTTTTTTTCGTCACGCATGAAGCAGTTTTGTCCATCGTCATTTCCATGTTGATTGATTCTTTCTTTTGAGGCTTAGTTTAAGGTCATATAGAAGTCCGATATTCGTCTTTTGAAACCTCCATGGAAACCGACCCTAAACCCTCGTTAAGTTCAATAGGGAATGTAGTTAAAGGTCTGTAATTGGCAGAATATGTTAAGGCTCCATTACATGTTGAGTAAAGTAGCAGGTCAAGTACAGTGGACTCTCGATAAGTAGGCCTCGGGAGGGAGTGTATATCATGTAATTAACGAGAGTAATTCGGTAAGTGCTTTGCGTTGCATTTATTGAGAACTTCATAAAATTTAGAATTCCATTCCCTTAACCATAGTAAACTGACCAACCGGATCATGCTCAATCCCAAAATTGTATATCACGGTCCATTTGTGACGGAAGTTAGATTGGAAGTGCAAGTATGTAATAGAAGGTGGTTTGCAGTTAGACATTGGTTAGGTGATGACGAAGCTTACACTTCATGGGAAGTTTGCACTTCCCATCAACCGTGTTATGCTAATTACAAACCTTTAACTACAATTGCTTTACTGGTAGTGTTGAAAGTGTATCCAGCCATCGTTTGCTAGATTTACCATTCCACAAGCTCGGCTATCAGGAAGGTAATACATTATCAAATCTGCATTATACGTGCCACATAATTAGGCAACAATACAAGGCAGGTTTTTACTTCCTCGTACCCCAAAAGCGGTAAAATTACTCCATCGTATGCCAAACAGTAAAAATTAAAATCGACCCCGGTAGTCGGTCATGTTCTTGTGCTTCAACCGCTTACGCGGTTGGCACGGGTGCAGTGTTAGTTTTAGGGTGGCCCAGTGTGGTGTAGAAGTGCGGTGGGACTGCGTCGAAATACTGCGCTTGAAAACAAATCGATCGGAGACTGTGGCATTGTTCTAGTCAGGACTCTTGTCCCAAACGAAAGTTCCCTGTTCAGTGACCCTGACAGTGACCGTTTGTCAGATCCGGGCATGAAGAATTAATTTTGATGGTTTGGGGTACGAGGGAGAAAAGTTTAAGTTTTTGGCGTAGGAGGAAGTAAAATTCTGCAACACAAGGGAGTATCAACCTCAAGGCGTCTGATAGATTCGGATTTGCTGAGATTGCAGTTGGTCTGAGAATGATTTTCAAAATCCTGCTCTCTCAAGTTTTGCCCCAATAACCGTACATAGATTACCCTTCTGCCTGTCGCATTTGTTCTGGTTTTTCCCCATTCAATCCTTTGAAGAGTCAAGAATCGTTGTTTCCTAGATCTCCAACATGAACATGATGATTTTTTTTAAGAGCGGTTCGCTGATTCGGAATCGTTGCCTCCAGAAAGTTGCGAAAGCTAAGATATCCAGAAGTTTGGATCTATCTTCAAAATAAAGGAAGTAAATGTTGTGAGCAGGGCGAAGACACTGCAAGTACAGTAGTGCTCATTTCCATTTTGGACGTATGATTAAGTATTGAAGACAGAGGCTCTTTCCGTAGACTCAGCACAATGCAAAAATACTGAACGACTTGACAAAGCGAATGAATCTGAACTTGAATTAATAGTTAGATTATATATCAAAATTTGATGACACATTCGTTGCTTGTTCACACCACACCACTCCACTCCACCTTACGATCAGCAACCGCTGATATACTGTGATGACCGAGTTTTTTTCCACATATGTTAGTATTACGCAGAACACACTCGTAGACAGCCATACACATCAACGTTTAGATCATATCTGGTCGAGAGTTACACGTACAGTAGCTATCAAGAAGACATGAACAACAGTTACTGCATTATGGACTATCAAACCAGTGTCAATCACTCGTCAGGTCCTCTTCTCACATCTCGTTGTTGTCCTCGTAAATGGCATCCATGATAGTTACGACCGCAGCGACGAAAGCCTGGTCAACATTCGGGTTGACAACAACGTTGTATTTGTTCTTTCCAAAAGTAAGAGCCGTATCCGAGAAGTGGTGCTTTTTGGTAACCTGCAGAGCAGAAGCCAAGGTTTCAAACATGGTATCATGATTTGGGATTGATTGCCAGGATAAGCACTTGCAATTGAAATGTACTCTAGCTCCATACCTATATGTTACTTCCCTGAAGTTACTGACAGGGGCATATTAGACCTTGCAGTCTGAGGTAAATTGCTAATAAAAAGAATCACTACATGTACAAAATATCTCCTTGTGATGTAGACCTATCAGTCTGGTGTCTGTTCGCTCCAATTAGAGGTTTGGTTTGGATCAAGAAGATACATACCTCTGCAACGATGACTGATCCCTGAAAGATAATTTCATAATTGCGGCGAGCGAAATCACCCTTCACTTCGAAAGTGGGCTCGTAGTCTGCCTCGAGTTGAATCTCATATGTTTGCTCATGGTGATCTATCATATGCTTATCTTTGAGGGTGAATAGTTCCTCGCCGGTCTCTCCACGATACACTTGGTACGTATCGTGCAGCGTGATGGTCTGAGACAACGATTCACGTTAATAAAAGCAACCACTTGCAATTTCAGTTACCCGCACTGCCAAATTGGGGAACTCTTAACGGTTGATTCAAAATTTGTGCTCGGGTACATCTCAGCTTCAATTTGGCAAATTTACTGCAAATTCAGATCTAGATCTGATTTTCATGTACGGGTCAACCTATGTAAGTATTTCTGTTCTAGTATGGATGGACGCTTCAGAAACTTTAGAAGTAGAACCCTTTAGAAGTTGTCTGCAAAAGACTGGACACAAAGGACCCCACGCCTTAGCTGCGCGATGCCAATGGTATCATGGAACATTAAGGATTCCGAAGAAAGAGGTTATGTGAGAATGACTTTCTTGTATAATGATGGGAAATTTCATCGGATCAGATATCCAACCGGGTTGTAGGACTGTCATACACAGAGAGCTAGAATTACCTTCTTGCGGAAGCTGAGGACGGGGGAGTCAGAGGCATCGCGCAAAATAGTCCTGTCTCTGAAGTAGATCTTCTTGTCGTCTAGCTTGAAAAGAGTGTCGCCATTGTCATTAGTAATGACGAAGTTGCCGTGATTGAACTCTAAGATGTGGCTGGCAACGGTGAGATGGACCTGCTGTGGGAAGCAGTACTGTGGACCAACGATGGCTGGAATGTCCAACTCTAAGAGTGAAGGTTGCGGAGGCTTGAAAGCTGATGCAATCAAAAGGATAATATTTACTACATGGGACATGTGATTAGTCATTTTGTTTGCTTTTAGACCTGCCATGACCAAACAACAACCGGAGAGTGTCAGCTATTTACTCGAACAAACAATAACATTGAATCCAACCCTCTTCAAACTTCATGCAGAACTCCATTTTCAAAAACTACTTCTCAAATCAACTGCGTGCAATTTCAGAGACATTTTTGAAGTGTACAAACTGACAAAACTGATTTTTGCAAACATTCATCTGCCGAGAGTTGAATCGCAGTGCTACAATGTTAGCGGCACTGCCAGCAGCCGCACAAGCGGGATGCATGACTGAAAGGTCTACTTACAACGGGGATACGAAGTCCGAAGAGTACAACACTATGGACTAGGTACTAAAGTAGATATGGGATCACTTTGTTTGGTTCGAAGAACTGGAATGAGCAGCTGCGCTGAAGGGCACATGGAAGCGATTCCTTTTAAACCTATGTCCATCTTCCACTGCCCCAAAATTCAGGGACACTCTCAGGATTCACAAGATGTCATGAACCCATATGTCTGTAAACAGCTGACAGCTAGCGCCACGATCCTTTTAACAGCAAATTGAATTTAGTGACATCTTCTTTCAATTCTCGCTGTACTCTTACTGAGAAACGATTAATTTTTTTTTTGTTTTTTTTTTGGCGACACAGTGAGATACACCATATCTTGGATTTCTAATCTTACAAGGTAGTGAAGCTTCTGTGACTCATTTTGCTATAAACGACCTTGATCTTCGTAGTAGATCTGGAGATCCGGTGATGCAGGTAGAATATACGATTAATGGAGATGTACCTCAACAGTTTGAAGTCCTGAAGAATCTCCTGTAGGTGACCTCTGGTCGCTGTGCAATAGTAGCTCTGAACCTGCAGTTCTCAGAAGCCAAAGAGATGTTCGGAAAAACACTGCTGATATATTCCGTCCTTCGTGCTGTTCCTAGAATTATGCGACTCAATAGCAATATTAGTAGCTCGAGGAATCACAAGAGAAGATACAACGGAGAAAGCCAGGCCTTAATTTGCTGTCATTGACGACGTGTCATTAAATCGGAAGCATCTGTCGTCTTGGAGATACTACCTTGTGTTTTTCAGAGGAGCATCGCCATGCTTCATTCTAGAGCAGTGCAGTTTACAAGACTTTTCAGGTCAGCAATCAACCTAAAGATTCGTCGTGAGATTGATCTTGGAAGGGGCAGTCTTAATATTATAATGAACTAAATTAACAACTTTTTAGCTTTAAGTGTTCCCGATTAACAATAGCCAATCCAACTATGAACAAACATCAAATCGGTCATTAAAATAAAATCTTGATTCAAGAAGATGATCCTTATGAATAATATAATAATAAAATGAATAACTCTCAGACTTGCCAAACAACTACTTGGAACCACATCAACCTTACCCTTCTCTGAAACAGTGTAGCATTTTGTTGGTAGAAACTTTTTCGATCTGCTTTTACTCTTGTCATTTTCATGGATCTATATGCTGGATCTTACATCTACCAGTTTTCACCAGAACGATGCACCGCACCAGAAAGGTTGTTGGACATATCAGATACTCAAAGATATGTCCAACACCTTGTCCATATTGAACAGGAGTTCTTAATGAGAGAAAATATTTAAACTCGTTTTACATGAGTTTTACAGGGAAAGATGTGTCACGTAAGCGACGGTAATCAAAGCAAAACTTGTGAGAATTAAGGAAGGAGAATCACCATTGCTGTATCTTCTTCTATGAGTTAGGTTTATCATTTTCAATTCATTGCTGATTTTCCTCACGACAGAGTTTTAAGGAACGGACACCTTCTTGAAGATTTTTTATACTCACAAGTGAGACTTGATTATCTTGTGAATCACGACGACACACGAGATCCTGAAAGATTATACACAGAAGTCTGAATTGACTCATCCATGACAAAAGGTTCACTTCAATCATGGTTCAGTTTGTGGAGTATCGGCTTTCTTCAAGTTGATGAACTATTCATTTTAAGCAGTGCAGAAGTAGTACTGCAGACATATATTTTGCAACAAGTTACGATAAAGATTCTAGAACAGTAATAAGAGGAGATAGCTTTCTGCAGCGTAGATTAGTGCAGTCAGATCTCAGACTCTCTACATGCATGAACAGAAGCTTATAAACTGTTCGACTTTCTACTTTCTATAACATCAAGTAGATTCAGAAAAGTCTCTTCATGCATGTACTGTATATTTGACCTACCAATGTTAGATTACTTTGAATTGCTCTCTCGGACCTATTCCAGATTTATTAACATCGGGGATAGATGTGGCCATATTTTGTGAGGCCATACTTTTAAGTGAGTTGAATAGGATATCCACTCGATCCTACAGTCAAAAACTGGTTATATCTGAAACTGCTTGGCCATGAAATTCATACAGAACTTGATTCTGCTGCACCATCCAGACATATAACTGGGAAGTATGTACTTACTTACGATACTATACATTCTTTTCGAAATTTCAATTTATTTACTCCTTCGAAATAGACAAAGATCCATTGGGTCTACTTAATCTGCGAATGGCATCTGGAGAAACATCACTTTCTGGAGAACCACTTTTGTCTATCCATGATGGACTTGGAATGTAGATATCCGAGGAAAACGATACAGTACTATAACAAGTTAATTTGGAATGTACTCTTCTAATCACTGTCTGAGTGCTTGCCACCATGTTCCTCCTTGTTCTCATTGTGGATAGCTTCCATGATTATAACCACGGCAGAGATGAATGCCTGATCAACATTGGGACTGACAAGTACTCCATAATTGCTCTTACCTGTAATCATAGTAGTGAGGGAGAAATGCTTCTTGGCAACCTGCAGCAAATACGCGCACATCATCTTCCATAGAAAGTACTCAGTGATAAAACTAGGTCATCTGAAACCATGAGTAGACACGTGTTCCATCTCAAGTCGGAGTAGACGCTGAATGACTAGCCCTTCAAAGGAGATTAACAAAGTCATTACGCCTAGTATGTTTGTTGGATAAAATATTTGCACGGCTGAAGTACATACCTCCGCGGCAATTGATGACTCTTTGTAAATGATTTCATAGTTGCGACGAACAAAGTCACCCTTCACTTGGAAGGTAGGTTCTGAATCAGCCTCGAGTTGAATCTCGTATGTCAATTCTGCTGTGTCCCTCATGTTTTTGTCCCAAACGCTGAATAGTTGTTTGGAACTCTCTCCTTTGTACACTTGGTACGTGTCGTGAAGAGAGATATTCTGGTGCAAAGAGTAAGATTCACAGATCAAAAATTTAAATCCTTGTGGTTATTTGTGTACTGGGGTATCTATCATAAACAGGTAGACAGGGAATGATAGAGCTCCCTGAATCCTAAGATTCCACTACCAACAATAAATTCAAAAGGTTGGTCAATCACAGGCAAATGAACTCAAGATATCAAAATAAATGGCAAAGTCGGTAAGCGAGGGTTTGATCCCAATCGGAACAGCCATATTCAAATTTTCTTTCTTGTCGGGAACTGAGAGTGCTGACTTGAAATTTCCGGCTCCAACCACAAACCTGAATCCGAATGGACAAATTCTTCAAAGTAATCCCAGTCAAGAACATGATATCTACTTTTTGGCTCGACTATTTAGATGATCGCCTATATTATATCTTATAGAACTGACCTTTTTGTGAATGCTGACCACAGGGCATGACTGACTGATGATGATGGTGACTGCCCTGTGGTCAGTCACCATCATCGCGCAAAACTGTCAGTTCTCGTAGGAAGACCTTCTTCTGATCCAGCTTGAAAAGGGTGTTACCCTTAGAATCAGTGATGACAAAGTTGCCATTGTTGTACTCCAAAACGTGCTTGGAAACTGTGAGTTTCACCTCCAAGGGCGAGCAGTACTGGGCGTCAACAATCACTGGAAATTCCATATTTCAAATCTGCAGTAAAGAAATCCTCAGAGCGTCAAATTGTACGTGGGTGTGTGTAGGAAAGTAGGCGCCACATTTGGAGAACTAAGTACATGTACAGCTTTGAGTTTGAAAGAATGCCTTATTAACATCGGATAAGTTTAAGTTAGAGATCCAGCTTAGATCCAAACGCACAAACTCTACCAATCTCAAGACAAGACAACTGAATCATGCATTCAGAATCGAGAGAACTGATAGAAGGAGACAAATCAGTCCACAAGTTGAATCCAAACTGCTGACCAAACTAGTCGTCTAGCTATAAGTTTGACCTTGGAAACAATAACAATTTTTTGAGGTACTAGGTTAAATATGAAAATAAGGAGGACTGCAATGAGAAACTCGTATGAGTATTTCAGGTGACTTACAGCGTACAGAGAAGAGAACAACTCTGCAGGAAGTGGTCTGGTAATGTTGCTTTGCTGACTTGCAATAATGGGATTGAGCCAATGCTGTGCTGAGAATGATCTTGCAGCAAGGTCTATTTGTACTCGATAATGTACTGGTGAAATATCCACGTTGAGCAGTCTGATGATTACCGAGATTCAAATCTTCTATCTTTAGCTGTGGAATTTGATCATTGGGGAGCTCCAATGGCTGAAGCGGCATATTACAAGTCGAATGCTTCAATTTCTCGCTGTAAATTCGTAAGGTGAGCTAGATTCAGAGTAAAACGAGCGTAAGCAGTTCGGAGGTTTGTAACCTTTATTCTCAGTGAAATATGTCATTCCATGCTTTCCAAAACAATGTAATACTTCTAATCGACGATTGTAGTTGCATGTTCAAATTTTTGATAATGACATAATACCTTAAAAAGTTCTTACGTCCCATCTCATAAAAAGTTTCAAGGAGTAAGCTTGAGGACCCACTTGTCTCTTCGTTGCTGCTTTAGACCTGCCCCTCTTGTTCTGAAGACAGAGAAATATGGACAGTGTCACAAACATTGATTCGTCGAAGAGTGCAATGTATCTGTTGCAAGAGTACGGATGTATAGTGCAACCAACAGTAAATGCAGATTTAGTCTTCACTCTTACAAGGGTTAAGGGTCATAGATCCATCTATAAGATGATGGGCGGTTGCAAATAGGACGATGACACTCTGTTATACGAGGTAGATCTACTCGCCCGTCGGAAAATTTGAGAGCTAATGGTGTTATGAAAGGCTTTATCGACAAGATAATATACAGGGACTATATATGGCTTATACCAGATGATTGAGATGATACCAGAGATTGTTTATGATGATAATATATATGAATAATTATCAACCTTTTTGGGGAATTGTTCCAAATATATTAATATTTCCAGTAGAGGTGACCAATATTGAAGGTCTTTTGAATAGAATATCCACTCGATCCTACTTTCGAAATCTTGAGATCTGAAACTGCAAATCAATGAAGTTTTTATACAATACATGCATGAAAAGACTTTCATTCATGTACTTGATGTAGAAGGTAGGAAATTGTATAAAATATCTGCTCTTATGAAGATATCTTTGCTATTGTAGAAAGTTGGAGATCTGACTGCACCTAATCTAAGCTGCAGAAAACTGTTGCCCCTTCCATGACATAACATTTCATGAAGGTGTTTACTTTCAGTGAGGTCGAAAGTAAACACATTAATGGACATAGATGCAAGATATTGATGGATGACAAATGGATATCTGATTCATTCTTGCCATCTCATATGCTGATACTGCTCCTCCTTATCTTTCATCCACTATTGTTTGTCTCCCTCATCTCTATCTACCCGTCGGTTGACCCAATCACAAGAAAGAATGTTCTTCCCAAGAATGAATGGTCAACATTTACAAAGGATATTGGGCACTGCAATTCTCCAAGGCTTGCTACGCGATATGCAAAGCAACGGATGGTGATCATATCTGGTAATCAGTGTCAGGTACCAGTGGAGACCCTTGGTGCTTCGGCTATTCTGTGGAAATAACTGAGGTGGATTTTTGCATCTAAGAAGGCTCCAAGTCAAGCAACTAAGAGCATCAATCAGTAATGTCATATTTTTAGTTTGGATTGTGAAGTTATAAGTTCGCCATCATGTATTCAACTTGCTTAGCAGGAAAAAAAATACAATATCAAGTCACTAAACATCTGAGTTTTGGATTAGTCGACACTTTTTGATCATTTTTCCATCTAGTACTTCAACACTTTTCACGAAGACAATCTGTTGGCATTTCCATATCTTTTCTCATAAGCGAATAGCTAACAAAAATTCTGGACCTTTTCATTAACAAATTCCATGTAATTTTCTGCAGATGCTTATTTTACAGATAATACAACCATATGCATCAGTTATCAGTCTCAGGAGCTCCAATCACAATATTACAATCCAGTGGCTGAACATTGACTTCCAGTCGCCCGCTCAAGCATGTTGCCACAAATACCACTTCCCAAGTCGCTCCCACACGTTCCACAAGGTAAGTCTTGACATGTGAGGTTTTGACTTATGTGTTTAACGCAAGTGTTCCATAGAGTCCAAGCAATACGCTCCTACTGCTGATAACGAAGGAAGATGACGGATGCTGTTTCCCATGACGGTTGGAGCCGCCACAGCCACCTCCTGCACAGTTAATTGACCATGCCAGATCCTTCAGTCATGTAAGAGTCAACACGATCCAAATTCTGACGACCGCTCTCCGGTTAGCGCATAAGGTCTATTTTGTTCACGCCAATCTGTAAATTTAATCTGAGAAATGTGAATGTTGGGATATTCGGCGTCATTTTCTGAAGAGATGTCAACTCCTCTCACCATGTTCAAAATCTGGAAATTGGGAGGGTGAGGGTCCGCGCAAAGAAAGAAAGGGAGCGAGGCAGACAGAGGGACAGAGAGAGCACTTCAGTTGAAATCATTGGCTGAGCATAAACAATAGACTTACCAATACATTGAGAAACCTTCAACTGGACATTAACAGGATAAATCATGCATGATTCCAACGCAGGCAATGACCGGCCATTTGTGATGGCTCTGGGATACAGCGAGATTAGTTAGCGAAACCGTGTGGACTTAGAAAGCAAGGGGAGCACAGCAAGTCCGGGAAGAGTATAGAAAGAAACAGCATAAGTATAAAAGAAGCCAAACGTGTTTCTGAATTGCAGTATACTCATACAAACATAGTTGTGTCTTCACCTCCTTAGAATGTATTGAGTTTCAAGAATTGAGTCTCTCATACTTATTAAGCTGAAACTGAAATTGTACACAGCTGCATGTGACCAAAGCAAAGCGTTCACTTTTTCATCTTCCTTTCAGGATCCTCATTCAATCGTCCCAGTTCTGATCTGTCTTGTAGACAGGAAGACAACAACATTCTTCAATTGCATCCTCATGGGAAGAGCTGAAGTTGACCGTGTACCATTCCATCTCAGGCGTCTGATTAAAACGGCCGTACGAAATGCAAGCATGGACAAGGTGAGCATTACTGCTCGCTCGTTTTGCTCTAACTTTGGCCAGTTTCACAAGTTTAGTGCTAGAATTTGGCCAGAGTCCAGCCTAATGCATTCCTGTTAAAAATCATCGAACGTTGTCACTTATCCAATGTGTGGTCCGGATGGGTGGAGGGACTCTTTTGCAGGATCCTATTGTTGCTGATCCCACCGATGACAGCAACAATGATCCTCCTTCATGGTTGATGAACAGCAAGTGCATTTGAACGCGTGACGTATTGGTGAATTTCTAAACTTGTGTGCCCGTGAAGCCCGAGGGTAAAAACCAAATTTCTTCAGCAACTGATCTTCACTGACGATTAGGCCTTCAGCTTCTTGTTTGGATGCAACTTTGGCCACCTTGTTACATCACACACGCTGATATCCTTCATGCGGCTCGAAGTACACGGTGATCAAGCTCTTCTACGCTGAGAACTCCAAGACTTGCTTTAAGTTTGACATACAAGTTGTTTTTGGTCATGTTAATTGATCCTGTGTTATTAGGTCTCATCCATTATGAGAATTCAACAATAAATTCTTTCCAAGTAATCCTTATAGGTCGTCTCCCATCACATCAATGGATTTGATTAATTATATGAACTAAGGTATGTGTTTAAATCTATTTCACATCCTCAATATGAAACCAGACATGATTCTCTAAGCTAAATATGTGAGGATTTTCATTTCACAATGTATTCAAGAAGTGTCAAGACATCAATATATATATGGACGTCAGTATCAGTTCGTCAACTTTATGCTTCTCAGTCCACTATTTTAATTTTGGTTGCAATATCATTGTAGTACTATAAGACAAAAGGCCAACGCAAAATCCATAGAAGCTGATTTATTCCGGGATTGAAGTATCCGAAGAATAAAACCTCGAAATCTTTTTATTTTTGGGTGATATATTTAGAATTTAATTGGAGTTTGTCTGTCAACTCCATGTTAATCTTAAATGTTGCAAACTCTTGTGAGTGGTACAGTTTATGTGTTTCATGAAATCAACTGCTAGACTCATAATGGTATACAATCTTTTTAGAAAAGTTTCTATTCCTTGAGTACATCTACATGAATGAAGACCCATTTGATTTTTTTTCACCTCATATGCATTAATAAAATATAAATCTCATGGTGCTCCATGTTTGACTTAGTGAACACCGTTAAATCTAGAGGCGAGATTGACTTGGTACACCAAAGTCAATTGGAATATAATTCTAGACTATCTAAGTGGACCAATTGCATGTTGTCATATATCATTTCTCATTAGAGTTTATGATCTCCACCTACATTAAACTTGGTAAGAGAAAGTAATATGATGTTTATTTTTAATTAGTAGGATAAAATTTTAGTTAGTATAAAAAGAGAGTTTGAGAATCATGTCTCAAGTGAGTTTTGATGAACTGAGTTTTGGAAAAGCTTCTTTTGAGAAGTTTGATTTTTGAAAAGTCATGTTTGAGGATAGAGTCTTGTTTTGAGGAAGCTTTTGATCATCAATAATGTATCTATATAACTTTTTAATGATATTTGATTTTTTGTAGGAATTATCATGAGATTATGGAGTCTTGAGTTTGAGAGTGTAAGAGATTACATTATGGCTATGGTCACCAAGTTAGATTCATGATGAGCTTCCAATAAATCGTCGGATGTTTACTTGAGTGAGTCGACCTGGAGCTCATATTGTGGGTTCCATTACTGGGTTCTCAATCTTAAAGGAACAGAAATATTTCAAAATTAGTTTCTTGTGGATCAAAAAGTAATGATGAGAACTCATTTGGAGATTACAATGGGTGAAGCACAAGCTGATATTATGCTACAAAGTATTGTACCATTTGTGTACCCAGTAATATTATATGATAGCTTGAAAGTTATTTTGTATATTTTTTTTACTAAAATTTTCTTTGAGATGAGCTCAATGGGTATGGTGCATATTTGAGATGGGAAAATTATTTTCCAAAATTTTTTCAATTTTTTTTTGAGTTTAAAATAGTAGATGGTATATGTTTTGCACTTAAAATCAAATTATATCAAAAGTTATGATGGTTAGAATATGCTAAGGTACTAATAGTTTTTCAAAAATAGCTCTTGAGAAAAAATGTATAGAGATCATCATTTTGTGCACGAGTGAAATAAGAGTTTGAAATTTTATGCAACTATTCATTAGGAGTTAAGCTACATGTGGATTTAAATTTTGTTGAGAAATCATTTTTAAAAAAAAATTATAATATTTGAGTCTTTGATATTATTGATATTTGAGTCTTTGATATTATTGATATTTGAGTCTTTGATATTATTGATATTGATGTTAAAATCATCCTCATTATGATTATTTTATTGAGCCCAAAGACTCAAATATCAAAGTCCAGAGGGACTCAAATATCACTAAGTCCAAAGGAATTTAGTGATATTTGAACCTCTTTGGGCTTCTTTCTCTCATTGTTTCCAATACATGCTCATTTAAAATCCATCACAAAATCTTCTATCTTCATAATCTTTCATATAAAAATTCAAATTTTATTTTTATTTTCAACTTCTTTAAGAGACTCGCTTATACAATACAAAAAATAAGCTCTATTCTAGATTAATTAATCAATAGAATTGGTTGGTCTAGGATTATTATGACTCTCTCTTCTCCTAAACACATGATGAGTTATATCATAATAGACATCTTCTCAATCATTTTGAATATGATCTTCATCTTAAGTTGGAATTTGAGTGACATGGAGATTTAAATTTTTTGGTATATTCACTCACTTTTTACTCAAAGTCCTCAATTAATAAGTCAGACAGAGTTTTCACATCACTACACTCGTGTATATGAGAAGTCATTGCGCTCTACAATTGTCACAATATGTTACACTCTTGGATTCATGGGGATAAGCTAGATGAAGGATAAGTTTTCCCACGTTTATTTAGACTCAACCTTTGATATTTGATTCTCAAAGAACAAGTTTATATCATTCGTTTGCACAATAGAAACAACTCTTGTGTTTCACTTTAGGGGAAATTTTCAATGTCAAATATTCAAACTCCATTCTAAATTTTCTTATGTTCAAATCTGCCAAACAATCATGTCTAGCCCTTGAGGTATCTTAGACAATCAAATATTCCCAAGAGCTTGATCTTTCATTTTCAATGTCATCTCATTGAGTTAAAATTTCAATCCAAACACAAGCGTGAGTTGTAACTATATTTTCATTAAATTGAATTTGTTAAAACTGTTGTAGGATTGCACGAATTGATCCAAACATGGTATGAATTTCACTCTCCAACTTCAAATCATCACAATAGAATGACAACATACTCAATTGCATCCATTCTTTATCCCATCTCGTAGCTCTTGTTGTGAGGTTTTCAATCCTATTCCCAAATCTGCAAATTATTTTTTCAAAGGCTTCTAAACCTACTCAAAACCTCAAAGAATGTTACTAAGTGGACTCATTGGTCCAAACTCCACAACCAATGAGAATGAAGAGTCTCTTTTTTGACCTCTAATGTGGCCAAATTAGCTCCATATTAACTAAGAGCTTTACAAATGACCTAAACACACTACTTAGGTATCATATAAACAATATGAGTTGCCACTAATAAAGAGTCAAAATAACAATTCAAAACCAGTTAAGTGTTAATAACCAATTAATAACTTCACAATAGTGATGAATTGGAACCCACGTGTTGAAAGGCACCAATAATGGTAACTTTAGATCCATAGCATATAACTAAATCAAAACGTATACTGTTAGGTCCCAAATTGTGCCATAGGAAAGAATTGGAAGAATAATCAGGCTGGAGAGTTTATCACTTTAAATAATCTTTAAAGTGATGTATTAACCACATATGAAAGTGATGGCAATGTAAATACCGGATGTTGATCACAAATGGATTGACCATCAATACATATGGAGGATCATATTATCCTCTATACATATCCCATGTTGGCTCCACTTCGATTGGATAAGCTCCTTAGTCAAAAAAGTAATGTTGTAGACCTCATCCATTCCATTATCATCCCGACCACGCTTTATATATGATAAGGTCCAAGATAATATCTCTTAGAGCCTTATCCACATCATGACCCTAGGAAGTCAATCCAACCGTGGACTCTTAACAATCTTACAATGAGCCGTCGGTTATCATGACCTATTGTATCATCATCATAACAACAATTGTGAAGATGACACATGTCATCATCTTTTCATGGTAGCCGTTTCACAACACGACAATGGGTTTAGTGCAGATTACTAGGCAATAATTTCAATACAATAGCTTCAATTTAATCATGATGAGTTATGCTATCTTTGAATGAATTGAAATGTCATACAAAATTTTCTACTAAATTTTTTTATTCAATGCCAAATTTTGAAATTTTGCAAAAAATTTTGAAAGAATTGATACACATGATTTTTCAGTTTTCTTGACCTTATTTACATGCAGTACTTTTCAAAAAAATTCACTTGCTTAAAAATGAAAAATTAATATTTATTACCAATTACTTCAATGCAAAACAACATTATCTTTTATATACAAAACTTATTTTTTTAGCGACGATAAACGCCGTTACTTTTTATTCGGCTTAGATCTTGTTTAAAATCTCATCTTTTATTTAGAAAAATGACAAACTATATTTGTGAATATTTAAACCATTTTTAAAAAAATTTCAAATAGCAAGTGGATCATAACTTCTTCTTTGTTTGTAAAAATTGATGCAAAAATGCTTTGCTCTCATTGCTTATTGCATTGCTTCTTTAAACTTCTTTTGTCATCAAATTTCACTTTGGCTACTCTATTATATATAATCTTATACTTGTAAACCTTTTTTTTCAAAATTTAATGATAATAAAAATGCCTTTAGGCTCATCTAATTCATTCCAAAATCATCCTATCACTACTAACATTCTTTGTATTGTAAACATCAAACTTGGAGAAACTGTTCTTTATTATAGAAGCGCATCTTGTGAAACAATTTTTTATCCTCTTTGATCATCTCTTGATTAATCTTAAACCTATTCTAGTCTACTAGATAATATTTCTCCATAAAGGCCTGACTTCCTCATCTCAAACATGTTTGAACATTTTTTTTATTATTACATTGGTATTTATTAATTTCACACTTGATTCTCATTGTAAAAGTTCTTATGCTTTGTCATTGATTGAGGTAAAGTTTGAAACACTTCATCTTTATCTTTGTAAAAATTATTTACAAGAGCCTCAATTTACATAACTTTTAAACTTGATATTGATAATTTCATAAAAAAAATAAATCACTGAAAAATATTTGGAAGATTTTTTTCTTAAATACACTTGTGAACATTATCTACCTTGCAATAGTGTATGAATACGCAAACGCAAGCACGCAAACGATTGTGATTTTATTAGTTTATTTATCTTAATCTTGCAAGGATTTGTAAATTTTCAAGTTTATGTCCTTTAGCTTTCAAGATATTTTGAGCTTATGTATTTTAGTAGGAGTTAATCAAATCTTGGGCGTAATTTTTAGGCTTTTGAGTAACGCAGTCGTAAGTCCTTATGTTTTTCTGGCCATCTTTTGGATTAAAATTAAACAATTCATTTTTTTAATTTTTTGCATGATGGTGGTATCCACCATAAAAAATTCATACACCATTGAAAACTTTGTTTCTCCTTGCTTTTTAGTTTGGAGTTGAAGCTCCACATCCCCCTTTAAAAAATTATGAATGCTTTCGGGAAGAATGGTTACCAAGTCTGAAACATGATATTCTTCTTACTCTCCATTTTTGGGGATCTTTTTTTCAAAGAATACAAACATGTTTGTGGAAGTGATATATGTATTTTCAATCAATCATGATGTTCAGAAACAATAATATGGGAAAATTAAACCAATGAATGATAAATGTATCACAAAGGAGGAATTATGTGATCCCAAAAAAAAGTGTAAAAGATTTTAATTGCAGGAGTTGTCTCTTTTGGGAAGTTTTTTTTGCATGTCATCTAGTTTAGTTGATTAAAAAATGACATGATAAAAATCTGAATATTTGAGAGGTCCTAAATTGCATGGCATCCTTTGCCATTTCAATCAAGGACAACTACTTCACAATCAGATGATCAAAGAGTATTGTTCATCTCCTTGTAAATGTCTTGAACTGTACTTCATTAAACGACCTTCATGATCTTCTATGGAACATACTTCTTGGATTTCTCCTTTGGTATCCATGTTATCTTCTTCTACCCCTTCAACCCCATCATTGTGTACATCATTAAAATCCTTTTAAGGGAGGAACCAAACAAAATAAAGGTTAAATGCAAGTTGAAACAAACCATCATACTTCTGAACACTTTTCTTGTCTCCTTGAATAAAACCATGAAGCAAACATTCTCAAATCACAGAGAAAATTCTTGTTTCTTTTCCCTTATAGAGATTTCATGATTGGTTCAGAACATATCCATTGTTTTTATTTTATTTAGCAAGTTTGATCAAGATTATGTTGTCAAGGAAATCTTTAAATGTCTCTATCTATAAGAGGCAAAAACCAACAAACTCATCACAAAATATCTTGGCTTTTGTAAGCTTTGAACAACTCTTGCAACCACAAGCTCCATGATATTATTTACAATTTAGGCTTTTTTTTTTGAGATTTAATCGTGCAAGTAGAGTTGGCCGGCATTTGAGAAGAATATTTAGAGGCTAAAGACTAAGCATTCAAGGGCATCAAAGTGCAAAAAAGATAAGAGATCACTTAATGGCAGCAATTGAAACAAGGTTGCTAAAAGAAAAAGAGCAAAAATAGGCTAAAAGTATTGTTTGTAAAACAACTATAATATATTTTCATTTTGGTTGGATCTGCAATACGAATATGGTAGTGTGGAAATAAATTCAAATTACATCAAACACCAGAAGACAAAGCACTGGCCTTCATACAGTTGATTTTTCTCATTTCATACATGTTTCAAAATCTTCTTCTTTATTGCATTGGCTTGTCTTTTATTAATTTCACACTTGATTTTTTTTGTAAAAATATAAATTTTTTTATGCGCTGTCATTGAAACAAAGTTTGGGAGACTTCATCTTTGTAAAAATCATTGAGAAATGTGTCAATCAACATCACTTTGAAAAGGCTGGTGGACCTTTATCGTGCCTCATTCATTTCATACGATTTTTCTACAATTCATGATATTCTATGTTCTATCAATATGACTTTTCACAGTAATTTCAGGTGTTATTGGGTCGGAGTTAATAGGACCTTCAGGCAGCGGGAAGCTTATATGAGGAGATCTCTTAGGAGTGAAGTTGTGCCACATGTTTATCTCTTCTTTTATTACTTCTTCTCTACCCCTTAAGCGATGATGTTGTTAGTCATACCAGCTGGGGGAATGTGAGAGACGTTACAGCGTGATGGTGATGACTTGACACTACTTGGGACGCTTTATTCTACATGGTTACCCTTACATTGTTCAATAATAACGTGAAATGATAAGATTGTGCGTAGCGAATGATGACTTCATTGTAAGCATATTGAGTTCTACCCCACTCGTTTGTGAAGTCTGTCGGTATGATTCATCCGTGGATGTTATAACTGCAGGAACAATCGAAAAGCATCCCAACGCTATGAGCTATCAACACCAGTCGTTAAGGAGTATGCTCATGGGCAGAGCTACTGGTCGAGGATGGTGTTTATCGAATTCTGTAAGAATATGCTAAAGTAATCCCAACGTCTGACAAACACAATCCAATTTCAATTTCGAATAGGTCCCAGTTCTTCGGACATGTGTGCCCACGATTGACTTGAAAATTACTGTATTCTAATTGCATTTTTGAATAACATGTGAAACCTCCCCTCTTGCTAACTATGTCACATATCATAAAATATTTTCTGTTTGCCGTACGGAGTTTCGAGTTCTCGTATGTTCAAAGATCTCTTTCTTGATCCAGCCATCTCCTCTCTCCAGGTTGGTGAAGGCTTTTACCACGTGACTTGGCGATCTTGAGCTGTATAGGAAGGTTAGGACAATTAGACCTATGGATGGTGATTCTATTATCACTCTCAGTCCTTTCTGAAGAAGAAACGGAGTGGAAAAAACAAATTCCATTTGTGTCTCTATGCATATCATGAGTTGTTCTTGGAGGATATCCAACTACCTGTAAAACTTGTTACTCTCAACGGCGAAAATGGGGCTAATAATCCAATGCTGGAAACGAGCCAGTTATAGGCCGACTAAGACTTAAGGAAGTTTTTAAGTTAACCTTTAAGGTCTGCTTTTGTATTTTTGGAGTGAATTTCTTCAATTCAGAAGCATTTTATGAGCAAGATGATGACATCGCACTTTTATCAGCCTTTGTCCTGTTGTCCCTTATTCTGTTTTTGCATGATAACAAACATTATATGTCTTGAGATAACCTAAAAACCTCACTATTTGAGGAACTAGTGGAAATGATAAGAGGTAGATTCTTGACAAAGATTTAGTTTCGCTCCTAAAACAACCCGGAAATGATCTTCTAGAGTTGGTTTTGATGTTCGTCGTCGCAGATGCTGATCCACATATAACGTATATGATTGTTGCTATTCGAATCATGCAAGATACGCCTTCGAATTCTAGATCAGATTCCTTGTCTGATCAGTGATTATAACAGGATCCAGTGCCAAGTGTTCGGAAGGGGACCGTGTATAATGCTATCACACCTCCAGCATGCCATAAAGCTGCCACAAGATGTGGGAGTATTGGAAAAAATCAATGCTTCACGACGCAACGACTGAATGATAATGTGAAGGAGGTGGCAGCAGCCGCTCAGCGTGTTGCTGACGGTTTCAAGCACAGTTTGCGCAATGCTTATAATGATCGCGAAGTTGCAAGTGATCAAGCCATATCTCAGGTATACTTCAATCTGTCCTTTATTATTTTCAAATCGCAGAGCAAGATAGAATTTCCAGCAACGCTCTTTCTTCTAAATATGTGGACTTCTGCTGAGCTCTCAATGCTGTCTTAGTTTGATGGAGTCTCAATGCTGAGGACAACGCTCGAAGTCCACTGCCCCCCGCATAAAATCTAATAATAGCATCGCTAACAATGCTGTCTGGTTTTCTTCTCAGATCGTTGGTCCTCCTGTCATCAGCTTTGCAAGAAAAACATGTACAACAACTTCTGTAATCTGATTTGGGAATTATGCGAACCCATGTGTAACACTCATCTGGCAAGGTTAAGCTTATGAAGGTTTGTATTGTGGATACACGATAAAGGAACAAAGTATAATAAGAAAAGGGATGGGAAGACTCCATAAAAGCGGACAAGGATGGAACCAAACCGGTAACAAAGGTCTAGGCCCCAATAGTATCACATTGGGAAATATGTCATATAGCACCTAAGATATCTGGGCTATCTAGGTCAAACGGTCTATAAATAATAGGAGCATCCGAAGAAGCATCACCTAATGTGATTGCTCTCCTATGGATTGCACCAGCTAGTGCTCTCTGTAGAGCAATGGAAACACGTTACCTAAAATAGGCTATACAGTAAACTAAAGATAGTAATACCCCATGTTGCATAGTATGGTAGGCTCTCACTCTCTCTCTCATGAATATGTCGAAGTCGGTGTCCATAGCTCCATATAACTCCAAAGCTCATATCGTACCTCCCTTGGTAAAGGGAGATACTATATATCGTAATAATACCTGTAAGAGAAATGATCCCGTATCCACGTCCCTTGCATATATCTCCAATATAGATCTATTTGTGATCATAAATCGAAAAGATAACAAAGGTGCATTGAGCGTCCAACTCACCAAGAATACCGTAAGTGCCGTCTCCTCCATCGACAATAAGCCTACGCCTCCACATGAAATTGGCAAAGATGTCTGTCTCCTTGCCAAATCTATTGTGCCACACTCGAATATCCCTAGTCTGATGATCTCACCAAAGACGCACATGATCCTCCTATCAAAGGTTACCAAACGTGATATGAATGTGGGTGAAGGAGGAACCGTGCGAAAAAGGTAGATGGATCGACGAGCAATACTAGATGACAATATACCAAACGTCACATGTGGATCCTCTAGTAGAGGAAGGTCGTCTACATGTAAAATATCCTCGATAAGTGAAATATTAAGCTAGCGTGAAACAAAATACTCAGACCGTATTGGCACTCCTAGAATACGTAAACTATTTGTCGATGTCTTACATCCCTCTAGAAGCTGGAGATGAGGCGGAATGACCAAAGGAGATCAAGCCCTATGCTTTGACACCTTAATTCTCAAGTCTACAAGATGAAGCTCGGTAGTCAAGTAATCAAAGGTTTGCCTTGTGTTGTCTACAAGGCCTACAATATGTGTATCATCCGCTAAGGAGGGGAACACATAACTGGACACGGCCAAAGCAATAGACAAAAGAGCTCTATAATGAGCCATGACAAATAGGGGTCCTCCCAAAGGATCCCCGTGTCGAGTGCCAGTGGCAAACTGTAGAACGGTGATTCCCTCCTCGGAAAAACCATGATGGTAAAAAAGAGAAGAATATGAATAGTAGAAAGACCGTACGAAAGGAATGAGGCTTGATAGGGGTCCATCAGCCTTTCTAAGTTTTCTAAAAATGGATGCACGTGAGATACTATTAAAAGCATTCTCAACGTTCACCTGCAAGATAATCCAATCCGGATGGATATCTAGAAGTGCTCTAATGCCCAACGATACCGCCTCACAACCTCTTGGTGTGGCGACTCCAAACTGATGTGGAAAAAGATGCTTTTGGAAGGATGAGCGATGCTGCAAGATAACGGTACGACTGGTTAATCGTAATAAGACCTCTCCAATAACAATCAGTCTGATGCCCCCAATGTTTATGCGAGAAGCCGACTAGCACCCTGAACGTGACTTAATGACAATGGAATCTTCCCTCTCGCAACTGATGCAGCCACCTGGAACAACTCAGTGAAACCACTAGAGGGATCATCCGCCTGAAAATAATCTCGAAGATGCTCATATACCATACTTGACAAACCCCTTGAGGATAAGCATGGGGCTGTGCATAGAGAATGTGCAAATCATGATCTATGAAGACATAATGGCTCCTCTGGCTGATACTCCAAGACCTCTAATCATATCTCCTCGCCCATGGGTGGATATAGAAGGCGTTAAGAAGAAATCGTCTCCTCAGTAGGACTAGCCATGGATAAAGGATGAAGGGCCCGTGAAGCCCTGCTATACTCTCCGGCTTGCCCCAAGATCATACACCGTCGCAATCACGCTATATGAGAAGTATCATGGATACATGAAGAGATTGAGAAGATTGATAAGCAACGTGAGGGCGAAGAGTGGAATATTCTGAGCAAAGAGGAGCAGGTACTTGATCAATTCATCAAAAGAGGGTAGCATGCATCTTCTTTGCTGATCAGCTCTTGTGTAAGTCAGTCACAAATGTCTCGGGAGGTTTTTTAGGTTCTGGAAATACAACCTGTCAGGTGAGAATGCAAGGCCACCCTGCGTGGGTTTTAATGCGAGGTCGACTCTTACTGAAGGACGAAAAGAAGAAGATCGATGATATGCTACATCGCCTCAAACTTGAAGCGGCGAGCAGGAAGGGCAGTATTGCTTCGGCAAATTCCATTCAGTCACTGTCATCATCCCCGCAGGACTCGGGACGCCTTTCTAAGAGCACAGGATCAGGTAGAACAAGCGTAAGCAATGGGTCACGAGTAAGTATCAGTTCAACTTCTTCTCGCGCAGGAACTGTAGACACTGCCAGGAAGTTGTCATCAAGTTCTCCAGTTCCATCAAGCCAAAACGTGCGCACTGGATTTCATCTAAACGTACTAGTGGACAGTCCAGCATGGTAGCACCAGGAGGTAAAGCAGGGACCAGGGTTTCCTTAAGTTTTGGAAACCAAATAGCAGGTTCTGCCAGGCCTGCCTCGCCTGCGGTTAACCTGATCCCGCAAACTCCTTCACCTATTCAAGATTCGAGTGATCAGTCAACTTCCAGTCCGAGTGTGATATTAAGGAAGAAACTCGAAGGCAGTGCCCAGCAGAAGAACATCATCATAGAATGGCTGAAGGAACGAAGTCCAGACAATATTGTTTACTCATAATTATAGCTGGAGTATTGTGTTGGCAACCTGATCTAATTTTCGTAGAAACCGAAATGAGTTGGATCAAGTTCAGTTATTTGTACAGGCTCATTGAGCTCGAAATTGAATGGAGGTTTTGAAGAATTAAAGAAATGTAAAGACAAGATGAAGAATTACCGTCAGAAAGGTTGTACATTCTCGTGCCATTACATTGAGTAAAAAGGGAAAGAAAGTAGCGGTGAATATGTTGCGATTGTTTGTCATCATTGTTGGAGTTCTGTAGCATGCACAACAATCAATTACGGTCGTAGGGCTCTGAATGTCGAAGATGTAAGAAAGTGAACTTCTTCATATCTTCAAGTGTTAATGAGCTATTATATAACCAGGCTGACCAAAAAACTGAAGTGCTATGTACGGACGTGAATGAGGAAGGAAAAGCGGTCGGAGCCAGCAATGCCTAGGCGACGATCATGACATAGTAAATGTAGTATCATCTTACGAGGTAAACAAAATTGGGTTATTGAAAGATTTTCTGAAATTTCAGAAAACAGTAGAGATCGAGGTATTACCACGAGTATATTCATCATTGATCTGGTGTCTCACAAATTTATTTGTTTTGTTTGAGAATAGGAACTTTGACCTCCTCAGTTCCCCTATCCAACAGATGCAAATGTAGATTAGTAACATAAATGAGAGGCTGTCTACTTTGTAACCAAATAGAGCATTGTCAGGCTCTGGGGATAATATTGCATATCGGCTCACTAGTGCGAGAAAGGTGATGGAATGTTATAATTTCATTAGCACCTTATTGGCATCCATTAACCATCCTTCTTTCCGCATTGCAATCCTGTTTTATTTATTATTGTGGCAGTAGTGAGATTCGGCGAAAAATTTGTTAATATACATGTTATTCGATGGCCTTGTTTTACAAGCCAAACATGTTGTCAATCTCTTTAAGAAACTATGTAGAGATGATAACATGGTATCAGCCTAGTAAGTGTGCGTTGCTGCAGTGATGCTTACAAGTTTAGGGTATTATGCGGAAATTCATAATCGTTGAGAGTACTCAAAAATGTTTGACGTTGATGTGTTAAAGTTTCTCATCATCGTAGATCAAAGGCACTCACAACAGAGTATGTATGATCTTTGTATGACATTTTTCTTCATACAAGCATAAAACTTGAAAACTATTGATTCACATAGGTTGTAATTGGTCAACGAGTGCTGAAATTCCATGATTAGCGTTATCTGGTTCTTCAATATGAACATTTTATGCAATAAATGACTGCCTAGTGGAAACACACTTCAACCACATGAATGGTGTAGAACGTGGTCCACTTCGTATGAATGTTTGACATCCTCTTGTATAGTATTTGGGTTTTGAGCCAAGTTCTCCGCTTAGTATGACATCAGTGGAATGCAGTGATCATGTCGTATGTACTATCATGCGACATCAGAAGAATCATCCAAGGAGTTTTAAAGTTCAAGGGTGATTCCCATGTAACCCACCACGTGCATGGTGAAGGGATTTTGATCATGGTGAGATTTGCAGTAAGAGATGCAAACCCTCTGCCCTCAGAAAGTAATGTTGATATTATAACCAAACACTGATCTTCCTCAGAAACATAACTGCGTAATTAACATAATTACGAAGATTCAAACGAAGAACTCAAGCGGCAACATGTACAATTCTATGGAAAAATGTGCAAAGGTTTATTGCATCAGTGCCAAACACATGCATATTATCTGCATCATGCGATTTAAACGTTTTCCAAATTCTAACATGTCAAAATTCGAGTACGAAGACCTCTAGTCATGCACTGCTCGCACACCCATGCATAACCACCTCCTTCTAAATGCACATATTTCGCTTTGTACAACTTGAAATTGGAATAGTTATTTTCAAGCTGAGGCGCCAGAGCTTGCCTCATCTGCAACCATGCTTCATTCAGGGTCATGCTTTCCTCTCCTTTTGTTAATGCCACACACTCATCACTACTAATACTATCTAATGCAGCACTAGCCGCTGACAATGGAACTGCAGTTTCCAAATTTCCGAACTCCGGAAGGGCTTGCCCTAACCCAAGGGTCACATGCAGTCCAGCCTTCACAACATAATACACGAATTTGCATGAAATTTCAGAAAGGTTCCGAAGCCACCCTCTATTCTCCTGATCCAAGCGTAACTCCAAACCTTCTTGATCTTTGACGATGTGAATCCCAGTTACAGACTCACACATCAAGTGTAAGCGAACGGCTCTTCCGAAGCGCAAAGCTGCAGTGATCCTAGCCAATGAGCCAACGTCGTCGACTGTGATGTACGGTCGTTTGGGCGTTCTGGCCTGATGTAATGATTCTGAATACCCAATACACCTGTCAACACTTGACATGAAGGCGCTCAACGTTGACTGCAGCTCATGCTGTAGAGAGATTATCTGTCCCATTTTGATCTCAACTCTCTGCATGATGATCTCCACCGCTCGCAATCTATCGTCCAAACCATCAACCTTTTCTCCAAGCTGATCGAGCTTAGACAAAACAAGTCGGGTCGAACGATTTTCCCACAGTTGTTCTGGCCCGACTCAAGCGGCTGGCTGAAGCAGGACGCCAGTTTTTGATTCGAGCTAAACTGAAGTTGCCAACCCCTTTCCCACTCTCAGAGTCAAACTGAGCCAAATCACTGTTCACGCTGCTCAGGCCTTGGTGCAGTGACTCCAACTGTTGACTGCGCTGCTGCTGAATCTCATTGACAACCGCTTCCACATCGCTCTCCCACAGCAAATCCTTAGCTCGCTCAAATGGTGAAAGTGAGTACCCTGGAATCGGGGGCCAAGAGTGCTCGTAGTTGAGCAACATTTCCTCCTTCACCAAGTGGGACCTATCCAACGCAATCTCCTCAAGTTGCTCCTTGAGGCTACTCAGGAAGTTTGATTTTAGCTTCTCGATTAGAATGACTCCTCTGAGATGACTCGGAATCAGCATCTGCACGCACTGTGTTTGAATCACACCGAGCACTAACGCCACCCCGGGACAACCTTTGGGTGATGCGCAAAACGATGTCAACTCCTCGACGATATGCTTCATCACATATTTCACAGCCACCTCCCTTGACTTATGCTTCGAGCATAACATCAGAACATCTACATGATTGTGGATTTTTCACGCTGAATGTGCTCGAGATAAATCAAGAAAAACTCGCAGGTAATGAGTAGGTCACAGTCTCCTTGCAAACATGCATGTCGGATATCAACTTGTGTCTCATGAAGATCTGCATATATAGAAATTTGGTAAAAAAGTGAGTCAGACATTCTAATAATTTCAAATAATAATATTAAAAAAACCATTCTATTCATTTTATACAAATTACAATCAAAACTTGACACATTCAGAATTTTCATATTTAATATGAACTCATGATTCAATCAATTCAAAATCAACCTCACCTGGAAGCGTGGAAAAAAAGCAGCAGTCAGTGACATTCTTCTTTCATCTTTGCATTGAATCCGAATGCCAACAAACTGTGAATTCTCATGCTTAGGAATCCATGACATGGACTCAATGTTTGCTCCGTCTTGATGCTCCTGTTCTTGCATGCTCACGGATGAAGGAAGGAATGAAATATCAAGAAGTTTCTTCCCCACTCCCAAACTTGAAACATAAATCTAAATTCATCAGAATGTTTTCAAGAACCTCTCTGTCCACATTTTGGAAACGTGGTTTCGTTCCCAGAAAATCTTCTAGTAATCCAACAAAGACACTCTCACTCACAAATCCGTCCTTGCTTGAGTAAAAGTCAAGTGACATTGTTTTATCAGAAGACTTGGGCTTGAAAGTGTTGACCCAAAGCTATCAGCTCACCCAAAAAAACATTGGTGAGCCAGTTGGGATCAACAATGATGTAATCAATGTTGGGGATGTAAATGATGGATCCAACATCATTTAAATAAGATATGATTGAGTTTAATATACTTGAATGATCAACTGATTGAAGCGAAAATGATGGAATGATTTCTTTCAAGGTGGGAGCACAAAATTCATGAAACTTTGTGGATAACCAAAGAGGGCAACTTCTGTTTTCCTTGGTGTTTGTAACCAAGAGGGAAGAAAGTTGAAAACACAAATGAGGAACCTTCGGGGATTTTTCACTCAACAAATTCTCGAAGATCTTGAAAATGTGATTTTTGAGAGGAATCACTTGTTTCTTCTTCCGAGCATCGACATGAAAACATTCTTGATTAGGGCAGAGATCCACAAGATTTGCAAAATCTCTTTTGAGTTCTTTCACGATGGAGTGAGCCCAAGTAAGTGACATGGATGTCACTGACTTGGGCTTTCACACAAGGATAAGATGACATGGATGTCATCTTATCCTTGTGTGAAAGTACAACAAGAACTTGTGGAAGATTATGTCCCGTGACCTGAGTGCTGGATGCGATAAAACGCAACCAGTACTCCAACTCAGTCTTAAAAGAATAATCTGGTTTGATTGAAGATGTGTCTTCATTGAAAGGGCTATACACAAAAAGAAAAACACAAAAATGGTTTGCTTGAGGGAACAATACATTTTGAAGGGTGCGAAAAATCCATTGTCCTGCAAGGTCCCAAATTGCGACTTGCATTTTATCATCATTCAGGAGGAACTCCACTTCGATACCTTTAGTTCTCCACAATTCATCCCATTTCTTTCCAAGCCAACTTTTGCCTTGAATGATTCTCATCAGGGTTTGCCGCAATTGAGTCTTGCCTACAAATGAAAAAAAAAACAACAAAAAAATTTATTATCAAGATATATCTCAAATGATATCGTGATGAATATTTTATTAAATTTATAAATACTGAAAAAATAAAACTAATTATAAAAAATTTGCACTTTTATTAAAAAATTATATTTAAGAAAAAAAGACAATTTATTCATGAAAATAATATTTTAATGATATTATTTTCATATTTTACACTTTTATATTTATTAAAATTTTAATTAAATATAAATTTTATTATATTCTGCTCTAAATTTTAAAAAAAAAACCTTAGATTTTTAAATCACATCCATATAAAACATGAAAAATATAAAAAATATTTGAAAGAGCAGCTGACCTGCTTTGGGAGAGCCACATAAGAATAGCATCCCCAAACTTTAACTTAGCGTCTCTGAAAACCGACACGTAGGCGGCCCGCTTCTTGTTCTGCCTCAGGGCCTCCTCAATCAGCGCCGCCTTGCCGTCTTTTCTCCACGAGCTGCCCCATACTCCCATGTACTGGAGAGTCAAGTTCACCTGCAGGAGCCCCATCAGATCCTTGAACGCCTCTTCATCCGGCCCTTCGCAGGAATTCAAACCCAAGTGAATGAGGCTTGTGTTCCCCCGCAGACACCCAAACAGCTGCTTCCATCCTCGTGGCAAAAGGTTTCCTTTAAGAAACCAGAGTTTAAGTTTCTTCAAGGTGGAGGCTTCATCATTCCCATGAATGTGGAGCAACCTTTTCGGATGCAGTAATTGGTTGCGGGATGATGGGAAGCGCAACCCAAGAGATCTTAGTGACTTGACTTTGCCGCTCGAGGCCTGCTCTAAAAGTTTGTACGGTAATGTCACGTCATCAGCGTCCATGTAGATGTAGTCTCCTTCCACTGCATGCACCTGATTGAGTATCGCAAAGTGGATGATGGGGTCCTTGACATCGGAGCTAGCAGCACACACAAGCTCTTCTATTCCCTCATGGCACTCTCTACTGCACTCCTTCCATCGAACTCTTACATGAATGGTTGCTGCTGTTGCATTGTCACGTATGGCCTGGCCTATCACGCGCCATTGCTGGGACGCATGTCGCTTTCATACAACTTCACTTTCCTCAGTGATCGATTGGAAGACAGAATTGCTGGTAGACAATCGTCAAGTCCAGAAACAAATCTCAAATAAAGAGTATCAATGGATTGTTTGCAAGAATCGCCGGCAAATGCGGTAAGCAACAAGGCCGACGCTCCGCCCTTCACGTCAACTAATTCAAAATTATTCAAAGATGAGCTCTGGATTAAAGCCTGGGATAGAGTTTGAACAGCATCCTCGTCGATCATGTCTACGCCGCCCAACATCAACGTTCCCAATCGAGGAGCACAGTTGACCACCTCAGCAACGTGCTTGATAACGCTCGCGTCCTCCCACGCGTCCTCTAGGCGTAAACACTTGAGATTTGATTGGGAATTCGCTTGCAACCCAAATGCGATAAATCTCTGGCAGTCAATCTCCAACGTGATATAAAGTGCTCTAGAGTGCTACTGGTCTCCAGAATTTGCCTATAAGTAAACACAATCTATCTACCTCTGTTCTAAAATCGTTGTTCATTGGAAACTTGGAACTCTACTCCAAGTTTCCAATGAAGAGCAATCACGTTAGTTGATGATTCTTCATATGCTATTGTTTGTAGACCTTTTGACTTGGATAGTTTAGATATCTTAGGTGCTCTCGTATATATTTTTCCCGGTGTTATACTATTGGGCCCTAGCCCCATGTTACCGGTTTGGATTTGATGGGGTCTTCCCATCCCTTTTGTTATTATACTTTGTGTGAGTTGTTGACCAAGATTTGATTTCATCCATGTTAGACATATGGGATCTTCCCATCATTTTCTGTTATTTTATTGTGTACTTCCTTATAAGTACTTTTGGAGTAAGGAGTATGAGCACTTAAGTTAGATTTGAGAACAGTGCTAGACTGCACACCTCTCAATACTGACTCAATCTCAAAGTGGATGCATGAGAACTGTACTTCCAACTAGGAGAAAACAAATATGGTTCCAGATATCGAAGGGTGTTGCAGGTGCCAATTGCCTCCAGCACTTGGATTCGCCACTCCATGTTTGTCGAGGGCAATGCATGCCGCGTGAAGAAATCCCCATATTTTGGGTCCGTCAAATCGGGAAGACGCTTTACAGGCTCGGCGCCAGGCCCGGCTTTTCCTTGCAGACGCTGTATAAGGTACTGGAGAGCGACAGGAATCTCTGGTTTCTTGTCTGTCTTGCCCACGGCGTCCATTCCTTGTTGTCTCAAGTTCAGCAGCGTGACTGACGATGGAAGAACCTGCACCTTCGTTCTCAGAAAGGAAGAAATGTTTGTTCCTTTGCATGCGCGGGCAAAATGTAACCAAACCGAAATGTAATCTACCAAAAAGAGGCCCTCTCCTCGATCAACAAGACCCTTTCACTCGAATAAAACTGAACTTCCAGTCGCAGTGTCACAACTCGTGTGCATGTGACTTCTTGAGTGGTGCAAGAGGAGCAAAAGATAGAGTACTTTAAGTTCTGCGGATATGCTGATCATTAACTATGACCACAAATGCAGGGAGAGTGCGAGGTAGCAAAGAAGGTGCAGTGTGGAAGCAGAAGGTTGTTTGAATTCAGTGCTGGGTATGACAGGGGATGTGAATCAAATTTAACAGTGAGAACCTGTATGCTGATTTGAAGGGAAATCGTGGAGCTCAGGTATATGAATCATGTGCAAAGGGAACTTCAAGTCTTTTGAGAGCGGAACCTTATTGTGAGCTCGGAACAGAGAGAGGCGTTTGATGTGCAGTAGTGACTGAACTGAGAGGACAACCTGATAGTTGTACACTTGAATCTGAAAACCACAAGACTAGTTTGTAGCAAAGATAGTGGGATCTGGAAGCAAAATATCATGGAATTCATATCATGAATTCATATCGGATGTGAAGTACTCTGAGTAGTGAAAAATGGGATGTAATATTGGACTGAGAGAATGCGAATCTAGCAACATCAAGACCCAAGTGCGGACAGACCTTACAATCGTTAGGTGTTGGGAAAAAAATGAAGCGTAAGGAAGCATACATCGGAATCAAGTGAACCATCAAGGAAACGACAACATGCGAACACAACAAGCGTGTTTCTAGATGCTCGGTGTGATGGCACATGGTCTTAGAAAATGAGAGTCGCTCTTGACTTTGTTGTACATGCGAACTGGATACGTGAGTGAATGCATCAGTGTGATGAAAGACTAGATATCCTCACGCTTACAAAAAGAATTATAAAGTTCGTCATTTTGATATTTTTCTTATAATCTTTGATCTATTCAAGTTATAATTAACTAAATGAATCTATGCAGATAACTCAGTGGCACATGCATAGTAAGCTTGGTTCACAAAGCATGGTTTTTTTTCTTGTTTTTAAGATCGGTAGAGTAGTTTAGAAAACTCCTAGGTTCAGAGTGGACTGTTATCAGCTTTTGGAAATTTTACTAAACATAATGTCGAAGAAATGTGTAGAGAATTTATGAATACTCGAGGCTCTCAATTGCTTACATAATTGTTCTTCAAGCTCAACTCTCAAGCATGTGAACACATGCACAGTTCTAATTCCAGAATCTGAAAGTCTTTAAACCTCTAACATTAAACTTAAAACAAATATCCTCCCTACGAAGAGTTCTCTTGCTTGTTTAATACGTCGTAGAGTTACATTTTGGCGGGACAAAGTTGACAACTTTTCACTTCCACTAAACTTTCAAAATTTCACTCCTTATTTCCTTTGGAAATCTCTCTCCTGGAGACCCTCGTGCTTTCTTACGCCTTGAAATTCTTTTAGTCCATTCAATATATTTGCACGTCTGGTTTTCGCGAAAGCATTTTAGTTCCAATGGACCTACAGCTGGACTTTCACTTTGGTGTGACATTTTTCAACGTTTTGTAAGACATGCTTTGCATAGAAGAGAAGGAAGCTCTACTGGTCCATTTGTATGTATGTGCAATATTATTACAGCTGCACAATGTAGCCTCTGAGGATGTACATCTTGCAATATCATATGCTTCATCTGACAAATCCATGTGTTGTAGTACCAGCTTCAAGCATCAAACCGTACTGATCCGATCTAAGGGAATATGGCTTTTCAGATGAGTCGTCTTATTTTCCACATTCAGTTCACTTTACGTGTACTGAAGTATAAAAAACTGGGTGGGAAATATCAAAATATTCATTGCTGAAGATTCTTCTTGTTTCAGTTCAGGGAAAGACTGGTATGTTCATAATCAAGATCTACCTTCACCCTCTAATTTTAATCTTCAGCAATGACCGAGTCCAATACTCAATAGAAACTCTCATAAGAACAATTTCGCATTGCATATTTTTGCGCGAGAGTAGGTAGAATAACTTAGCTGAGTCATATTTCAAAACAGGCACAGGTCGTATAGTCACATTGAAAATTGAGAAAGTCAAAGCATAGATATTTGTTCTATTACCCCTAGGTTTCATCCATGTAGGACTTGATAGGGTCTTCCCATCCTTTTTGCTATATTCCTTGGTTCCCATTTGGGATATATGCTCTTGCTATTAGTTCTCCGTGGTTCAAATGGATTTAATCTAGTACGTGATTATACAAGTTATCAAGATGTGAAAGCATAGCATGACATGGAACAGAAAACTGGTCCAATCAGCATTTCAAGATGACTGACTTCACTGAATGCAACATATTGCCAGAAAGAACCTACTTAGTAAGCCACATGAGAATAGATTCGTAATCTCCTTGCAAGTATTGTACGAGTTGTATCATGATGATTCATGCGTGAGAAGGTTGCTTCCTCTTGATTTTGTCGCTCATACAGGTTTCGATGGATTCAAATCTCAGTAACCATTATCTTTCTGGCAAAAAACAGAGTGGGTCCTTTAACCATCCTACTTCGTAAAACGCAGACGCCATGGATTTGCACCGAGCCACATGTTCACTGACCTCACATGTTGTCCTTCTTGGAATTGTCTCCTATGTAAGTGTAGGCAGATACGACGTCTACACGATATATCGAATTGTACTCTCTTGATGATTTGCAGCTGCCTCTTAAAGTCCTCATTCAAAAGTAAACCTTTTGGTATACACAAGTGGAGAATAGTACAAATGTGGAAAGTACCTAAGAGTCAGCACTAGTAGACACATGCACTGTCTTATATGTGGAATCTGTATTGACTTTTAGCAACAAATTCTGAAAACTGTAAACAACACTTTTTGCAGTTGCCTCGCAAGCTTTCCAGATTGTTTCACAAGTGGAGAAATTTAAGTCAAATTTAAGGTTCAGAAATTATCAAAGAGGGAGTTTTGTCCTTGTAAAGTTCATTCATATAACAAAACTTAAGGGTAAAGAAATGCGAATGGGCTCAAGACTCTGATTTGCAACAATCTAAGGATTTCATATCTTAAGCCTTTGTCTTTTATATACAATAAATAATACTTCACTCAAGCTGTAAAGTTTGTTCATGCTTTTTGATAATAAATTGATTTAATTGCATGAACCTCAACCTTTGGCGGATGGTAGACTTTACGAGATCCTTTTGAAATGTTTGAAGATCATACAGTATATTACTTTGCAGCACGCCCTTTATCTTGCTACAGAGCTTCTGAACCACCTAAACTAAACGTGGTAGATGGTCAATCCACTGTCTATCAATTTGAAACCTCTGAATATAGGTGATAGCAAGCCGGTTCCAACAAATTTCTGATTAAGCACATGATAGAACGCTCATGAAACTTACTGCGATCAACATCAATCCTATCAAAAAGTTGTATGATTCAAACTTGCTTGCAAGTGAGGAGAGGATGTGTTGTATCCATGAATTGAAGAAAATTTCGAATGCTAAATGTTAAATAACCATGATTTCGTAACTTCAGATGAAGATTTGTTCTAGAGAATTATTGATAATATAAACTTACACGTAGACAAATATTTGATATATCTACTTAAATGAAACCTTTTTTAGTCCAACTTTTGCACTCTAATGCTCAAATCATAAGTCCAAATAGTAAATCTCAATAATCAAAATATGTCGATGAAAAGTTTAGACTACACATCTCAAGTATTAGAATGGTTGATATGAATTATCATAAACATGTCTGTCAATAGTTTAGTTTTAGTTGCTATTGGACTATTACCATCCTATAACACATTAAAAATAAACAAACACATTTAGATCAATATATTGTGCAAAAACATATCAACTTGAAATTTAGATTCTAAATTTTGGGAAAATTAATTTAATAAATAATTTAAATAAATATATACGGATAAATTTGAATATAAATAAATAATAAAATAAATGATAAAATAAAATCATACAAACATTAATTAATTAATTAAAAATTAATTTTGAAAATTTAATGAAATAAATAAAAGTAAATAAAATTTTAAAAATTATAATAAAATTGAATAAAAATAATAAAATTACTAAATATATCACAATAAATAATAAAAAATCAATCCAAATAAAATCATCAAGAAATTTAAAAAATATATTTATTTACAAAACTTGAATATAATATTATTTATTATTTTATAAAAATAATTTAATTTTTTAAATGAAGTGAAAAAATATCAATTCATAATACTAACATCTTAAAACTCACAGCAATTTAAAATCCCATCATTTTCTATTTGTACATGGAAGTTTGTATCCAAAAGATCATATATCTTTTGCTAATCATATTACTAAAATAATTTTAAAAAATTAAAATTATGATTTGAAATTTTTTTCATAGATTTGTATGTATTTTTTGCATCTTCATTTGATGATATAATTCATATTATAATCTTATGCATATTCTGAGTTGCATCAGAGTTGCATATTTTCTAATCTTAAAATGCAAATTCATAAACAAGCTTAAATATTTCATTTCAAGCAAGATATTTGATTCAATGAAAGTGTCAATACTATACTTGTTATAAGATTTTTTATTTTTCAAAAGATAAGATGCATCATGCACATTTATGCAGCTCAAGTCTATTTCAGTTGGACAATGAAATCAAGAATTGGATGGTGATGACTTTTTGTAATATACTTGGAACAAGGAGGTGTTTAGGAGCATAGAGATGTCATTTTTTATGGTATGTTTACTCATCAAAATCCTTGATGTATCATTCTCGCAAGTTCATCTAGCCTCAAATGGACTAAATGGTGATGAGAAAAATAGTTGATGCAGGGTAGATGAAGGCTATGCCATTTTTTATTCACCTATTTGTAGCTATAGGTTTAATGAACCAAATGAATGGGTGCAGACAACTCCATCACACCATTCATTTAACTAAGTTTGGATGATAAAGTATGGTAAAAGTCACAGGTGAAATCATTGATGATATTATCTTTGTTTCAGTTCAAGGAAATAATGGTATGCTATATTAAATATATGAGCATTACCTTATCATGTGTTTTAGTCTTTAGCAATGAACGAGTCAAATTACTAACTGTTTAGGGCAATTTGGTTTGCAAGGTATTGCAAGAAAGTAAGTGAAATAACCTAGCTATGTCATATTACAAGGGTGGCCATTGCTTGTTCACAAAGGTGGCCATATCAGGAAAGCAAACGGTTGGAATTGAAAAAGTCTAGAAAAAACTATCTCTTCTTTCTACCCGGTTGACTACCCGGTTTTCAAACTACCCGGTTGAAAAAGATGTATACGTAGTGATAATACAAGTGTTCAGGGCTTAGAAGCGCAACATTAGACATGGAATAGAACACTGGACTAATTAAGAATGTAGTTTTTCATATATGGACTGACTTTACTGACAGCAGCACATTGCAAGATAGAACGTATTGAGAAAACCATATGACATCCGCTTCTTGGTCTCAATGCGAGTGTCCTCCTCCAGGATGGGCGGCTAGTGGCAGCAGCCAAGGTCTTCAAGTATAGAGGTATGCAAAGAGGTCACCTCTTTGTTCCTCTAGCTTTGAAGTTATATGGAGCTATGGACACCGACTTCGACATGTTCGTGAGGGAGTGTGCGAGAGCTTACCATACTAGGCGATATGGGGTATCACTCTCTTTAGCTTACTGTATAGCCTATTTTAGGTAACATGTTTCCATTGCTTTACAGAGAGCACTAGCTGGTGCAATCCATAGTAGAGCAATCACGTTAGGTGATGCTTCTTCGGATGCTCTGTTGTTTGTAGACCTTTTGACTTGAATAGTTCAGATATCTTAGGTGCTGTATTACATATTTCCCAGTGTGATACTATTGAGGCCTAGCCCCATGTTACCGTTCGGTTTCATCTTGTACGATTTGATGGGATCTTCCCATCCCTTTTGTTATTATACTTTCTCTCTCTCTTCTTGGTCTCAATGCGAGTAGTGTACTTGATGTATCATGATGATTCATACATTAGAAGGATAATAACTTACTCCCGATTTTGTCCAACAATCATGTTCGAATGGAGTTAAATATTAGTACCGAGGTCTCTTAACCTAAAAGGCTAAAAGCAGTTTGGGTCTTACAACGACTTGACGGGGTCTTCCCATCCCTTTGACGTTATTACTCGATTTCCTCGTGGGGGTCTTATAACGTGTTCATTGGTATACGTGTAGAGAGTGCAATGTCCAAACGATTTATCAAATCCTTTTGTGTCAACTCTGGCAGTTACTCTGCATCCATTGGGTAAAGGGATGGGATCTTCCCATCCCTTTTGTTATTATACTTTCTCGGAGATCTTGGGGAGACTGATTCATAGATAGTAATCCCTTTTGTATACAAAAGTGCGCGTGGTGAGTGGCCTTTTTAGTGTTTTGTCACCCAAGATTCAAGTCAGCCCCAAAGACAAAATGTACATTGTTCCAGACCTGTAGACCCACAAAATTGCATATGTGGAAAGTATCTACCACTCTCTGTAGACACATGCGCTGTCCTACAGAAGCATCCGTATTGACTTTAAGCTGTGGATTTTGAAAACTGAGTAACGTCTTCTGCAAAATGCACAATATTATTTGCTCGCACTCCACAAGTTGTAAAATAACCCCCTTATACCCTAATTAAAACTCATTAAATTTACTTTTTTTCACCCCTGACAGGCGGGTATTGAAGCCGTGTCAGGGTCACTGTACTGAACAAGGTGAAGAGGCTGGACTTCCCAGTTTCGCCCTTTTTTTTCTGGCCTTTGCTAAAAAGGAGCCTAGTCACAGGACAATGCGTCGACTGCAGAATGCAGTCACACCACCCTACTCCGCAGTCACGCCACCGCGTTCCCTTCCATCCTTCTCTTGGAGGCCCTCCCGTCGAGCCAACCAATGTTAATGATAGCGTACTTGTATATTAGCCCATAAGCCTCATTCATCCTTCAACTTCATTACACCTGGTACCCACAACAGGGAACGTTAAACTTGAAACCGGTATAAACCCATTCATTCTGGGAATTCATGATTAATTAGTATCGGCGCAGGCAGTGTCACCGACGTTTTGCAAATGAAGCTACTTTGCTCTGATCTTATTCAAGCCCTCCGCAGTCACACCATCCTACAAGAACGTGACCGTCTACGAGGTTGTTTTTCCGGTACAGTGTCCGAGGGTTATAGGAAGTAGCGTTTACGGTTTGGGGTATGAGGGAGTATTATAGAGCTGTTGGGGTACGAAAAGTAAAAATCAATCGGATTTGTAGGCTTTGCAGACCTTTGCACAAGTGGGAATTTGATGTGTCTGACACAAGTGGGAAACATAGTGACCTCTAAGGTCTGCTTCTCTTTTAGTTCTTCTCCACATCTCTCCTCTACAAATTGTGAAAGTTGTGAGGAAGGAAGGTTGTCAAGTCTGAAACTTGATATTCTTCTTATTCTTTATAATCATTGGTTTTGTTTTTACTAAAGAACCTCATTCTTTTGTAAAATTCAAAGAATACATACAGTTTGCACACTGAATAAATTCATTTTCATGTTGACGATGCTAAAAAAAAACAGTTCTGTCAATTTAGATATGAGATTTATCCTTAGCTTTGGGACATTGATTTCAGCAGTGTAATAACACTGTGATTATACACATCATTTTTTAGTACTATGTTGAGAAGGATAGGATGAATTTTAGTCAAACAGATATTGAGACCGTTGTTAACTCATTCTTTACATTACTAGATGGATCACAGTTGCCAATGTTATGTGTTTCAGAGCAATTACTGTAATTATGCGGTCCGTTAGTACCACTTGGTAATAGTTGGTTCATGTGTCAGACCACATCAATTTTCCACTTGTGCAAGGGTCTGCAAAGCCGACATATTTGTACTTCCTCGTACCCCAACAACTATAAAATACTCCCTCGTACCCCAAACCGTAACAGCTACTTCTTAATACCCTGGGAGACTAGACCGGTAAAATCGACCTCGTAGACGGTTATGGCCTTGTAGGATGGTGCGACTGCGTAGGACAGAATGAGATCAGAACAAAGTACCTTCATTTGCATAACGTCGGTGACACTTGCTACGGCGATACTAATTACTCATGAATTCCTAGAATGAATGGGTTTATACCGGTTTCAAGTTTAACGTTCCTACTTTGGGCATCAGGTGTAGTGAAGTTGAAGAAGTAATGAGGCTTATGGGCTATTATTCAAGTGAGCTAACATTAACAGTGGTAATAGGGACAATAGGGCCTCCAAGATAGGGATGGAAGGGAACGCGGTAGAGTGACTGCGTAGTAGGGTGGTGCGAGTGCATTGTGGTTTGTCCTATGACTATGCCCCTTTTTAGCAAAGGGCAGAAAAGAAAGGGCAAAACTGGAAGTCCAGACACTTCAACATATTCAGTACATGTTCAAGATTCAAAGAAATAATAGATGTATTACTTCTTTGAATCTTCAAGACTCATGATTAGAATTGTAAACACATGAAAGAAGTGATACACATATCATTTTTTTAAACTTAGAATCCAAATATGAATGAACAATGTCCAGTATTTCCATTTGTGATTTTGAGTAGTTAGATGAAAATTTTGTGAATATATTCCTCTTATGCACTTTGAAACTCAAGGACATGGAAGTAGTTCTAATAACACTACTCAAGACTTTGAAGCCTCACTTGAATGAAGTGATGTTTCAAGGTCTTCTTTCAATTGGCATCATTGACTCTCAAATACTGTTTGTAGTAAGATTATTTTTTGGTTAGGTTTAGAGAATAGATGAGTAAAATTTTCATACATTTTTTCAAGTCGGCACTCAAAATCTCTGAAAGAATTATAGTAACTGCTTCATTCACATTCAGAGTCCAAAGAAATGATAGATGTATCACTTCCCTTGGCTAGGCACATTCTAATAAGTAGCCCTTTTTCGTTTCAGAAGAAAAGAGGCAGGCTTTGGGATTCAAAGAAGTGATAGATGTATCACTTCTATTGGGCGAGAATTCAGAGTCTAAGGAATGATGTGTGTTTCACTTCTTTCAATTTTGAATCACTTTCCTTATGAAACAAACAATATTTTTCACTGGCTACCATAAGGGTTCGCAGGATGATATGTGTATCACTTATTCTTATTTTTCCATTTCTTCTTTGAGCCAATTTAGCTCTTGCATGACCTTTGTAGTTTAACTTTTGCCTAAAGTACATCTCTCATATGCAAGAGTGCGTTGAGCTTTTCAGAAAGGCAAATGAGTCTTGCATCGATAATGGTATCAATAAAACAAATTGATAGTTTTTTAAGGATTTAAGTAAGGAGAAGAACATTGAATTTCAATTGTCAGTCCTTTGTGTGAAGTCATAGTTGTCATAAGTGGTCGACAAGAAAGAAATTATTATTAACATCTGTGAGATAAATTTTAATAAGAAGGTTGTGTGGACACTCATGTGCCTACGTGGATATGAAAATTTTTCCGTCCATGTGATGGACAAGAAAAAATTCATGTGAAACCACACCAAAAAGATGAAGCAAAATACAAGGTAGAAGAGATCTTGTCCTTATTTTATAAAATACTGACAATAACCAACATAGGAGCAACTTCCTCATGTTTGGCCGATTATTTTGGTTGAATTTCAGAAAAAGTACAACAACATATTGCTAAAAAAGTCAATGAAGATGCTCCTAAATAAGAGCAAGTTGATCATTCCCTTGGTTATTGATGTGGGTCTAAGAGAAGTCTCAATGGAGAGTATTCAAACGGAGGATAAAATCAAAAATTTCAAAAAATAAGGGCAGCGAAGGATAAGGTGTTAAAGAAAAGATTTGAGCATAAGGCATTGGAAGAAAATCTTGAGAAGCCCAACATGCTTGCCCTACATGAGGAGAGAGAGCGCAAGAAGATGTTGCAAAGTGTTGAGGAAGCAAAAAAAAAATATAATCAAAAAGTAGGACATAATAAAAAGCTGAAGTCAAGGTTAAAGAACAAAACAAGAAAGGAACATGTGAGAACATATTAGTGAATACTTTAAAGAAATGATACATATATCACTTCTCCACTTTGATTGACGCTTCAATTAGTGAAAGAAAGTGATACAGAAATCACACTTGGATAGAGGGTTTAGTTAATTGGAAGAAGTTATATGTGTATCATTTCTCATTTTCCATAATTTCAATTAATGTTTGGTTCGAGAAGTGATACATGTATCAGTTCTCCAAACATAAACTTGTTTCATTTTTATGATTTTTGTTTCATTTTGTTTCTGATCTTTGTTTCTGTTTGGTTAATAGACATAACATTGCTAGTAGCAATCATGGAGCACGGCCATGTCAGGAGCTCTTTAAAGCTTACAAACAGTCCAGATTTTTTAGAATGCATTTGTTGGATTTTTGTTGGAGTCACAGAGGAGGATATTGGGATTCTTTTTTGGGAACATAATGTTGATAAAAAGTACCAGAAAAATATGACAATGATAGACATGATATGGATCTATCATAAAAAATTTATGGTTCATGGAGACGAGAAGAAATATGATTCCTCATTGTATTTTGAATGTGCACTAAAATGCATGCTTTTTGGCTTAAATGAAGGCAATCAAAAGAGTGTTCACAAGTACGATGAACTTTTTCAACTTTCATTTCACATGGATCCTCTCTTATCTTTCAAGGACAAGATTTTTACAATGCACATTACATTATAATTGAAGGTAACTTTGTCCTCAAAGAAAAAATCTGCTAAGGATAATCCTCAACCAATAATGAATCTTGTAGAGAACATCAAGCTCTTTGAGTGGAAAACACTCTAAGGAATTCAAGAGGGTGTGAATTTTTTCAGTCTCTTGAATCATTTCATAAAGGCTTAACAAATCAAGAAAATATTCAAGATTTAGATTTTTTCATATCGCTTGCTAATCAATTGGATTGGAGCATATGCAAGAAAAACTTTCTTGATGAGATGACTCCATAGGGACTTGAATGTTTTGCACCTTCTCTTTGTGACAATGTAAGTATAATTTTTAGTAATGCATGTATCACTTTACTTCACTCAACATAAGTTTTTTGTTTAAATATGTGATACATGTATCACTTCCACTAACATTATAGTGTTCCTTGGGCTCTATAGATGAAGGCTGGTGAAAGGAAAAGGAAGAGCCTCAACGATGAGGAGGAAGTAGAAAATCAAGTTTTGAACTTGAAAATTATTTTTTCTGACATCTTCCACAATTTTGTTTGTAGAGCACTGGAGCATTGGGATTCAAGGGTGAAGTCTAAGCAAGTCTATGGAGTCACCTCCTTCTCCAAGTTTTGCTCACATGGGGGATATTCCAAAAAGGTTGTCTTCATCTTTTGGAGTTTCTCATAAGGATGGAGTATATTATGGGAATTGCTGATATCCCCTATGGCTTCATAATATGTGGAGCTAAAATGATGAGGTGCCTTTCTTGGAGGAAGAATTTAGCATTTTTATTGAGCAATGCAATCAACATCATCCAAGCTCTAATTGTGTTCCACTCAACAAAAAAATGGAACGTGCTGGACAAAATGATGAGTGAGAAAGGCAGTGATGAAATGGAGTATGAAATCATTGATATAGTGATACATGTATCACTTCTTTCATCCTCCTCATTTCATTTTCATTATGTCTTTCTTTGTTCGTTTTAGCTCAATTTGATACATGTATAACTTCCAACATGGAATTGTCATTGCAATTGGGATGCTTTGTGACATAAATTGCATCGCTGTTAAAAAATCTCTGATGCAAATATATAACATTGAGACCAAAATCTACTTTCTCCCCAATGTAGAGTGAGCAGCTAGGATTGAGAATGGGAAATGTATACAAGTCATTCCACCTTCTTTAAAGACTAAGAAACCCGCATACATGATAGACAAACTCTTGAATGCTAGAGGAAGAACTTGTTTAGGATTCTCTTGAGGTGGGCCATAAGGAGCATCCTTCATCTAGTCCTGCGTATGAGACCAATCTCTTGACCAATGTGTCAAGAGACACAAATCTTGTGTAGGATGAGAAATTCTTACAATAACTTCATGATACGTAGTTCAGTCTTGGACTTTGTAAATCCTTCCATTTATTTAAATTAATCTTCCATGATCTTTTGCTTGCATGATTTTTTCAAATATTTCTCTTGTTTCACTTTCAGGATTAAATCCAAGGCCTTTGTTTGAATGGTTTGATATTTTCCCCGTCTCTCCACAAGAATTGTCAAACAAACAATCGCTTCTGTTGGACCTTCAAAACTTTCTCTCATGAGTGATGTCTTGAACTTTTGACAACAACTCATATGTCAAAACTATATGATTGATAGTTTGTCAACACCTTCTTTTTTTTGAAAAACTCCATGCTGCCATCATGCCACTTGAACCATTAGAAGTGTAGAGAATCATGCATATGCATCAAGATATTGGATCCCCGATCATGATTGGGACTCTTTTAAATATTTTTTTTTGCCAAAACATATTTTGAAACATGAAAGACACTAGAGTCTCACCATTTTCAGATTCAAAGTTAAATCTAGATAGATCTGATTTATCATTGTGATAGTGTTATCAACGTCCATCCTTGTAATACTATCACAAACACATTTCACCACTGATTAAAGTTGGTGCTTTACAATGTCATGAAGTTTTCAAACATGTTTATTTGTGAGTGATTGAAAGTAGAATAATAAGTAAATTGCTTTGAAGATGGTTTACATATTCTCGCCTTACTTCGTGAAATGAAGCAAAAATTATGAGACGAAATCATCTCCTAGTTTCAAAGCATAATTTTTTCTGAGCACACATCTCTAGATAACACAAACCATAAAATGAAATTTCTATCACTTTTTATTTTCATAGTTAGTTTTTTAGTGTCAAAAAATAAAGTTTAAGAACCAAAATTTAAGTCCCAACAATTGAAAACAAATTAATGCTACATGTTTCACTTCTTTTCCCTTCAAGGGAGTTTTGTTAATCCTCAAACTTAGATGTCCTTGGAAAACCAACTTCAATATTCCTTTGTTATGATCAAGAATCCGTCCATGGAAGATTCGTTGGTCTTCTAGAAAAGCTCACCGCACACTAGCATGTCTGAGAAGTGCTTCCCAATCCAGCCACCAAAAAAATAAAACAAATTTTGGTGAGGAGAAAGTCAAACTGGCTCAAAGAAGAAATGCAAAAATCAAAAGAAGTGATACACGTATCACGTGGTGAACTCTTATGGTAGCCATTGATTTTTCAAGAGTTTTGCTCCTTTTAGAAGGAATATGGTACATGATTAAAAAACTGATACATATATCAGTTCTTAGACTTGGAACTCTCGTTCAACAAAAGTGATACATATATCATTTCTTTAGGCTCTTACCTCTCAATCAGAAGAAGTGATACATGTATCACTTTTAGGAATCGTGAAGCCTCACCCTTTCCTCCTGAAACCAAAAATATTCATATTTAGAATGTGCATATACCTGACGGTATAACTACTTTGAACTCTGAATCCAAACATAAACAAAGGAGTTCATGTAACTTCTTTAGAAATTTTGACGGCCCACTTGAAAAAAGTCATGAATGTTTTACTCATCTATTCTCTGAACCTAATTGAGAAAGAAGTGATTCTAAAAACAACACTTGAGACTCCGTGATTTCAATTGAAAGAAGTGCTACAAGGATAATTTTTTGGAAGTGAGGTCTTGGAGTCTCAAGTAATGATACCAGAACCTCTTTCATTTTTTTGAGGTTCAGAGTCTAGAAAAGAAATATATTCACAAACTTCTTCTTGTGGATGCTCAAAATCAGGAATGGAAATATTGAAACTGATTCTTTCATATTTGGGTTCAGAGTTCAAAGTAGTAATACGGTAGTAATCCACATTCCAATCAAGAATCTTGTTCATTTCCCAAAAAAAACGCTAAGCCTTCACAATTCAAAAAAGTGATACATGTATTACTTCTATTGAGTGAGATTTTTTAGTCTAAGGAGTTCTAGGTCTTATGAACAATCAAATGATATTGATATTTCATTAAATAAATGATTAACAGAAGAAGAAAACAATAAAAAAACAAAAAAATATATTGAATGTATTTACCTGAGGTTTTGTTTTTGGTCATCATGGTGATTGTAGACATAGCAAGAGGTCTATACAAAATTAGAGGAATTAATGTGTTACAAAAATCCCCAAATTTATTGCAATTTAACCTAAATTCATTCTTTGATTGTTCCACTTATGTAACTCTCAATGTGATTAATGACATAAATAGCTTTAAATTCTAATCGAGAGAAAAATTTCTCTTCTTACGACATTATTTTTGTTTATGTAATCTTCAATAACAATCTAAATGCAAGTGGAGAGTTCTCTTAAAACTCAATCAACAAAGCATTAGTGAAATTCCTGAGCAAAGTTGTGAAACACTATTCTTTAGATAAGAGGCAAACACAAAGAATTTTAAGGTTCTAAGGGCTTTAATGCATTTAGCAAAAGGTGTGGAAGGGTTTGCTAATGGGAGAGTCGAGAAATTGAAAAAATTAATGCAAACAGCTGCAAGATCCATGGTTTGGAAAAAATGTTTGCATTTGCAAACTAAGAAATTGCATGTGTTAGTTTGCAAATAATTTTCGGACATGTCAATTCATGAGTGACTTTTACAAGTAATGTTTGAATGTCTGAACCATGGATATCACACTACAAATCTTGAATACTTGCAAAAAAGAATGTTCATGCAATTTTCTAACCTTGCTAAGACAAACGCGTGATACGTTTAAATAAAAAATCACCCAAACACTACAAGTAACTAACATCATGTTTGAAGAGCATACTTGCAACACTATAGCCAATTTTCAGTAACTACAAATTAATCCTTTGAACCATAACGTTTCAATATACACCTACACTTTAATTGATTGGAGATTCTCCTCTATATTGGTTCCTAAGCTTCTTGTCGATCCACTATTCGTTGCATCAATGATAAGCTATTTCAATACATTCCTTGCATTGAATTGCTACTTCTTTCTCTCCTTCAGAGTCAACCATATCATTATTGAATACTTACTTTTTTCCAGCTCAAAGCTTTCTCCCATTGCTTGCATATTCCTTACGAAGATGTTTCGTAGTTCATAGTGATTGATCCTTCGACACATCCATCCATAATTTTAACCTTCTTCATAATCACAGAGGTAGTTCGATGTGCCAAGAAGAGTTGGTTCAAAGTGTGCATGATCTTACTCCTAAAGTCATTCTTGATCAAATGAATCTTGAACCTATTGATTCCTTTGCTTCTTTGAGTATCAAACCACTTAGTCTTGTCAAAATCAAACCCCATGTGCAAAGTTGATCCTTCCTAATAGATGCCATCTTTTAGCGTAATCTCTTCCCAATGCTTCTCCTCACAAGATTACATTCTATGCATCCGAATGCCACGTAAATCCGATTAGATTAACCACCTTCTTTGCTTGAAATTCTTTTCATAGCTCTTGGCATACATAATCCGCTTGCCAAGAGAGAAATGTGCTGTCAAGCTTCTTCAACCTTAGCAATTCATCCACTTAGGCTTGGTAACAACAGTGATATCAAGCATGATGGTAATTTATGGGTTAACGGCAATCTAATTGCCTCATGTGTATCTAATCGAGTAAGTTTCTTGCTTCTTCATCGTGATCTTTGAGAGTCTTACACATAAATTGCTTCTCCTACATTTTGATGACAATTCTGATCATCTATTGCCCTAAATATCGGGACTATTTCCGTCATATTTTTCAACACACTACACTTATTCGTGATATTTTTATTTGTACTAAGAGGTTTATTCATATTCATATTTCATCATTTTCCTCGAATATGACATCCTTTATTGTGAATAACAAAAAAAAATGCTCAAAATTACCTAAGTAAGGTCTTACAAAAGAACGTCTTAATTTTAGAGCTAGTTTATTTTTCAAACCTTCTTTTTTTTATTTATTTCATAATGTGCTTCATTTAGATTTTTGTAAATTTTTTATTTTCGTAAAGTTTTTATCTTCAATAGAATCTGATTGTTTGAAGTTTTTTGAATTGTGTCTAAATCTTTTCTTTTCTTTTTTTAAAAAAAAATTTTTAGGAAGTTTTTTTTTCCAGCTTATTTTTTTGTAGTGCCTATCTTTAACAAGCTACATTGAAAATCTGTTTGATGAATGATATTCAAGTAGAATAAAATGGCTTTAATTTTATAAAAATTTGTAGGAATTTTTTGGGATTGTTAATTGATTCTTAATAATATTTGAATTACGATATGACTTTGACGAATTGTAATGCTGGAGATTGAGAAAACTGTATATGGGTGAGAAAAATCGATTAAAAATTGAGGAAAGAGAGATAAAAGTCACAATGGAAATATTGTTCATGAGCCTTTTTCGAAGAAGACAAAGCTAGAGGAGATAGCCAACCCAATAAATCCTATACCCAAGCCATCTCAACTTGAGGTAAAAGCTTCAAAGCTTGGTGGCGGTGAACCACTCTCCTCAATATTATAATTGGCATAAAAGTTGGAAAATGTAGTTGTATGAATGTTTATAGAATTGAACGAAATGAATCCTAATATTCATATTTGAAATCCTCAAAAAAATGGTTACATGGAACTGATTCAAGTTATGAATCGAAAAATCACATGACATAAGCACCAAACCTAAACAATTCGGAAATTAATGTGGAGCGTCTGGAGAAGCAAAAGGCTGATACGGAGCATAAGGAGAAGATCATGAACCTCTTTTATTTGGAGATTTGCAAGATTTATGGAACAATGGTGAAATTCATAAAGTTAGAAAATGAACGACTTCAAAACAAATTGTGAAGTTTGAAGCGGTAATTGCATGAAGTAGATGTAGAAAAACTTGCTAAATTAGAACCATGAGCGAGTAAATGTACGAAATATCTTTTTGCTCAATGTGATGAAGTGGAGGTAGACTGATTGGAACGATTAGCCACGGTGATGAACACTCCTTGCGACTCAAAAGACAAGTGAAATGAGATGTATGAACTGAAGCATCGAAGAGAGATTACAGTGAAAGTGAGAAAATTGCATGTGAGCATGGATGCTTTTGTGTGGAAGTTGAAGATGACATCGGATACAGCGAACGCTTCACAAAGAAGTATAAGGACGCGATTCGAGTAGAAAATCTAGGATTATGTATAAATAGTATCAAGATAATTAAATTAGATATCTTCAATTTTCAAGAGTTGTAATCGGAATCGATCCTGATTAGACAGGGTAGAAAAGAATCTCTCAAAGCTGGATGGAGATCTCGGAGTCACCCAGATTGATGTTCAGATTCCTAAAATGACAACCAAGAATTTGACCCACAAGCTTTGATCATTGTTAATTTCTCTGGAGGACTTCTATGAATTTGCATTTGGTACAAGATAGACTCTTGTAATTGGGATCACCCATATCAGTCAAGTATCTTAAGTTGTAAAGCATTATGATTTTACAACTACGATGGGACAACTATTGCATGATGAATTGTTAAACTCTTCTGCTATGTCTAAAGTATGCTAAAGAAGCTTAAACTTGGATATTTGTCTTCTTTGTATTCGTTTAACACCTCATTCTTGTGGGAACAAATCCAAAGCACTATAAAATACATTACTTCTCATTAACTTGTTTGTAACATCTTTATTAAAACTTTTTGATCATGAAACAAGCTTGACATCTTGATATATCTATGAGATATGTTAGGATATAATATTATGTAATATATTGTAAAAAATTTCAACAATCTTAAAAAATGAGATATAAATATTTTCAAATCTATGTATTAATATAAAAAATTTAAAAAAAATTTCATATTAAAATCATATCATTTTTTCTATTATTATTCATCAAATATTTATTAATTATAATCATTAAATAGAAATACTAAAATAAATCATAAAAACTTGATAAAAATTAAATGAAATTTATATATTATTTGGTATTTTTCTTACTTCAATATTTTGACATGTGGACATAATTTAAAAATTTTCAAACAAATAGATTTAGAATTTGAAATTTATTTAGTATTTTGAAACGTAAACATAATTTTAAAAAACTTCAAAGAAATGGATAAATGTACAAAAAAAATTCCTAGCAAAACATAAAGTGTAGAAAATTATATGTGAATAAATTTTTGGAGTGTGGTCTGAGTTGATAACTTTCATAGAAGTGTTACCAAATCAGCGAGATATCTTTCCTTTTCATGCTTTATTTCCCATGCAAATCAGGAATTTAAAAAAAAGCTAATTCTAGTTGATATTATACAGATGTATCATTTGTATTTGATTTTCATTACAAGCACCACGTTACTAACTTGTCTAAGATGACAAGTCTTGTGCTAAAAAAAGATTGCTTTAAAACAAATTCATGCCCTTTGTTGTTACGTGCAATGATTTTATTTCATTCAAAATTTTAAAAAAGAATTAAATGTGGACTTTAACTTCAAAGTCCACATTTTTCATCAATAGATAGTCCATTTTCCCAATTTAAGATAGTTCTATTCAAAAACTTGGTGTCTTTCTCACTAACTGATTTGTTCTTGTTCAAGACTATGTTGTAGTTAAAAACGTTGTTTCTAAAAGATTCTGCTCATCTACATTGTTCATGGATATTTTTTTTCACAAATCTTCTCAGGATGGTAAGATCTCTCAAACAAATATGTCACTGTAGTTGTGTATCAAAACATGTTCAACTTCTATTGGTGTCTTTGAGACATGTCAAAATCTTGCAAAATTTTGCTTACCAAAATGGTCAATAGTTAACATCTTTGTTAGGAGGTTTCTTAATGAAACTATTATTTTGGAGATCCTTGAAGTTGTCAATCCTATCAATGACAAGCTTAGCATGCCTTTTGCCGATGTACAAAGGGTGTGATACACAAGAGACTTTCGTATGGAATTATGTTTCCAACTCAGTAGTCACTTCTATAACACAAGGTTCTTCTGTTGTTACATCATCTTGCTGCGCTCTTCTTTGACAATAGCAAAATCAGACCTCCTTGTTTTCTCCTTAATCATAAAGTTTTTTAAAGTGTGCTTGAAGTTGAAAGAATTCTCCCCACCGCACAACATCTTCTCCTTCAAAATATAAGCTTTCTACTTCAACTATGATTTTTATCATCACCTACCCTCTTAGATTTCAGATTACTAACAATTGGAACAAACATGCCACAATGCTATTCAAGACGCTGAACTTTTAATTTATTTTTCTTAGGTACAATGGTACAAGTATGTGCCCACCTTCATTACAGTGCATTACTTCACATGCAAGCAAAAGTCATACCTTCATTCTAAGCTATAATTTGCTTTATTTTTTAACTAAGGTCTCTCACCGTTTTCTTCTAGTAGGAATGTTTTGTCATGTTTGGCTTTTAATTCAGTTTAAGTTGTGCATGAGAAAAATCAATTTTTTTGCTTGAATATTCACTTTTTGGAACTGTTCTTTCCAGATTTAACAAAAATATCAATATGAGAGCACCACTTGAGTGTCTACTCCTTCACTCTCATGGATGTAAAAAATAAAAACTTTTTTCTTTGTGTAATTTTTAGAAAAATAAAAATAAACTTTGTTTGAAAGTTATTCCACGTTTTTTTTGGAAGAAACTTTGACATGACTCTTTAACAACCAACAAAATTTTTGTCAACATGCACGTACATGATCCCTTGTTATCCTTGGATCATCAATTGACAAAGGTTTTGATAATCAACTAATTTTCAAACTATAATGTAAGACTTATGGTTGTACATATAGGATAAAATATGAGTATATCTAAATTGTGACTAAGTTTATCTGAGTCATGACTATGTTTAGCTAGTTATGGTTAAGTTGGAGAAAAATATGAACTATCTCCTGGTGTGGTAGATAAGAGCAAATATTTTGTTATTTATTAAGAATCAAGAAATAGATTTCATCACTTGGATATCTTGACTTTCCTTGACTTGGATTAGTTTTTCATTGGTTTGACTAGGTGAGGACCTTTAAATCCAAGAACGAGATTGACGTGGTACATCATAGTCAATTGGAGGGTAGTAGGGCTTCTAGAAGATCCAAGTGGATAAATTGCATGTTGTCATATACCCTTTTCATTGAAGTTTATGATCTTTTCGTCGAATAAACTTGGTAAGAGTAAGGTACATGGTAGTTACTTGTAGTTACGAGGGTAAAATTCTAAGAAGTAATAATAGAGAGATTGATTAAAACACATGTAACATCTCCCAAAACATGTCAAAATGTGAATCATGTAACCCATGATCATGACCAACCTATGTATGTCTTAACATGACCATCAAGTAATAACCAAATGAATGGTGCCATGTTGAGCAAGATCTTGCACCCCCAACAATGAAATATCTAACAGTGTTGCATGTTAAGATCCTTGAACCATCAACAATCTTAGAAAATATGGTTATCATCACACCAATTGTGCCACAAGACATAATGAATCACCACTCTCAATATCATCTCGCTCAACAAACAAGTATTGATTTACTTATATGTTAGACTCCAAAATAGCCTAAATCTATGATAGATACCTCCTAACAGATCTAGCAAACATATGATCTCCAGTAGATATTGCCAAGCAATTGATATTGTATCCAAATGTTACAACATTGTGGAAATGGATATAACTTTGTTTGTCTCCATCTATAGAATAAAAGATTCATTCATAGTCTAATGTATAAGTTGATATGCCAACTGTTTTAGCTCTATACATGAAGTATCTAGCGCCTCATATGATATGTATGACACTTATCACTTAGATTTGAAATAGCGACAATGTCATATGAACATGGATTGTTATTTGCATCCATGTTTCAAATAAACATATCATCAGGCCAAGTAACACAAGCACTAAAAGCCACAACAAATACCAAACCTCCACACCATAAAGGGTATGGATCAATAATGAATCACATCACTAATTGATTCATTTGGCCCTCATGAGATTGCCACTTGGCAGATAAAAGGATATTTTCTTCCAATAATCAATGTTCAATCCCATCATATATAACATTGCCACACCCACCAATACATAATAGGACTCTGCAAGTGTAAGAATGTAGGAACATAGTTAGAAAATTGTTGGAAATTTTATTTTTTTTGGTAACTAGTTGAACTAATATTCTTATTTTGAAAATAACAACAAATAAAAATTCGATGATTAGAGACAAATATCTGAATATGAGTGTGACAACAAAGATACATATTTCAAGACAGTTAGTGGTATATTAGGTTTATTCCCAAGGGAATGAGGTATCCGAATATACCAACTAGAAGGTTAAAAGTGAGTTTAGTCTTCTTTAAGGAGCTCTGGACTGCATAACCCAAAGAGCATTACAAACAAGAGGTTGCAGTCTTTTATTCTACTAATTTTCTATTTCCATCAATTAGAGCACGATGGCAAACACAAGAATCATTCAATGCGAGTTTACTGATGGTGGGGATCTCTCCCTTACAAAATGAAGTTGAGGCAACAATCTCTATAAAGTATTCCAAGTAGGACAAATGCAGCCACAACTCATGGATGAATACCTGAGTATCTTTGCAGGAGTTTGGTGCTAGTCCAAGCTGATTCTACACGTCTCACACCAGCTTTGCGAGTTCTCATTATACTCAGACTACACTTTGAGTTCTCCAATAACTACTTGCAAGTAAAAACTGTCTCTACTCTAAATCTACTCTTATTTATACAAAATTCTAGCACCTATTCCTAAACACTACCTACACGGATCACCCTCTTCTATTTATTTATGATCTATCTACTCGGCTGGATTGCGCCTCCATCTTCCAAGTAAACTTGTCAATTCCTATTTGCAACTCTTGGATGTCTGCAGCAATTTTCTAATGGTGAAGAAAATATATTTACAAAATTTAAACTTATGATAAATATTTGTGAAAAATTTCAAATCTTAATTTCATTCATGCACGCAGTGGTGAGCATTCTACATCTTTTTTCAAAGATTAAATATAACTAATATCTTGGCAGGTCTCCCAAGATACTAATTATATTTTCTCATCATAACATGAAACTTTTTTTGATTAAATTTAATCAAGGTATAGATCACAACTCTCCTTGAGAATAGTAATGTGATAACATGTCATTTGTATTCTTTGATCTTTTAAAAGTCCAAGTACATTCGAATTGACTTTGGTGTATCAAGTATATATCATCTCTAGAATTAATGATCAATATTAAATCAAATCAAGAAAAAATTAATCAAAGAAACTCAAGTTAAGTCTTATGCAAAAGAACACCGTTTTTATTTTTTATAAAATATTTATTATTTTTGATCTAAATTGTAAAGCACTAAACATATGAATCTTGCAATTATAATATTGCTATCCCTATGTTTGATTTCTTTATGACCGCAGAAACTACTTTATATCATTTATGATCCCATCCACTTTTGGTCTGGATGGATCAAATAGATACAATATGATAATAGAATAGACTTCCGGCTCTATTTTAGATCCAAAATTAATCGTCACATTTTATTTCTAGATGGTCTTCACCAATATTAATCGTCAACATTACCATTGCTATGACCATCTACATACTTAGTAAATTTCCAACAACGAGTACAACCTCAAAATTCTCCATTTAAAATTCAGTGATTTGACATCAATTGCAACTCATGAAAATAGCACTTGACATGTCTTCAACAAACTTGCAAGTGACTATGTTAATGAACATGTTTTCCAAGTCTTCCAAATTGATTCAGAATGCCTCACTAATCACGCATACATGCACGAAAAGTTACGAAAGTTGATGGTGACTCCTGCAAACCATGTAGCTTTACATAGTCTCATGTGAGAATCGTAAGACTCGTGGTTAACTGTAATGGAATGAGTACTTGCTTCCATATTATAGTTTCAGATTCTATTTGCTACTTCCCTCTTTGTACATGGTGATCCTTACTAGGGTACCCAAGTGTCATATCCTTCTAGACCCATGATTAGTCACAGGCACGCTACAGGGGTCAAAACTTAAAAATCCAAACATGATGGAACAGCTAAACTTACAGCAGAAACCGTTCTGAAAGAAAGACACAGTGACGAAGAAAAGACAGAGCTCCTTGAGATCCATAAAAACAGAGGCGGACTCCGAGACCTTCGCCATATACTAAGTCGTTTACGCGACACCTTGTAGCATGAAAGAACCTCATTTCTTGTCCTTTGAACATGAATACAGGCAGCTCATTCGACGGCTAATCCAACAAAGCCTTGCAGATATGTAGGCTTTGTTGAGACTTAGTTATGTAGTCCGAGAAAGAGAACAGCAAATTGAATTAAGTCTGGATGAAGTCGTAGTATCATGTGGACTCGATTAAGTAGCCAATCTGATTGAAAGTAGTAATAAATCAATGCACAGTAGGTCCCAGCCATGATCGATTTCGAAGATCACCACTGCACTTGCATTTCTACATTTCTACACAAAATGAACACTTCAGAACCTGACACGACGTCAAGTATCGCAGCCAAGCACATGAACAAGTAAAATTTCAATCCGACTTAGTGAACAGTGTTGTGCTTATGTTTCTTACATCGCTGCCTTTGTTTCCGGCTGAATCCAAGCTCTGCCCGACTGTTTTGTGCGTAGCATATTCTCTTGACGTTTGACCCAATTTCGATCCTAGATGCATGCGTGACTTCGGAACATGACTCTTGTACCCGGTCTGGCGATAAACGTAGAGCTCAAGTCCAGAGGAAACATGAACTATGGACCTGTCAAACTTCGGGATCAACTTTTCGAATGCTCTTGTCGGACTCTACGAAATATGTGACTGGTTGAGGAATTAGAGTTGTAGAAGCAGAACACTTGAGCTTCACTCTTAGCTGAGAGCAGGTAGTATAATTTTTCTATGACCTAAAATTCTCATCAATTGCATCCAAGAACACATCAATTAAAACCATCGGCTAACAAATGTAGTCACTATCTTTTCTACTCTTGTCCCCATAACACACATAGTCTATAATGTCTAAGTTTCTTTCTTCTATGGGATTGATCCTCGTATATGAGATGCTTTGACCATCTTTGACCTGACAATAATTTGTTTGAACTAAGAAATGGCTTCGGTCGCAACCTGGTGCAGCGGTTGGACTTCAAATCACCTGGCAGCTGGCAATCCAATGCAACCGTTTGGTGAGACAGATTGTGAAACTTTAACCATTTAGTGATGCGTCTTGATAAATAAGATGATCGGGATAAGCACAAGTTTGCCAGTACGAGTCTCCAATCCAAGATCTTCAGGGCTAAGCCCTGAATATCTTGGATCAAATGTTTCCGATAAAACCAGCGTAGTCTTTGCGGTTGCTGCTTTTGTGTACGGTGTCAAAAAGCTTGAACCTTCAGGCATTGCACTATTAGTTGACAAACTACAGCTGAAAACCATTAATGTATAGTATAAGAACCTCGGTTATCATCTGTGTACGTTTACAGTTCCAAAACTTGAGACTTGAGAAAGCCTTACTTTAGTAAGATCTGAATAGTTTTACTTTACCTCTGGATAGAAACCATTCTTCTTGATGCCTGATAATTGAAAGATAACTCGTCTATCTGTTGATATGCGCATCCTGGTGCAGGTGTACAGCTCTAAAGTGGCTGGAGAATGAACGAGACGGTCATAACATGAAGCTAAAGAACAGAACCACCTCAGCAGCTCCATTTCGAGAACAATCATGCTAATCAGATTCAGACATGACATTCAGTTTGTCCTCGTAATCAAGACGTAAAGGTCTCCGAATCAACGATGACACACGTCACTGCTGTCACCAATCAGATGTTTTGTATATTAAGTTTCATAAACGTTTTCTGTTGGCGATAGGTAATGACATGTCAAAACTCTACCAACATGAATCGTTACTAATGGTATCAGAATAAAAGGTGAAGTTCGAGAATTCGCGAATTCGCGAATGAGCAGAATGCATCGAATTCAGGACAATGTAAATGTGTGTTCAAGTATACGGTTTTTATGTTAAAAAATATTGAGCACAATTATAATTTCAATCGGTGAAAAATGAGCTCAAGCTTCAGCTCTGCGTTCAATGATTGCGATACCAATCTGATGAATCAACTGCATCGAATGGCCGGTCGTACATATTTCTACGTAACTGAGCCTAGGAATATCCACACCTGGCACGCAGATTGTCTCAGATTTCTCCTGATACCTAAATAATTCAACATATCACTGTTGGAAAATGGTTTCCAAAGCAGCAACTTGAGTCGCATTCATGAAGAACGATCTCTCCAGCATTTCACGGTCGATGCCACTACCGAACAAAGCTGAAGGCATTAGCTGAATACCAGGATTCTGACTGTTCAAGACGTTCAGACTCGATGCAGGCACCTTCCCCTTGTTCAGCTGGAAGTGTAGCAGACCTCTGGGAAAAATGAAAGCTTCTCCCTTCTTCACGATCTTTGCATACACCTTGTTAGATATGGTTGGGTCGTTGCCGAAGTTGTTGGTGACGAAGCCCGTATACATCTCTCCCTCCAACACATACAGAATCTCAGTGGCCAAGTTGTGTGTATGGGGACTGATGATGCCACCGGGATTGATGTCGAGTCGTATGAGAGACAAACCCTGAGTGTTCAGAGCTGGCCATTCTCTGACGAAGGCGAGGGTTGCAGTTCCGTTGGTAGCAACTCTACTGGGATCTGCAGGTTCAGCAAGCCCAGAAAATGCAAAGTCCTCTGTGGAAGCAAGCGCAGGCAACTTGCAAGGGAAACCATTTGAAACTGGTCCGGCAGCAATATCTGCAATGCAGAAATCCTGCAGTGGATCAGGATCCGCTGCAAGGACAACGTGAACAGCCGACAACATTCCAGCTGTAAGGATCATAGCAGCAAGGAGCTTCATTGCCGACATATTGCAGTGGTTCTTGAGAGATCCGTCCTCGCCGTCTGCGTTGTGCACTGAGAGCGACCAGGAGCAGTCTCGGACCTAAACTCTGCTTTTGCGAATGATTCCTCAAAATCCACCGGGCAGTGTTCAAAACCTCGACTGCTGAATTAAATACAGAGCGATGGTATATGCGACCGAGAGATATGTTAGGACATGCGCAATCAGTGAGTGAAGATTGTTGAGGTTTGTTGTGGGATGTGATAACTCATTTCTCAGCTGCAATTTATATTCTGAGCATGGACGCCTGTATAGCAAGAGTTTGCTTATGCTGCAAGACATAAGCCGACAGGTAATTACGCAGGGAGAAGTGTGGGTCAAAGTGTGTGAAATTTAGGGACGCAGCAGCCAGGCAACTTCTCCGACAATATATGGCTTTCCAGGAAGTACTCCTCTGTTTTCTTCAGACTCCTCTGGGTAGTGAATATCTGCAAAGTAAATATTACAAACAGCCAACAGCCAACGTGGAACTCGGAACTGATATGTTTCGTGGACAGATTGACATCTGCATGAGCCTTAGAGGATTTACATAAAGCTTCTACCTTTGCACTATGAAATATAGCTGTACTTTGAATTTGTAAGGTCCACGATCATCAGATATTTGTTAGTACTTAATCAGGCATTTAAACTACCGCGCATGCTGCAGACGGCTGAATTCCTGACGAACAAATAAGAGAACCCGTTGCTGTTGCATATATCGTCCAACTTCACATGAGCCACGTTACTGGAGAAGATGTTCTTCAGCCTTCCTGTAATAGGCTTAATTGTCAAATAATCATTGATTGTAAATTTATAATAATATCTATTATTATAATAATCTATTATTTAATAACCTTAATTGTCAAATAATAGGCTCTTTCGTCAATTAAGAGATCGTGAGTCTACCCCACTATAAGAGGCCAGAGCATCATAGATCACTTAATCTGAATTAAAGATAATGAGGAAGGATTTATATATGTAAACGTTCAAATCAATTATGCAACAATTACTGAAGTGATCTTTGAAACTGCAAAAAAAATTACAACTTTAGAAAATTTCTATAATTACACTTATTAGCTATAAAATAACAGTTAATGACCTTTAAAATGCGAAATTCAATTCCAAAGGGTAACAAAGTTTCTGAAAGAAAAAGCTATATATATAGAACATTAAACAAAAAGTCTTTGGCATGTTCATTCTCAAAAGTCATAACAATCTTACTAACAATGATTTTTTTATCTATCTAATAAATAAATGGTTGACAGTAATTTGCATTCATTGTGCAGTATTTATCAAAAAAATCATTTTGAGTTATGGTTTTAACTTATAGAAAATCTCAAAATTAGTGATCAGATGATTACGCAAGAATAATTTTAAGACGAAAACGAAGATCTTCCTCCGCCCATATCTTACTACATTTGATTGATTTTTTTTTTCAAATTAACAGACAGAACCCACAACGTTCTGAGTGAACTTAAGAAAAATAAATACGTATTCCTGTCCGAAAAAATACAGTTTATTGATCTGAACCCCGATCTAAGCTTTAACACTTAGAGTAAATTCTATTTTCATTCGTTTCTACCAAGAAATCTCAGCATGCGCCATGTTATTCTGCACTGAAATGAGTGAGTGGTGAGACTCAGGAGTCGTCGCCATCCGGTCGACTTTGTAGTCGCCTTCATTCCTCGTGACATCCCAACTAGAGCGTCTTCAGACAGATTAATTACGCTTAACTCTGGATCTGCTGACTCCATTCAGCATCTGCACAACAGCGCTCTGTTGTCCAACCAAATGGAGGATTCAAGTCTTTTGGACAGGTTTGTAAGAATAGAGAAGCCTGACCACTCACAATCTTTTGGAAAGCATTCAACAGAAGGACATAAGGCGTTCTCGAGGCCGAACGACACCCCGTGGATCGGGTTAATAAGTGGCGCAAAAGTTAGAAATCCAAACATGATGGAACAGCTAAACTTACAGCAGGAACCGTTCTGAAAGAAACGACAGAGCTTCTCGACATCAATTAAAAGCACAGTCGGACTCCGAGAACTCCGCTGTGTACTAAGCCCTTTAGACGAAACCTTGAAGCATTTTCGAACCTCATTTCTTGTTATTTGAACATGAATACAGTCAGCTCACTATTCTTCAAATAGTGCCTTCCAGATAAATAGGTTTTGTTGAGACTTGGTTATGCAGACCGGGAAAGACAATAAGAACATCAATTTAGATTTAGTCGGAACAAGTAGTAGGAATCATGTGGACTCGATGAAGCAGTCAATCTGATTGAAAGAAGTAATAAATCAATGCGTAGTAGGTTCCAGCTAAGTCCGATTTCGAAAATCACATCTGCACTTGCATTTCTACATTTCCATACAACAAGAATACTTCAGAACCTGAGGAGAATACGACTCCAAGTATCGCAGCCAAGCATATGAACAATAAAAAATCAATCCGGCTTAGAGATCAACGTTGTGCTTATGTTGCTATTTCTGTAGCAAGCTTCTTCCTGACTGTCCCACGCGTGGCATATTCTTTTACATTCGCCCTATCTCGATCTGGATGGATGCATGCATGAAATAAGAGCATTATTCTTGGACCCGATCTGGCGCTAAACGTAGAGGTCAAGCTTCTACAAGTAAAGTCGAGAGGAATCATGAACTGTGGACCTCTCAAACTTCTGGATCAACTTTTCGAATGCTCTTGTATGACGCTACGCAGTATGTGACTCGTTGAGGAGTTACCGGTGTAGAAGCGGTACAGTTGAGCTTCACTTTTACCTGAGTATAGGTTTCATATTTTCTTACTCAAAAACACTATGACCTGAAATTCTCATCAATCTTACCCAAGAGCACGTAAATTAAAACCACCAGTTAACACATCTAATCACTATCTTTTCCACACTTGTCCCCAGACCACACAATGTCAATATTTCTTAGGTTTCTTTCTTCGATCAGGATAGATCCTGATATATGAGATGCTTTGACCATCCTTGATCTAACAATATAATTGTTTAACCAAAAAAAAGGGCTTAGGTCGCAACCTTTTGCAGCGGTCAGACTTCCATTCAGCCGGCAATGTAACTGTTTGGTGAGACAGATTGTGATTATTTCTAACCATGTAATGATGCCTCTTGATAAATAAAACGATGAGGATAAGCACAAATCAAATATTTCCAATAAAACCAGTGTAGTCTTTGAGCTTCTTTACTTCCTATCTAACTCTGTAAGGTGTTCACAAACCTCCAGGCCTTGCACTATTAGTTGACAAAGTATAGGCTAAAAATTGCTAGAGTGTAGTATAAGAACCTCAGTTCTCATCCGTGTCAACGTACACGGATGAGAACTATTATCTGAATTATCTAAATTATTACTACTTTAGCTGAGGAAAAAATCCATTCTAATAGATGCCTGATCGCAGTAAAGATAAATCCTTAAGTTATAAATATTCGCAGCCTGGTGCAGTTGTGTAGCTCTAAAGCGGCTAGGTTCTGCTGATTGGAGAATGAACGAGACTGTTATAACAATAAGATTAGGAACAGACCGACAACTGCAGCTCCATTTCGAAAACAATCATGCTAATCAGGTTCAGACTTTCAATTTTTTCTTGTCATCAAGACCTAATGAACTTTGACACACGTCATTGCTGTCACCAATCAGATCTTTCGTATATTAACTTTCATAAAAGGTTTCTGTTGGCGACAGGTAATAAATGTTAATGCAAATAATAATACAAATAAAAATCTTTCTACATGATTCGTTATTAATGGTATCAAAATCGAAGGTAAAATCTAATTATTCGCTCATTTGCAGAATGAGAAGAACGCATCGAATTCAGGACAATTTAAGTTTGTTTAAGTAAAGTAATTTAGCAAAATTTAATGTCACGCGGTGAAAAATGAGCTAAAACTTCAGCTTCTGTTCTCAGTAATTGTCACACCTTATCAATCTCATCAATCAACTGCTTCGAATGCTTCGAATGGGCGATCCTTCATATTTCTACGTAACTGAGCCTAGGAATATCTAAACCTGGCATGCAGAGTGTCTCAATGCCAGCAATCCTATCACTGTTGGAAAATGGCTTCCAAAGCAGCAACTTGACTCGCATTCATGAAGAATGATCTCTCCAGCATTTCACGGTGGATGCACTTTCACGGAAGAAATTCGAACTCGCTGTGAACTCGCTTTGTGCACTAAAAATTACCAGGAGCCCAGTTTATGACCTGAATTCAGCTCTGAAAAGGAATCCTCCCGATGAACCAGACAATGATCAAAATCTGGATTACTGAACTAAATTCAGAGTAAGGATATATGCGGTCACGAGAAATGCTTGATAGAAAAATAGTCTCAGTAACTCTAGATAGTTCGGGTATGATGTGGTCACTTATATCTGATGTTGCTGCAATATATATTCTGATTATGCAACCCTTTCCAAGCAAGCTTACTTGAGCTCCAAACACGTAACTTGAGATGAGGCAGAGAAAAGTCTGGGTCAAAGAGTGAGGTCCTGATGAACGTCGCCAATGCCAGGCAACTTCTCTGATATGTTTGAAATTTGTGTTTCTTCGTGCTTTTCAGAATTAAATGCTCTAACTTTTACCTCAGGCTCTTACTCTTTTCAGATGTTGTAAATTTGCCATACAGAAGCATCGAACTGTACAAAAATTCAGCCCACATGACCCTGCTAAATGAAACTGTCCCTAGAAATTTTGACATCTACTAGATCTTCATATGAGTCAGGGAAAGCATCTCAGACACTTTTTCTTTAGGCATTTGAGCTGTAATGTGAGATTTCGAGATCCACATTCATCAATGTCAAGAAAATTTTCTGTTGCAGAAATCCACGTTCACAACGATATATGGTCTCAATTGCAATAAATCATGATTTATCAGAAAGATTCATTTTTCCGGAAATTTCCACTACTACCGAAGAAGTTGTCTTGGCCTTCATGGACTGCGTCAGGAGGAGAAGGTGGGGGTAACTTTCGTAAAGTGGCTCAAGCGTTGACATAGGTTGGAAACTACCCTCAATATACCCCACTGGAAGTTTGCAATATTTACACTCGTGGGTTGTTGACTTTGGGGTTGCTGTCCAATATCAGATTCAACCGTCAGCGCAGCAATGTTTAAGAGTGCTTCACGTTACCTCAACGTTAACAAACCTTCCACTAAGTCTGTTGTATATATTGAAAATGTAGTAAGTGCAAGCCCTGACGGTGAAGGTTGATTCGATCAATAATATGTACAGAAATCTTCTATTAGTCACCAAAATTCGAACTCGTGACAGGAAACTTAAACAAAGGATCTATACATTTGCTCAAGGTATATCAGCTTCAGCTAGCCCAGAAAATGCAAAGTCTTCGGTACTAGCGAGAGCAGGCAACTTGCAAGGAAAACCATTTGAAATTGGTCCAGCGGCAATATCCGCAATGCAGAATTCTGCTGTGGATCAGGATCCGCTGCATGGACACCGTGAACAGTTGACAACATTCCAGCTGCAAGGATCATAAGAGCAACAATATTCATCGCTGGCATATTGGAGTGATTCTTGGAGCAATCCGTCCTCGCAATTTCCGTTGTGCACAGATATTTACCAGGAGCTTAGTCTCGGGCCTGGATTCTGCTATGCAAAGGATGCCTTGAGGAGGATTCGTTGCCAAGAAATTGAAGCTCACGTACAAAATTCATATGAAGAGGACTGAGAGATTCTTCTGAGAAATGCTCCAGGCAGTGCTCAAAATCTGCAATACTGACTTCAGAGGTATGTTAATTGTCAACGCAAGAAGCTTTAGATAGACATGTACTCTGAGTTACTGAAGATCGTCGAGTTTATTGTGGGATGCGGTTACTCTTGTTTCAGCTGCAATCCAGCCCAGTCCCAGCAGGAGCTTACTTGAGCTGCAAACACGGAACTCGGAATGTGCTAGATGAGGAAGGAAGTTTGGGTCAACTGTGTCAGGTCTCGAGGACGTCTCCACAAGCAGGCATCTTCTCTGATATGTTTGAAAATTTTCTTTTTCTGGGGTTTTCAGCATTAAAATACTCTAGTTTTTAATTATTCTGGGATGTTGTGAAATTTCGTTGAAACTGACATATATGTTTCCTAGACACTGTCACGTTTATAACAGCATACAAGGAGTTAGATGAAGCTTCACTTTTTTTCGTAAGGCATCCCAGCTCTAATGTGGAATTTATGATTCAGATTCCATCTGCTTTAAACCTGGAATTAAGCAAGCCTTGTAGATTACTACGTGTTGGAGACGGCTGAATTTGTGACGAAAAATCCTTCGTAATAAAAGTACAATTCTATTGCATCTATCGACCTCCACAGAGATATTGTGTCGCAACTGTAATGAGCCACGATTTTTCAGAAAGATTACTAGTTGGAAAATATCCACTTTTACTGAAGTTGTCCTTGGATGTCTTGGACTCCGTCTAGGGAAGGTGGGAGTAACATCGCTAAAGGAGGTCAAACATTGACATAGGCTGGACCTCAGTGTCAGGAAGCTAGCCTCAAGATACCCCACTGGAAGTTTGAAATAGATGCGCTTGATGGGGAGCCGCTGTGGCTGTGGATATAATCTGCGCGTGTGGCCGTGCTCGTTCGTGTATCGAAGATACGCAACTCCAAGCATGCTCTTCGACATGCGAAGAGTATGGCCGGTTCACCTGGCTGCTTCCACAGGAAATTGATTTTATATAATTCTGAGAATGTTTTTACAGCTGTAAGACAGAATTTGCCACGAAACAACAAGATAAGGATTACTTCGATTAAGTTAAGCGGCGTATCAGTATCTGGGACAAGTATCTAAGGATTTTAGGCCAAGAATTGCCCAAAGTGGATATCGCTTTGTAGATGTCCATTTAGCGTTGTGTACGAGATTCTTCTAGGGCTCTAGACCTTCCTTGGGTGATGGATTGTTGAGTTTGGGGTTGGTCTCAAGCCTAAAATTCAACCGAACTAGGAATCTACAGTCAGCGCAGCAATGTATAAAAGGTGCTTAGCGCTACTTCAACGTTGACAAACCTTCCATTAAGTCTGTTGAAATGGAAGTAAGGCAAGCCCTGCCCATAATGGTCGTTACATTCAATAGTTGTGTACAGAAATATCATAGCTTGCGATTTAGAGGTCCTCCACCTGTCATTCAAACTTCAGCTAACACCAGGCGAAGTAGTTATAGTTGCTGAAGGAAGCCTTTTACGAAAGGATAGAACCCTACAGCCTTCTGCTCGTGAGTACGACTCGTCCCCTAGACTATTCATTTGGCAAAGGATCCATACATTTACTTCAATTGCAGCATCGCCATGTGTGTATTGGAAAAGCATAACTTAACTTCACATTCAACTTTACTACAGGACCAAGTCAGCAGTCAGGCTTTCAGGACTGTCTTGAAACTAGAACAATTACGTTCTGAAAAATTAAATGAAAAAGTGACGTATGAGCAGCGCTGATGAAATAAGTGTAAATTCTCTTTGCATTTGACATTATTGTTTAGCATTTAAGGAGTAATTTACTTGATAATCGCTTTATATACTAACCTTTATTTGCTTTCCATCAAAATACATAGATTGGATTACACCAACATAATTGTGCCATAATTATGATGTGACAATTATGTATATTATGATACAATATGTATATGCACTATATTTAATTTGTGCCAAAAATTGCCATGTCTTGATTTCATTGACTAGTTTCAATGGGAGTTAGTCTAGTCTTAAAGATAAGTGCCTGCCACCAATGTATTTAAACCTCTTGAACTTTGCTAACAACCACTTAAGCTTAAATACTAAAGGCGAAAGGCCTCCAAAAGTACCATGACCATCATAAGAGTGTTTTATCTACCCTTACTATAGACCCACTCAGTCAGAAAATAAACATAATGGTTAGATGTTTACCAAATTGGATTTGTATATGTCACTTAATAGTCACAAACAACAATTTTCAAAAAAGAAACATAAAACTGTAGTTTTCTTATTAGTCATCCAATCTAAATCTGTATAATCATACAAAAGTAATGCGAACATTATTTTTATAGATCATAAAGCTATTAGTCATATTCCTTAATGTCTTACATATCAAAATTAAACTCTATGATTAAGGTATCTAAATATCCTCGTCATAGCATCAAGATGAGGCTTCTTTAAAGAATGTATTAACAAACTAACAAACCACTCTAAGTAACTCAATTCAAATCTGACGGATATATCACATTTCAAACCATTTTCATACATGTCTAGATTTGCAAGTATTTCATTATAGTAAATTCAAAGTAAGAGGTTTATAACCTGTGGTTTATCTAATACATAGATTTATTGCATCTTTCAATTATGATCTTCAACCAACAAAAATCATGGTGCTTAAAAATGAGGAGTTAAAGTAATAGCACATAATGTACTCAAGATGTATAAGAAATTTATGCATCACTTTTTTTACAAGATTCATAACTATGTCTTATCTCATTATGAGTTCTACAGACTCAAACTTTCAAGTTGTGATCAATTTACTTCTTGCGAATCCTTCAACTTTATTCTACCATGTGTTTAAATGTTACATGCACCTTGCTTTTTGGACCTAAGGTCTCATCTTCATTGTCGTATTCCCCTCCTTCCATACTGTTGAAATGTCATAGCAATATAGGTCTTCCTCCTGGTGTTCCCAATAGAGTTTTACAGAATTTGGCAATATGACCTATTCTTGCACATGCATAACATTGGCGATTGTCACGAACTCCCATTTCTCCTTGATTTATTGTTCTATTATTTGCAATAAGATCATGCAAATTTGGAATAAGAGATATATTATTATCACCTCCATACATGGGCGATGGTCCTTGTGGTGGTGCATATCCTTCCATACGTTGAAGATTTTTCAACTCCATTGGTGTTGGACCAAGTGGATCTTGAACATTACTTGATGGTTTACTGTGTGTGGTCCCATAAGGAGCTAAAATCCATTGAGCAATTGCAATTGTTTCATTCACTATGGCTGGATTGCTCACCATCACCTCCTTCTGCACTCTCTCCTTCAGGCCTCATTTGAAGACATCTAAGACATTTTCTCCACTCATATGCATAATGGATATTTGAAGATCACAATGCATTCATGTCTGCCTCTATTTTACTTCAAATCCTACAACTTCATTTTTACGGTTTGAAGGAAATCTTCTACTTGAAAGTTCTATTGAAGACCCTCTTGCATCCCACTCCATGAAAAAGAATCACCTCATTTTGAAAGCATTCGTTCCTATGTAGTGTATCATGTAAGAACCTTATCCGTGAGATAAGACCACATGAATATTCTTGCAGTAGAATCAAAAACATGAAAATGTAATAGATGTATATTCATCATCATGATCCATCACTCCACAACTCCCATGGCTCTACTGCTCTTGTAGGCTTCCACCTTATATGCATTTCCCATACGAAATAATAGATTGACTTGATCTTCGATCTCTTGAAGTCGTCTTCTATTTGATTCTTCGTTGGCAATACCAGTTACTTGCGGTTGGGGTTGAATCTCTTGTAGTGGAATTTCCATTTCCATCTCACCAACTCTTTCTCTCTCCACATTCTCATTCTCTAATGCAAAGATCTTGTCTTCTATGGCTTGTTGCTTTGTATGTCCATCTACAATAGTTTTTCTCAACTCTTTTATCTCTATCATGATTGAGTTCAAAACTTCACTCGTAACAACTGATATTTCCATGCTTCTCAACCATTCAAACTAATACAACGTAAGTATAATAAAAATCCAATCTCTTAGAATAAGAATCACAAAAGGCCGAGATGATCCTATTATAGCTCTGTTGTACTCTTCATCATAATTTCTAACAATAAAATCATTCCACACTCTTTTCTATTCTAATTTCTACATATGTGTTGAACAGAACCGGTGTGGGTGGTTCACAATTAAAATCCATCCAACATTCAATATAGAATGTAAATGGTACAATCCTACATTTCTCCATAATAGACAATCGAAAGTATCATTGGTACTAGTGATGCCATCACCCGAGTCATAAAATCTGCATCCCAATTGGCCATAAGGTATATTCTGAAAATATTTTTTCCCATGAATCAAATATGGATGTTGAACACGTAGAAAATGGAAAGTTTGGTATAAAGTTTCTCTCATGCACATCCATACCTGCAATCCATAATTTTTCCTTGCCCCTTACTCTACATGTAGATCAAGAACTTTGTCATTTTCTATACCACTATGAAGAACTTAAAGCTATCATCATGGTCTTGCTATTCCAAGAGGGGTAATCCACATTCAAGCAAGGAACAAGTTCTGATACAATTGTAACACTAGGGAAGTGAAGAGAGACCATTCGAATAGTTTAAAAAATTTTGAAGTTGAGAGATATCTCAATGGTTTCTCTTCCTTCATATATAGTCCTCAAAAAAGTACAATATAGATCAGGTTCCATAACCACCATCCATCTAATTCCCCGTGGATTGATGACGTGACCGACATTCCTATGAGCACACAGATTGCTGACGTGACACCTTTAAATAGTCTTTTAATAGTCTACTCAATACTATATATCTGCACCTTGCGTAATCTCTACTTTAGTTCTCATTAACTAAGGATGGTTATAATAACATGAGGTTAGAACGATCTAACCTCTAGTTAAGGGAGGACAATTATGATACACTTGACAATAATGTATGTTGCAATGTGATATGTGTGTGCACAATATCTCTCATGACTTATGTAGTGGCACACCTAGTTAGGTAGATTTGTGCAAGTAGGAGGATATCGAGTTGTTAGAGTCGGTAGTGAAGTTAACGTTGTTTGCACTAGACATGCCATTAGAACTAGTAGCTCCCCTTGGAGACCTAGGGCTCAAAGGATAGAGTTCAAATTAGGGCTCTTTAAAAGGTAGTTTTCAAACTTGAGCTTTTGAATGTGTGTCTATGGTGAAAAATTAACTAATGTGGATTCTTTGAAGATCAAAGTGACTTGCCTCAACTTTAATCTCTCTTTTATGCTTTGATTAAAACAAAAGTGTCTTTGAGAATGTTTTGTGAGTAGAAAAGAGTGAGGTACACTTCTTATGTTGTGATGCAATATGTGTGGACACAACAAGGATCATTTTGAACTTTAAAAGATTGATGAACCTTATCAAAAGAGTTAGATGGGAATATGAAATAAATTTGGACATAGAGATAATATATACGGCTATAAATGGTTAAATGAGTTGATCATGTGAAGGGAATCAAGATCAAGTCTGAAAACTTCAATATTTATCTCAGTCAAGTTTTGAAGATGTTTTGCAAAGCCATTTTCTGTTTAAAAAAGATCAAGAAAGCTTTCATTATTCTTATATATATATATATATAGAAGTAACTGTAAAAGATGTTGTTGTTACAGCGATATTAAAAGCTATTGTTGTCATTGTAACAAAATACTATGATAGCAGTCAATTAGACTTTTGATCTCATCAAAAGTCTTGAAACTCAAAGGATCAATGTGTTTTTGTTTAGATGTGAAGGGATATACCTGATCTGATTTTTGTGTATGCTCAACCATTGTGCGAGAAAATTCTACCAGTGAAATTATAATATTTTTCATATATATCAAAAATCCAACAGGGTATATCAGGTGATGATCACGATACATTTGATGATGTTGAAGAACTTGAAGTAGATAACAAAGGTATAAGTTAAAGAAAAAAAATCACATATAGTTGTGTTGGCTGAAAAATCATGTCATTTTGCTTGAATATTTTTTTGTATTATTGTATACATAAGAAAGTGATTATTTTGATATGATTTGTTTTAAAAAAAAGCAAGATCATCTTGCAAACTTGAGCTTGAACCATTTTGCACAAAGAATATTTTGTCTTGGTGGTCCAAGAACTGATGAAAGAAATGCAAGCAAATTTAATGTCAAAGATAGATCTATAGAAATATTAAGTTTCAGAAATCAAAATGTAAAAAAAAGGTTCCAACATTCTATCAACATCATAACCAAGATTTTGATGAGAACAAATGTATTTTTTTAACAAAAAAGCACACCTAGGCTGCAGATCTAGCAAAGAGCAAGTGGAAGTCATCATCAGCTTTGCCAATTCTAGAGAACATCAAATCTTTGAGAAATTGTACCTTGTTAATCTCTCTTCACATAAAAAAAAAGTATGTATTCATATAAATTTTATTAATTTTTCTCTCTATACTTACTTTTTATGAAATGTTTGAAACATAATTGACATTTACTGATAAGCCATCGTCATCTTATTTTTTTTATTAGAAAGCATAAAAAAAATAATTTGCTTGCTCTAGATCTTTGGTATGGTAACAATGGCTTACAAATCAAAAATCATGTCTTGAAATTTTTTTTTTAATATAATAGATTTAAAGCTACTAATACATATAGTTTGTAACAGGATCTTGTACTTAATTGTATGAAATCATTTGACTTTCCCACATGATTTACAAAACAAAAAAATCAAGCCAATCATTTTATCAACAGTTCTTGATAGAGCACAAATGTATATTTGAAGATAAGTATGATTTGAAATCTATGATACAAATAGTGATTGATTATTGAATTTAGAACCGCTTGACGTACCTTCCTTGAAAGAGCTATCTTAGCTTTAGAGATATCTTATTCAATCTATTGAGCACATCAACAAAACAATTATGTGCTCAAGAACACATACTTTGACAAAAAATTCTTATCATTCATTGACGAAGATATCAATATGATATGTTAAGCTTAGTGAACTTTTCTTAAAACTATATTTTGGTCTTTCCAAGATTATCTTTCATAAATATTATGTAAAAATGTCTTTAGATATAATTATTCAACTAGTTCATTTCATTCATACAAAAAAGATTTAACAAACACAAAGTGAATATTTTTACAATTTTCCAATGGTAAGGAAAAAACCTTCTTGAATGACTTATTTGATATAAACGTTTACAAACAGAGTCATGATAAGTAAATATAAGAATAGAATAACAGGATTTACACTTGTCATTGGATCAAAGAATTATTTTTAAATGAAGTATATTTGCTAGCTTATGATTTTAAATGTTAGAAGATTGAGAAAATTTAACTTAAAATAAAATAAAAAACAGAATAAACATATAGATTTATACCAAAATTTCAAGAGTGACAAGAGTTTCACCAAAAAGCTTTTGGATCTTCTGAAAACAAATTATTCTGCAGAAATGAGCATTATTTTACATGTGAAGAATGTGAATTATAATGAGTTTTGAAATATTAAGCTAAAAACTTAAAAAATATTTGTGAAATATATTGTTAATTTTTTTACTCCTTGAATTATTTTTTAATTTTTATAAAATTAATAAATTTAGTAAAAAAAAATCAAAAATTTTCAAAATTACATGTTTTAGCATAAAATTGATTAATTTTTTTATTTAACATATCTTGCGGTATTGATTTTTTCCCCTATTAGGTGAAATTATATTATCAACCAGTACGATCTTGAAAATTGATTTAAATTTCAAAATAACTGAGATGCATAAGTAAAATATTTTATAAAACATATTTCAAATATTTCATTTCATTCATTGAATATATGAAGCTATGATTGTGAAAAATTTGACCGTAAATATTAGAAAAGCTATCAACATTTTAATATAAACATTAAAAAATGATGTTTAGGCATTCAAAGATATGAAATTTATGCCTGTATCATGAAAAATATATTTTCAATTGAATAGAAAATAAAAAATATCTATCAAGTTTCTTTGAAAAATATTAAAACAAGATATTAGCATGATATTCATATGAACAATGTTAAAACAAGTGTCATGCAAGATTTGAAGTTTATTATGAAAGTAGTGGATCTGATGATATGCTCAAACTGAATGAAGTTACACATGTTGGGTTGAGTCAAAATTTCAATCAATACACAAGTCTGAGTCGTAAACTATATCTTAGTTGATTCAGATCTTTCAAAATCCACGTAAGATTTTCAGAAACATCCCAAATACACTCAAAGGTCTAAATTTATCTCTCTATCTTTGAATCACCATTTCAGAGTGACAAACCCTTCAAATCCATCCATTTTTGAGCCCATGTCGTAGCTCGTCCCGTAAGCTCTTCAAACCTATCTTCAGATCTTTAAATGTCTTCCTGAAAGTCTCCAAAATTCCTAAAAACCTTGAAGAAGTTGCCCTAGTGCCCTCATTGATCAAAACTCCTAGACCAATGGGAATGAAGAATGTTATTTTGACCTCGAGTGTGGCCAAATTAGCTCCATTATAACTAAGAGCTTTACAACTATCTTTAACACACTACTTAGATATCCTATATACAATATGAGTTGTCACTAATAAGAGGTAAAATGACAACTAGAAACCGGCTAAGTATACTCGAAAGTAATCACGATGAAGACACCGGATGTTGATCACAAATGTTGTCCTCTATCCATATCCTACATCGACTCCACTTCGATCAGATAAGCTCCTTACTTGGTGATGTGTCTAGATCTCTCCGGCTCTTAACAGCCTTACAATGCCGTCGGTTATCCTAACCTAAAGTATCACCATCATGACAACAGCTCTAAAGATGACACATGTCATCATCTTCTCATAGTAGCCGCGTCACAACACAACATGTCCATATTGTATACCAATATTGGACATCTTGTGCCTCTATCACCTCATGGGTAACACTAATCAATCTATGTATTTAAGAATACGTCTTTCAAAGACTCTCTCCCTCATCTTTCATTGGAACTCTTGCAAGCCTTGTAGCTTGTCAATCCTCACCTCTTGGTGGTCTCTCCTTAATCGTTCAAAAAACTCCCGAATAGGATTAAAGATTGTGATGTTTGAACTCTTCTTAACTAGATAAACTTCAACCATATCATTAGTGCTAGGAACAAAGGATTAACTTGCACCACCAAACATTGTACCTAAAGTAATAGAAATGTAGTTTGGAGACCAATATTATTTCAAGAACTCAATCTTCTCAAGATCTTCACGTCAAAGCATCCAAATGTTGCAATAATCCCTTCCAAATCATAAACACACTCAATAATTTAGAGTTGTGCACCTGTTATAAATCACACCATGAGCCAAACTCATGTATGAAATCATCAACTCAATAGTACCAACCATACCTGAATATTGTCTAGGATCCTTGGTGGCCCTATAGAGATCGTACATATTCCACAATAACGGTATGGGGACACACTCCAAGATATCACCAAGCTCTGTTCCGTCATTCTCTGACATCAAATCAAAGTCTTCTATGATTCACAGATGTCAAGATTGATATCGCATTCTGCTACAGGTGTAAATTTTGACACTGCCAAACTTGTGTTTGATGTCTTCATCCATTTGCAAGATACTTTACATCTTCTATTTTCCCATCAAATTTCAAATTAAATTGACACTATATGATAATCCTATAGCATGTGGCTCCTATTTGAATTTGAATAAAAGGTACAAATGACTCCTATAGCTCCAGAGTTGTCTCCTCACATAAGTTTTGCTTGCATGTGCTCCATGATGCATTGAAGATTTTCCTACATCTAGTTGATTAGCAAGCGACATGGAGAAAATATGAATCTTGGACAAATCCTTGATTCGCATAGCCTCCTTGGCTATTTTTATCAAGGAAAACTTCTTCACAATGACACAATTTAAAAGAATAATAATGTCCACCTCCTCCCGAATTTCTTGTAGTGTCCTCCACTCAACGAGCTTGATGTACTCCACAAGCTTCAATATTCATTGAGGAACATCCTTAGCAGGTTTCTTCTTTGGAGGCAAAGCTAGTTTCTTTTTTTTCCTTCAATTTCAATGTAGTACGCATGGTAAAATCCTGTCTTGGAGAAACCATATAACATTTAAGCCAAATGCAAGATGAAAAAGGTCATCGTACTTCCAAACAATTTTCAGATAACCTTCGACAAAACTAGTAAATATGCATTCCCATCGACACTCAAAACACAATGATAATTCAGGTCTTTTCTTCCCTTTACGAATCATAAAAAATTTATGGCAAGTCGGATCATGTTGTCATGTTTTTCCGATACTCTTGGTCAAGATTGTGCTCCCAAGCAAAAGTCTGAATGTTTTTCCTCTATGACTCTAGCAAAAATTTAATAAAAGTATTCTAAAAAATTTAGATTTCCATAAGAGATTCAAAGAGATCCTTGCATGTCTGAGCTCCAAAGTTGCCACCAACAATGTAATATGGGTACATCAAATAGAAACATTCAAAGAAACAAAACGATTTTGTGTTTGGAGAATCGATATATGTATCATTTATCAAACCAAACAAGAATGGAAGTAAGAAGTAATCCATGTATCACTTCTTCTTACTAATTGAACCCTCAATCAAAGAGGAGAAGTGACACATTTATTTCTTCTACTGACTAACTCAACACTCAATCCAATTGGAGAAATGATATATATATCACTTCTACTAACTAACTCAATATTCAATCCAATTGGAGAAATGATACATGTATCAATTTTCCAAAACAGTCACTAGTGTGTTCTCACCTGTGCAGAAAATGTGTCTTCTCCAACTTGAAATGCATAACATGCTTGTAGTCTGCAAGGTCCACAATGATGATGAACAAAGTTACCAAGGCCATGTTGTTCTGCTTCTTCAGGATCTTGATGTTCTCACATGGACCCTATCACTCTCCTTGATATGCACATTCTCAAACAAACAAAGTCTCCAAGATCATGTTCTTCTGCTTCTTCATGATCTTGATGTTCTCGACATGAACCTGTTCCTCATCTGTACATTCTCAAACTTGAAGTCTTTAAGGTCCACGATGATGGCAAACAAACAAAGTCACCAAGGCCATGTTTTTATGTTTTTTTAGGATCTTGATGTTCTCAAAATGGACCCTGTCCAGCAATAACAAATCCTCTTGAAGAATCCTCCAAACTATTGATATCTTCATTGGTATGACTAGCATCTGACTAATTTTCATGGCCAATCGGCTATAAGGAATCGTTACAAACAAACAATCATATTACTTTCTTGCTTTTCTCTTCATCCTAGACTTCAGCTTCTTATAACTCTTCTTTTTTTGCTTTCTCAGCATGCTCTAACATCTCCTTGCGGTCTTTTTCCTAAAGTAGGGCGTGCATCTTGCTCTTCATAAGCTTTTCTTGCAATATCTTTTGCTCTTGTTTCTCATCTAACGCCTTCTCCGTTGCTGTCCTTCTTTCTTCAAATATTATAATTTCATTCTTTGTTCCAACACTCTTCGATGGGGCTTCACTTGGATCCATTTCGGAACCAGAAGAAGTGCTCGATTTGCTCTGATTTAGAACAATCTTCATTGACTAGTGTGGAAATGGATTGTTGTATCTCTTCTAAAATTTTGCCAAAAAAATTGACCAAGTGTTTGGAAGCTGCTCCTCCCTTATGTTGATTATCATGTTGTCGCATGGACATTTCTTCACTCTGAGAACGCATGAGCGCCTGGCTGTAGAAGAACCCTCTTGAACCTTGTATGAGTTGACAATCTCTTCTTCTTCTCCTGAGCACTTCACATTCGAGTTCATTACATCTGGTAAAACTTTAGCGGAAGAAGATTATGATATCCATTGATTGGACCAATAACTCTCACCTAAACTTTACAGAAAATTTTTTTGTAACCCTTTTGTTCTTTCGGAAAAGTTTCGTCAGTTTCTCTCTTCTAGATCTCTCAGAACAATTGTCAAGTTACACATTGTATCATAAGGTGATATGCATATCCCTGTGTACTAAAACTATCACACATCCCAATTGTTGACTCCAATTGCAATCAAATTTCATGGAAAGGTCATTTATCATCAAAACTTCAACTATGGAAAGTTTTATTGATGAAACTTTCTGATAGCAAAAATATATAATGTGATTGTACTTAACTTCGTGTGTCGGTGCAATCTGTAACTTTTGATGTATACACAACCTTGAAGCTATCACTTCATAATCAAAACTCATCCAATTGAGTCAAAATTTCAATCCAAGCACAAGCATGAGTCGTAAACTATATCTCGGTTTGATTCAGATTTTTCAAAATCCCCGTAGAATTCTCAAAAGCACGCCTAATACACTCAAAGGTCTAAATTTTCCTCTCTATCTTTGAATCACCATATCAGAGTGACAAACCATCAAATTCATCCATTCTTGAGCCCACGTTGTAGCTCTTCCTGTCAGCTCTCCAACCTTGTCCCCAAATCCTTGAATGTCTCCCTGGAAAATCTCCAAAACTTCTCAAAACCTCAAAGAAGTTACCCAAGTGCCCTCATTGGCCCAAATTCCAAGACCAATGAGAATGAAGAGTGTTAATTTGACCTCTAGTGTAGCCCAATTAGCTCCTTATTAACTTAGAGCTTAACAACTTTCCTAAACACACTACTTAGCCATTCTATACAAAATATGAATTACCACGAATAAAGAGTCAAAATGATAACTTGAAACCGGCTAAGTATGAACGGAACTACAAATGGAACCGGGGAGTTTATAACTTGAGAATAATACTCCTCGCCAAAGTTCCTAACAATCAACTCCCTATGGCTTGTTTTTGGTAAACAATAGTGATGGATTGGAACCCATGTGTTGAAAGTCACTACTACTGGTAAGTTCAAATCCATAGCGCCCAAACTAAATCAAAATGTATACTGTTACGTCCCAAATCGCGCCTTAAAAAACAACTGATATACTAACCACGTCCAAAAGTGATCACGATGAAGACACCGGATGTTGATCATAAATGGATTGGATATTGGTACATCTAGAGGATCAGGTTGTCCTCTATCCATGTCCTACGTCAGCTCCACTTTGATCAGATAAGCTCCTTAGTCAGGAAAGTGATGTGTCTAACTCTCTCCCATACCCTTTCCACCCTGACTACGCTTTATATCTGATAAGGTCCAAGATAATATCTCATGGAGCCTTTTTAACATCCAGGCCCTACAAAATTGATCCAACGGTGGGCTCTTAACAGCCTTACAATGCGCCGTGGGTTATCCTAATCTAAAGTATCGTCGTCATGACAACAGCTCTGAAGATGACACACGTCATCATCTTATCATAGTAACCACGTCACAACACGACAGTGTGAAATATCCTGTTTGATTTTTTCTCCATTAAGGATATAATCTGAGAAAGCTTATATGTCACTTACATCTTTTTGATGAGGGTCCACATGAATTTTTTCTTGTCCACCACATGGACAGCAAAATTCTCTTATCCCTAAAATCTTTTTGTTAAAATTAAGCTCACAGATGGTCACAACGATTCAGTTTTTGTCAACCACTTGTGAGGACTGTGATTTCACGTAGAGGATTGGCAATTCAAACTTAATTTTTTTTCTCCTTATGTGAATCCTTCAGAAATCAAGATTAGTTTGTTATGATCAAGAATTCGTAGATGGAAAACTCTTTGGCCTTCCACAAAAGCTCAACATATATTTGCATGTTGGAGATATGCTTCTTCATCCACACGCAAAAGTAAAACAAATTTGATTATACTGGCTCAAAAAAGAAATGCAAAATTCAAAAGAACTGATGCATGTATCACCCGGTGAACTCTTATCGTAACCACTGAACTTTGAGAAGTGTTGTTCTTTTTTGAAGAAAAGTATTTCAAGACTGAAAGAAGTGATACATTTATCATTCCTAAGATTCAAAACTCTTGCCCAACAGAAGTGATACATGTATCATTTCTTTGAATCTTGAAGCCTCACCCTTTCCTTCTAAAAAAAAAAGCTCCTAATTAGAATGTGCACACACCTGAGGGAAGTGATACAAGTATCGTTGCTTTAGACTCTAAATCCAAATGCAAATGAAGCAGTTCCTATAAGTGCTTCAAAGATTTGGAACGTCCACTTGAAAACTTTGTGAATGTTTTACTCATCTGACCTCTCAACTTAACTGAGAAAAAAGTGATGCTAAAAATAACAGTATGTCTGCCACCGACATATTGCTTACGGAATGTCACGCTATTGGTGGAATCGATAACTGTGCCTGCCGCAAAATTCTCGAAGAGACGCTGTCCACGAACCGGAAAAGATAGAAAAAACTCGCCCCGTGGCGTGGTTCATGAATTTCCATGGTCCCTGAGAAAGACGGAATTCTCATTGTGTCTCAAAACGGGAAAGAAAAATCGTATTGAATGGTTGACTATGTAGACATGGTTTCTGATTGTACTGTACTCGGAGAACACTTCAAAGGAGCTATTAAACCGGTAACATGGGGCCTAGCCCCATGTTACCGTTTTGGTTCCATCCTTGTACGATTTGATTTGATGGGGTCTTCCCATCCCTTTTGTTATTATACTTTCTCAGAAAAAAAAGTTTAGTCCCTATTAAAGGTGTGGGATGATGCTACTTATAAATTACCTGCTGCATGACACACGAAGGAGGAAACGGACCGTAAGACTAGAGAAGTTCTGAATTGCAAGTACCGAGAAAGCAAAAATCGTTTATAGTTGGTGTAGTGAGTGTGATGATTGTCTTGATATCAATAAGTTATGTTGCTAAAATCCCAAAACACACATCATGCTGTAGTGGCGAAAAGGTTGCAGCCGCTGCGTATTTGGTGCAGTGCTTTAGTGTAAATAAAGGAAGTTCAAAACCCTTCATTAAATGGCTTAAGGACTTGGACTTATTCCCTGAACTTTTGAAAGGAAGAAAAAGGATTAAAAGGCGCAATGCAACCACATGTAAAAAGCAGGCAAGAAAATAACCAACCCGGGAGCCAAAAGAAAAGTAGACAGCTAATCTATCTCCATAAATCACTATGTCTCCAAAGGTGCGTCTGATGTGTAATGTATGCAGATGTTTAGTAAGAGTGATAACATAACAAGCCTCATCAATCAAATATATCATGTTATCAATGACACAAGCCTATAGCACATACATTAGTGCTATGCATGTATGCTTTATAAAATACTGGATGCAATAAGACAATAAGAAGTGTGCACAATAAGTATATCATGATAAAGTAAAGCACAATCTCTAACAAAACATGCATCTCCAAGGTAAATGGAATAAAGTGATCCCAATTCAAAGAAGTGCTAAGATTATCAGTTCTTTCAAGTGGAGACTCAAAGTTTCAACTTATGTTACCGAAACCACTTCCATCTCCTTAAGGTTCAGAGTCTAGAAGAGAAATACATTCATAAACTTTTGCACGTTGTCGTGTTGTGACGCGGCTACTATGAAAAGATGATGACATGTGTCATCTTCAGAGCTGTTGTCATGACAACAATACTTTAGGTTAAGGTAATAGATGGCATTGTAAGGCTGTAAAGAGCTAGGGAGATCTAGACACATCACCTTGATGACTAAGGAGCTTATCTGATTGAAGTGGAGTCGACGTAGGACGTGGATAGGGGACAACATGATCCTCAAGATGTACCATTGTCGAGTCCATTTGTGATCAATATCTGGTGTCTTCATCATGATCGCTCTTGGGTATACTTAGCTGGTTTCAAGTTGTCATTTTAACTATTATTAGTGACAACTCATATTGTGTATAGGATGTCTAAGTAGAGTGTTTAGGATAGTTTTAAAGCTCTAAGTTTCAATGGAGCTAATTTGGCCACACTAGAGGTCAAAATAGCATTCTCCATTCCCATTGGTCTAGGAGTTTTGACCAATGAGGGCACAAGGGCAACTTTTCGAGGTTTTTAGGGATTTTGGAGACCTTCAAGGGGGACATTCGAGAATCAAAGGATAGTGTTGGAAAGCTCACGGGACGGGCTACAACGTGGGCTCAAGAATGGATAGATTTGAAGGATTTGTCACTCTAAAACGGTGATTCAAAGTTAGAGAGAGAAATTTCAACCTTTGAGTGTATTTGGAGTGATTGTGAGAGTCAGACAAGGGTTTTGGGAGATCTGAGTTAACTGAAATACAGTTCACGACTTGGGCTTGTGTTTTGATTGAGATTTTGACTCGATTGGAGGAGTTTTGAGTACGGAGTGATAGGTTGAAGTTTGTGCAAGCAAATGAGTTGCGGATTGCACTGACTATCACAAACTTAGTACATCAATCATATCTTTTGATATTAGGAATTTCTGTCAATAAAACTTTCGAGAACTAAATTTCGGATGATGAGTGACCTTCTCATGAAATTTAGAAGCAATTGGAGTTAAGGATTGAGATGTGTGATGGGTTTTGTACACAAGGGTCTGCATATCCAATCTCTTTCTTTTATTGCATTGGTTCTATTGGGACATTGTTGGAAAAGTATGGAGAGTACAATAAAAAGTTATTAATGTTTTTATATTTTAGGGTTTTCATAGTTAACGTTTCCTCATTTGATGTGAGGTGTCAGGGGTTTGTGGTTATGTAGGTGGGAGGTGATACATGATGGAGCGTCATGTGTCCTTATCATTCTCTTTGTGCTAGCTATAGCTTCACTTCTCCTCATGGGACCGCCTAGAGCGGTGCGTGATACACCGTGTCCAGTTTCCCTCTTACGAGGTAAAGAGATGATGATATCATCATCTCTTTACCTCATAAGAGGGAAAAATCCATGTGGAAAAGATGCACAAATATTATAATTGGACCATTTGGGATGCTCATGTGAGGAGGGCGATCACATCAACATCGATATTTGTCATTTTCAGAAATATGTAGACTACATCAATTCTTTTGTTGATCATTCGGAGTATACCAATTGGGTCGTGGAAGTGGTTAGCATCTCATGAAGTCTCTATTCTAGAGCTTTGCTGGACTAGGTTCTCATGTCCATGTTTATTCCATAGACTCCCTCGTGCACTCCATGACGAGACTAGACGTGCTTTTCGCTTACCGCTCGATCAATTGGCACATGATCCCATGGACAAGTTAGCATGGTTTTTGTTTCTCCTACATTCACGATGGTGTTTACGTTATATTAGAAAAGTATGCTAGACATAGGGAGAAGGTAGCTACATTTCAAAAATTATGAGAAGGGGATTGGGCTACATTGAAGGAGGAGTCTATACGGGCCACAAAGGTTAGGAGTTGGGTTCAACCATAGGATACTTTTTGATTCGGCTTGATTGCAATGGTGTAGGTTCTTAAGGTAGACCGGGGAGATCTTAAGGCAAGCCAAGACCGTGCCGGCTCTTCATTCTTTTTCTATGGCTAGTCATACTAAGGAAATTATTTCTTCTTTACACCTTTTATATCCATCCATGGGCGAGGAGATATCAGTCACAAGTCTTGGAGTATTAGTCAGAGGAGCCATTATGTCTTGATAAATCACTATTTACGCATTCTATATGCAAAGCCCCATGCTTATCCTTAGGGAACATATCAAGGATGGTATATAAGCATCTTTGAGATTGCTTTCAATTAGATGATCCCTCTAGTGGTTTCACGGAGTTGTTCTAGCTGGTTGCATCATTTGCGAGAGAGGAGATTTCATTGTCAGTTTATTAGGTGTTGGGTGCTAGTCGGCTTCTCGCTATTGAGAAGGGCACAAGGGGCATTAGAATGATTGCTATCGGGAGATCTTATTGCATCAAGTTAGTCGGATTGTAGTCCTACATCATCATTCACACTTCCAATAGCATCTTTGTCCACACCAATTTGGAGTCGTCATACCAAAAGGTTGTGAGGTGGTATCATTGAGCATTAAAGTATTTCTAGATATCCATCTAGACTAGATTGTATTGTATATAGATGTTGAGAATGCTTTTAATATTGTCTCATGTGCATCCATCTTTAGTGAACTTAGAGAGGCAGGTGGACCTTTATCGAGCCTCATTCTTTCTACGGTTCACATTCTTTTCTTCTATTAACATGGCTTTTACCTAGAGGGAGTCTCCGTTCTATAGTCTGCCATCGGTACTTGGCAAAAAAATCCTTTAGGAGGACCGTTATTTGCCATGGCTCATTATAGAGATCTTTTGTTTACTGGTTTGGCCTTCCAAGTTGTGTTTTCCCTCCTTAGCGGATGATACACATATATTGTGGACCATGTTAATCACATTAGACATGCCTTTGATTACTTGACTACCGAGTTTCATCTTGTAGGCTTGAGAATCAAGGTATCAAAGTGTAGGGTTTGATTTTCTTTGACTATTCCTCCTCATCTCCAACTTCTAGAGGGATGTATGACATCAACAAATGGTTTAAGCATTCTAGGAGTGCTAATAAAGTCCAAGGATTTTGTCTCACACTACCTAGATGCTGCACTTACCAAAGATGTTTTGCATCTATATGACCTTCCTCTACTAGACGATCCGCATGTGGTGTTTGATATTCTCTCATCTAGTATTGCTCATCAACCCACCTACTTTCTTTGCAAAGTTCCTCTTTCATCTACATTCATATCAAGCTTGATAGCTTTTAATATGAATACCATATATATCTTTGGTATCATCATTCGACCAAGGATCTTCGAGGGTATGATAGGAGATTTGGCACTAAGACATATATCTTTGCCGATTTTGTGTAAAGGAGTAGGCTTATTATCGATGAAGAAGATTGCACCTATAGCATTTTTGGGCTATTTGAGCACTCTCAGCACCTTTGTTATCTCCTCAATTTATGATTGCAGATATGCACATACTTGAGATGTTGCGAGGGACGTGAATATGGGATCATTTTCTTTACAAGTATTATTCCAACATATGAGAGATGCTTTACCCTAGAGATACAATATGAACTTCCATAATTTTCCTCTTTGCGCACCGATTGAACTAGAAATCTACAGTCCATCTTGATGGGACAACAATTTCAACAAGCTCTATATTCACTCTTAGTGGATCCGGCCATTCCTTGTATTATTAGGGCTTGTCTACTCTCTTGCTTCGACAAAGCTGCATGCTTGTGGATCTTGGTTCGACCATGCATGAGGGCTTTGTGACTCACATTAGCTACTTTTTCTATAACGATGAGGTTCCATCTTGGATTGGTCTATCCATCTACATCTTCATTACTCACATGTGAGTGTGGTATTACTTTAGATGCAATAGATATTCATATGACTTGTTGTCCATTTGGAAGGCAAATGATAGCTACCGATGATGCCATTAGAGATGTGTTGTTTGCTATGACGCGTGAGGATGGATACCTCACATGAAGATAACATTGGTATTCCTTGTAGTTGACTAGGATTAGGGCAAACCTAAACTTGGTTTGAGAGGATCAGGTTACTGTGGCAGATGTGGTGGTTACTGATCCTAAATGTGATACAATTTTAAAGAGGGTTGTCACCCATCCTACTAGATGGGTAGCTAGTGGAGTCAAGAGCCAAGGTCTCCAACTATAGGGGTATGCAGAGAGGTACTTCTTTATTCCTTTAGCTTTGGAGTTATATGGAGCTATGAACATCAACTTCGATAACTTTTTGAGTGCATACGCCAAAGCCTACCATACTAGGCGGCAAGGGATATCACTCTCTTTAGCTTATTGTATAGTTTATTTTTAGACAACATATTTCCATTGCTCTATAAAGAACACAAACTGGTGCAATCCATAGGAGTGCAATATGTTATGTGATGCTTTTTCGGATGCTTGTGTTGTTATGTGTGTATGTTAGCTGGAGTAAGACATATTTCGCATTGTGACGCTATTGGGGCTTAGCCCCATGTTACTCCTTTGGTTTCATTCATGTACAACTTGATAAGGTATTTTCATTCTTTTTGTTATTGTATGGTGTCTCCACTCCCAGAAAGTATACATGGAATAATGCAAATTGAAGATTTTTAGCAAACTTCAACTCACCTTTACTCCCAAGATCACTACAAACAAACTTAATGAGTGAAAGTGCATTGTAAGTCGTTGATGTGGCTAACCTTGATAAGTGCGATTCCTAGATAAAAATTGCACGTAAAACCTTTTCAGATAAATCCAAATACTGAAATCTAGAAAAGTATAATAATTTCTAGGTCAATTGCACTTATAATGATACTATATAAATATAAAACAAAAGCTCCATAACAGCAACAAGATTGGTTACTCCCGAGGTGGTGCAATATGAGAAAGTCGATTGTATTGTTTAAATCACATTTGTCACTACTTATAGGGGAAAACTGAGTAATGTAGCAAAAGGATGGGAACACCCCATCAAATTGTATATAGATGAAATCAAGGGGGTAGGATAGGGCTAGCCCCAATAGCATCACAATGAGAAATATGTATTACTTCAGCTAAGATATCCAAACTATTTAGATCAAATGGTCTACATTCTATAGTGCATCCAAAGAAGCATCATCTAATGTGAGTCCTCTCGTATGGATTGCACTAGCAAGCGTTCCCTATAAATTAATGGATATATTTGACTAAAATAAGCTACACAATATGATAAAAGTGATACCCGATGTTGTCTAGTATGGTAGGCTCTCTTGCACTATCTCATGAACGTTTCAAAGTCAATGTCCATAACCCCATGGAATTCCAAGGCTAGAAACAAAGAGATGACCTCTTTGCATATATCTATACTTGGAAACCTTGGTTGTTGCCACTCCACTTGCCGCCCATCTAAGAGGATTGGTAATCACCCCCTCCAAAACGGTGTCATGCATAGAATTTGTAACCACAATGTCTGCAATATTAACATGGTACTCATGAATCATGTATAGGTTTGTCATAAACCAAATCAACAACAATGCATATCAACCCTCCCTCCAAGTGAGGTATCCACCCTCTCATGCTATAGCAAACATCTCATCCCTAATGAGTAGCTATCCTCTATCTTCTAAATGGGCAACAAGTCATATGGATCCTCCTTGCATCTAAGGTAGTACCACATTTCAAGGTGAGTAACAAAGATGTAGATCGACGGATCAAGTCAAGGCAAAACCTCATCGCTATAGAAAAATTAGCTAATATGAGAAGTCGATTGTACAACTAAAAATATATTTGTCACTATTTATAGGACATGGTAGGCTGACGTAACTCACATGATATTTTCTTAGTGGATTTTGAGGTATGCAAGAGACAATCTTTTTTATAGGGCAATTTTACGCAAATGTTATAAAAAAATATTATTTCAGATTTTCTCATTCATTTATGGGCGGTTTGAAAAAAAGTAACATCTCGTAGAGCATCAACTTTTTTACATGTTGATATATAATTTGATCATATATGACTTCTATTTGTCATGAACCAATACTCCAAAGTTTCCTTTGGAGACTCAGTCACAAAGTTCCAAGAGAGTTTTGTTCCTCATAATGAAGAATGCGGGGCACCCAAGCTCTAATATTGGGGGCTATGGTTTCACACAAAAATGAAACAAGATTATAGGAGCTAAGATTCAATTTTTCTCCATCAAATGGGCTAGCCAAGCACTCACATCCCTTTAGAGATCTTCATCTTGCAAGCATTTCTACGCAAAAGAATATGAGCATACACCCTATCACATTCACTCTTCCCATAACCCCAACCCAATTCATTAATTTTTGGTTCATAAACAAAAAACATCAAACCCCCATTATATTAATATCCGTCCTCTAGATATGTATACACATAGCTTGCAAAATCTGCAACATACAAAAGGTAAAACATACTAAAAACAAGAACATATACTTTATCACCACATGTGTATCCATACCTATAACACTAGGGAAGTGGGATCAGATCACTCGAATAGCTCAAGAACTCTCAAGTTGAGAGATAACATCAATGGTTTCTCTTTCTCTATATATAGTCCCCATAAAAATAAAATATACATAAGGTCCCATAACCCGTATTCATTCAACTCCTCCTGGGTCGATGATATGACAAACATCACTATGAGCACACGTATTACTAACGTGTAACTTCAACCAACACACTAGAAATACAAGCTAATAAGCACACGTATTGCTAACGCGTAACTTCAACTAACACACTAGAAACACAAGCTAATCAGCACACGGATTGTTGACGTGACATCTACTTCTAGTCAACTCAAAACTATCAATCTCCACCTTGCGTAATCTCTATATTAGTTCTCACTAACTAAAGATGATTACAAATCTTCCTCCTTTTAAGATGCAACGTTCTTGTTGTGCTGACATTCAAAATCTTGAATAATCAAAGGTGCATTGGCTAAATTGTGAGCCAATTCCCAAGTTGATTCCTATGATGGATATACTTTTCATTAAACCAAATAATTTCACAAGTAATTTTTAGGTACTTGTGACCCTGAATCCGTTTTTTGAGTATCTTTTCAACCTCATATTCTTCATGATCTGCTACCATTGACGGTAAAGGAGGAGGAGCTAATGAAAATGTGAAATGCTTGGGTCATAAAACATGTTTTTGCAATCGTGACACATGAAATACATGATTTATTCTCATATGCAACAGGAGCTCCAACTTGTAAGACACATCGCCAATGTGTTTCAACACCATAAAAGGACCAATGAATCGAGTATTAAATTTTGGTGTTACTACAAGTGACAAATTGATTGTGGATAATTAACTATCCTCTTGGATGGGTTGTGAATGGAGTGATAGCACTCTCACAATATATAGTTATGTAGAAAAGTCACATATTTGTTCATCTAACTTTGGAGTTTTATAGAATTATAAACATGTAATGCCATATGTTAGTGATAAAATATATAATACCATACCATATTAGACATCACAAGATATCACTCTCTTTAGTTTATTATATAATCTATGATATATATTTTAGGAATTGCACTCAAATTAGGTGATAATTAGATTCTTTAGATGTGGAATGTCTTATCTAGATAGCATGGTATCAAACTATCTAGATTCCATATAATTTTTCATTGTGATGCTATTGGGACCTAGACCCATGTTACACATTTGTATCAATACAGGTTGGACTTGATGGCTCTTCCCATCCTTTTTTGTTATTTTGCTTTGTACCTTTCTTGGTACCCTAAACGAGTTGGCTATGGGTACGAGGGAGTATATCACAAGAGGGTCATTAGCTAATCTTGCTACTGCTCGCGACACACAATTAAGAACGAACGACCTTTGCGTACAGGAATTGAATCTAACAGTTACAAAAATAACGGCCACAGTTTGACCCAGCTGTGTACAGCTATTTCAGTTCTGGAACGCCTGATGTCAGTCACTTTCTGAAGCTCAAGCTCGAAGCTTCTTCTCCTGCTTCCACAAGCCGCCGCTTGACAGTCGTTACAAGTCATGGTTCGATGTCCTCTTGGCTTCGCAGGTCTAGTCACTTAGCCGTCAGTGATCAGCAGGGGAACCGTTGCAACTTCTAGTTCTAAATAATTCAACGTTAGAGCCGCAATCTTGGTTCGCGTCATTCAAAGTTTTGAATAGCTCCAGTCTGGGACTGGTACAGTCTTGTCCAAACGTGAAGACCTCTGAGAGGCAGCTAGCCTCAACTTGCCATACTTAATGCACACTCTCCGAGTCCAGCTTGCTCAAAGTGGATGGTCATCTGCAGTATCCAGATTTTCTGAAGTACACTTGACCAGATTCTGCTTGACTTTTAGTGAAGGTGCACACTAGAAATGATGTGGGAGAGCCCATCAGACTGAAAAGAGAGGACGAAAAATCCGAGCACTTAACAGAGAGGAACTAGGTAGAGCTCTGATTGTTTACAAGTCTGAAGGAATGTTTTGAAGAAGGTGTTTGATTACACCATCGTCGGTCCTTGTTCTTCATGTAGCAATAACAATAAAGTGCTAGCGATGGAGATCAGTAAATTCTTCACGATTTTGCTGATTATTGCATGTTCAAAGGCAGATGCTAAATTACATGAAGGTTACGGAAGATTTGAAATCAAGAATGCAATGCCTAGTAGGAGCCCGGATAGTGTTGGAGTTCGCTGCAAGAGGCTAGGTCTTGACTTGCAGGAAGTGGTATTATTCCCATCTGATGTTCTTCTTCACGATTTCTATGCGGATGAGCGAGTGAGCCACGGATGGACTTGTGACTTCAATTGGTATGATGGCACATTGAATACCGTCAAAATGGCACAGGAGTTTTTGGTGTGGAATAAGAACGTATCTTCACCGTACCTTGCAAGCTGCGATAGGTGTCGGTGGAAAGTTCGTGAGTCTGGATTTTACCTGTACAAAGAGTCCAAGACTTGGACTCTTGTATTCGAATGGAATGAGATCTAGACCAGTTCATTTGACCTGTACATCTTCTGGAAGCGTTTTACCAAGGCATGCCATTGGGTTCATTCTCTTTTCATGCCCGTTTCAAAAATCCCAGTATTTTCTTTCAATTTATGAAAGTAAAGTTGATGTAACCTTACAGTCGCATGAACGACACTGGATACATTTTACAATCAAAATCTATTTGCACTGTGGGTTTTTTATGCAGGTCAGTTTTTGCTTATTGATTTATATGTATATATATTCATTCTGACTTTTTATACAGGTCAGTTTTTATAAATAAATAAATAAATAATCTGGTTTTTCATATAGATCAATTTTTGCCCGATTGATTTATATATGTATTCATTTTGGTTTTGTAGAAATAAATTGATATTTCAAATAATGAAACTTTCTCCAATTGATATATATATATATATATAAATTGTGTCCTGAAAAAACAACCTTTGATATGCATAGTGGTGTTGAGGGACCTAACAAACTTGATGATGACCATAAAGAAAATGTAGTAGAGGTTTGTTGCTTACATTTTGGCTCTAGATCCTATGCATACTTTCTTTTGAGGTCTATCTGTCACGTTAGTATTAATCAAGGATTTGAACATATGTAGACAGTCCAATGTGAAGTCATTAACGGTCATTTTCAACTGTGACATAGATCATAGTCAATTCCGAATGGCATTGGATGATTCTTCAGAGATACTTTATGGAGTTTCTAAGATAACAGCCGACCAATCTCTAAAGTGGTCGCTGAGATGTAGGAAGTTGTAAACGGAAAGTGAGATTGTTAGTAAGAACCTGTTAGAAACTATGGATTTGATTGTGGAGCAATTTTGACTATATCTGAACATGCCGTACTCAACGTTTGACGATCATGAAGAACAGATGTTTGCATATGTATAAACTCTAATTTGATGTGGATGAAAGGAAATTTCGCAACATAGATCATCAATATTGGCGACTTCGATCACCGACAGCCTAGCTGATAAGACCTAGCTGGCTCTGATTATCTGAGCCTTATATATATGAAAAGTATTCCATGTCTCAATCTCGATCTCGATCTTTATCATTTTCTCACTTAGAATGCTCACTTTCAACAGTTTCCGATAATGGCTTGAACGCATTTCGAGTTCAATCACGTTCACTTTTGTTTCCTATCTCTTTTCCAAGGTGTCATTCAGAAGACTATTCCGTAAGGCGCAGTATTCTGCCAGATTGGCTTCCATATACGATGCTTGCACAAGATCACAAATTAAAGGCAGATTTGGAACAACTGTTAATTTTTTCTGTTCAGAGCTTGTCTTCCATCCATATGAATGTCGTCTTACTTGGAAATTGATGGACTTGTGATTCCATGCGGTCTTGTATAAGCATAATTTTTGCTTTCATACAACCTCCCACCTGCTCTTACAGATTCTGATAGATTTACAGGCCTCAGTAAGATACTGTACTGGGAAGAAGGTCAAATACAGTTGTTATTAAAAATTTACAAATATGTAGTCCAAGCTCGCTAGATGATTATGGTAGGAGACTGTGTAAATTCTGTCAAACCCAGGTCTTTGACAGTTTGGTCCTCAGAGAACCGCTTTGACCTGTGCCTGGCTTCTTGAGTACTGAATACCCTTCAGTTTGGCAAGAGAAACCATTTGGAATACATGTAGGGATCATGCAATCCATCAGGACTGAATTCAATCACGGAGCAACAAAATTGTCCGGTAGTCCTTAGTTCACTTGGAAATCGCGAAGCGATACGAGACAGAGATTTTACAAGATCGCATTCAACGTTGAGGACAAGTTTCCGGCATATATGAATGAGACATGAAAAATGGCCATATTAACGAAGAGCCAGTTCGCCAACCGAGCTGCTGTTTTCTCATATGCAGTTTTCAATACTCATTATCCTGAAGATAGGTGTGAAGTCGTGGGACGACGAATATGAACCAGGTTTGAAGTCCACAAGAAGGAATCATGGTTACCACCGTAACGGAAAAGGTTACCATTTACCGAGAGACTTCAAAGTGACACTAGTACTGACCTTCTACATACTTGAAAGCCGTTTCCGATTGCGAGCAGAGAGAAAACGAATCTATTGATTCTCAAACTCCAGTAGTTCTAATTATTTTTCACCTTCCCGGTTCCTAACGATACCTTCGGCTATTTGTTTGCGCACACCTCGGTTACTACCCTTCGGCACGACACCCCAACTGCAATGGGCAATGTTGATAAGTATGATCGGACTCGCGGCCTACGAACGGAACAACATACAGCTTATCATATTCTTTGCTACTCATCTGAATTCATGACTAACAGCCTCGTCGCGAGACATCCCTTCCTCGTCCTTTGAACCTAGTCAGTGGTGCACTGATCCTTCTTGTTACAGCACCTTGGATCCCATTGCACATGGAAACAAGAGGAACTCCAAGTACTCTTGCTGAATCAAGAGCTGAGGAACTGAACGCCCCCGGCCGTTCAATTCCTGCGGTGGCGAAAATAGTCAGATCAAGTAAAAATGTAAAAGATTGTCCAGCTATAATAAGTCTTCATTCCGGAGAAACTGCACGCGATATCTGCTTTGATTTGGACCTAGAAAGTGGATAAACGGTAAACTTTCGATATATCCACCCACCTCTGTCAAAAACATCATAAGGACAAATGTGTATTCCTGCCAGTGGTGCCAACTGCTCTTTGTCAAACATCTGATGTAGATGTGAGATATATACAGCGAAGCAGTGGCCAGAGACGGGACGAGCGACGACGTCTCCTAATAAAAATCAAAGCCTATGCAAACACTGGCATAGACAGACCATACGCATGTCAGAATGCAACAAGCTAGATAAGTCTCAGCAGAAAGGAGTTGAGTTTAAAGTTTGAAGTGGAAATGTGAGAACTGGAAGCGGTCAGACTCAACAACTCGAAATTCTTATTTGCCATAGGAACCATCGACGATAGATTTCAGCAGTTGCAACCTTCTCAGCTAGATTTAGTGGCATGACGTTAAATTCGGCCTCTGAACTTAAATATCGGTGCCCTGAGGTGGCTCGTTTCTTCTTGGAATTTTCTCCGCTATTCCTCCTTTTGGACAGTTGCATGGGCTTCCCATCGTTTATGGTTTTGATTGTCCGTACTATTATACTACTTATGACAATGAAAGATTCTCCATTCAAAACATGGAACTAGGAGGCAGTGGGTTATTTCGGGACTGTAGGTGAACGAAACTATGATTCTCTTGTATTTTTTACTATATTGGTGATGTACAGGTGCAAAGGAGTCGCTGTTTGGCGAAATTCTAAAAGACAGAAATGGTTTTTTCACCCCTTTTAATGAGAATCTGATCGTGATAAAATCGGATCTAAGACAAATCCTGCAAGATTTTCAAGTTTGAAATTCAATGGTAGAAAACAGGATCCCTCATGCTTTTGGCCTTTCGAGAAAAAAACAGAGCCACGCGTGTTCTTAGGCTTGGAGGATTCAAATCTTTTCAAGCAAATTGAAGCTTGCGGCTGTAAAAAAAAGTTTGTTACTTGCTATAATTTCCATCTGTTGTGAGTGCATGTTGTTTTGGTTGTAACATGCTGAATATGAACATGAATGATAGACGACCAGAACTGTCTTGCCCAATCGTGGAAAAGTAAGTGCTCTGGACAGTCCACCCAGTGTAAACTATGACACTGGCATCAATCAGCTCGTTAGAAATAAAAAATCCAAACGGAAACATGTGCATCCTTGAAATAGTTTCAAAAAACTAGACAGGGTAGAATTCTAGCTATGGATTATCACCAATACAATCTAAATTAAAATTCTACTTGAACACTGCCTCCTTGAAACTATTGGAATACTAAGGTGTGGTCCTGGATGGACTCGGACTCCCGAGCTCATTCTGACTTAGATTCTACGTAAGCTTAGAAGCAAGCGCCTTCAAAACGACTGCCATAGGTTGCCTGACCAAACTAGTGTACAGGGTTATGCAGATCAAACACCATACTGGGAAGTTCAACCTGCTATGTTTATATCGAACGATACAACTTTTTCCGCTTGGATCAAAAGGTCCCTTTCCGAAATCAGCACAAGTGCTGATTGCTGAAAGGGACATTTTGATCTTGGGCAAAGTTGGCAGATCAAAGTCGATGATATATATTTGAAGCAATTTTCTACTTTTGAACCAATCAAAAGCTTACGTAGTGCAAGATCTGCGACCAAATTAGCTTTAATAATTTGCAGCCATCCAGATCTCAATTTACTTGGTTTCATATATTGACAGCGAGAAAATGTTTGTACAGACAACTAGTACTCTGGATGAATTTTTTGAGTACTCAAAAAAATCATCCAGTGTACTTGTTTCGAGTGCGTTAATACCAAACACAATACGTACTTGATTCCGATTTCAAATGATAGTCGTTGACACCTAAGTCACCTCAAGTTTTCTTCCGACAATCAAAATTAATCTTGTATGGTTTCAACTCTGCAATCTTGAACACTTGAGGATTTCTCATTCTCAGTTCTACCTCGCAAGCTCGCCGAATTGTTCGGGAGCTGCTGACGTGTCTAATCAGTTCAGCGAAGGAAAGTATATGATTCCATTTATTTCATGACAAGGCAAGATTACTTATAGACAATATGAACGCAATCTGAAAGCAAGCATCCAGACAAGGTAGCTACTGAAATATCATGGCGTCATTTGGCCTTTTACGGCTCATACGTCATGATGGTGTCTTTCCCATCATCTTGGTGTTTGACAGTCTTGCAAGTTCGAAAAGGTAAGAGATATTTGTTCTCAGATATTTTATTTGAAAATAATGATTCTTTGAAAGCTATGCTCAGCTGCGCATTCGCTTGTCAGACTGCCAAAAAATTATTGTCAAACAGTATTGTCGGGTGCCCGTACTCATAATCAGGAAGACATGCAAATTATCAACTGCCCTGTAGTGGCGTTTTGACGTAGAGAGTTAGTATGGGGAATATTCAGTGTGTTTAAGTGCTTTTCTCAGCAAAAATCTATCCCAAAATATTACTTAACGATTTTCATTGAGATTTTGAAGGCTCATAGACTCATTACTCTCGTGTGTATGTATGTATATATATATCAGAATCAATGCGTTTTTCACATAAATTTATATTCTGCCACGTCTTGCTTCGAGAATTTAGATCTATATCTCCAAAATGTGAAACCCATGTATGATATATTCACGTTCAGGAAATCCAAAAAGGGGCTTTTACAATTGAATGAAATCAGTCCTAACACGGTCCGAAAAAGCATTTTATGATTAGATATCGATAAATAATATTTAGTGATATCCAGTTTTCTAGATGAAAATAGTTTGATGATTCAAGATGGTTGACGCCTTTTTGAAAAAATCTCATGTTTTGGCAGTCACGGAAACTAATGTCCGGCATATATATTTATATATATATGCCATGAGCAGCTCTTCAATCAAAGATCATGAAGAGGAGGTCTGGACTTCAGTCGTTTCAAATTCTCACAGGAACATATCCTTCACTATCTAGAAATGTCACCGCTGCCATTTTGACATATCAACAAGATAAAAGAATCTGACATGTTTGCACTAAGAGGCAATGGAATGCATACGTTTGCGGATGATTGTTTATGAAACTCAACTAGAAACGGCTAGCTATCTATCCACCTATCTCCTGACCAAGCCCTGGAGAATGAGTTCTTTACGTCACAAGCGGTTGACTTTATGAAACGTCAGTCCCTTAATATGGAGTCGTTTTTTCTGATGTTTTATATTATGTGTGTGCTGTACTCTCACTCAAAGAACAATGCCTCGGACTTGCATGTATCAAACTAAACTTTGAATAACAACGTCAGTGCAGAAAAGAGGATGTCATCACAGAAAAAACAAATGCAACAGTGACATCTGTTTGCAATAGAAAATCATATATTTTATCTACTCCGTGAAATCGTTCACAATCTTTTGCATAGGTTCAGAGTGACACTCAAACTCGGGTGCCGCACATGTTGAATATAATAATGTTCAATTAAGTTTAGACCAACAAGCTCACGTGAAATGTATATTTTTATATTTGTATTTTATTGATTTTTTGCCATCATATTTATTTCCATGCGTTTTTTTATGTCTGTCGTATGTTTTCATTGTGGTCACAATTCCACCTTTTTTATGACATGTTCCTACAAAGTTTGCTATAGCGTATAAAGTTTTTTTGTAGCAAACTTTATAGAACCTTCACAATCAATGAAGTATCACACTCAATAAAAAATCTTTTTTCACGAGGTGTAGGATTTTTGTTCGGCTTGATGGCACGAGCCCTAAGTTTATCTTGCTTCAATGCACGTGCAAACCTGTACAAGCATGATGAGGCAAGGGGTATCTCTAAATTTGTATTGTTCGAAATTCTTGCTTCACACCTGTTTTTTATTTGGTGTTTCTGCTGAAATTTTAGTCCCACCTTCCGCACTATATTAACAAGCTCGAAATAAGTGCTTCTTGTGTCCACGTTGATGTTGTTCAGAATGCAAGAAACCGCAGGGGTATCGTAGGTAGTTCCTTCTGGAAATTTCTCATTCTGATCTGAGTATTCAAAATGCAGGAGGACCCAATCTCAGCAACATTCCGATTCTAACAACTCAATCCGATTCATTCACGCTACTCATACGCTTCTCACTCACTGGAGTTTTTAAACTTGCCTGGAGCTTTAGGGAATCTAGACAACTGAAATTTGTTTATAACGACATGGATATACGCGATTGCACTCGAGTATGGGCTGCATTATGCGAAAGCCATATGATAATATAAAACAGCAATTGCATGAAACTAACAGCTGAGGAGGGAACAAAATTCTGATTGATTGAAAATAAATTTCAGACAAAAGAGGCCAGATATGATTCTTGCGTCGAGTATGTGAATTTCTAGAGATTTGTCCACTGCACTTTATGCAAGGATAAGAGAACATGAAATCAGAAGAGAGACTCCATCCACTGGCTGGAACTGTCCCACATGTACTACAATGCAACCAAAGAACTTCTTCACAGCACTTTAAGCAACCAGCTATCCTTTAAATAAGAGAGGTCTGTAAACAGGATATCCTTGACTTCTTTGGAAGGACAGCAGATCAAGCTTGGCCATGTGCATAAACTGGCGACAATTATAAGAATGCAAATGAATGCAAAAGGTTCCACCGTAGCTGTCTTATAAATCACAAGCTGCTAAGGGTTCAGATTGAATATCAATGCTACCTTTAGTGCTAGGCACTTTGACTTACTGTACCATTAAGATAAGTCACCAATGACTATTGTGCTTGGATATTTTCTGAGTGCAATGTCTGTGACCTTCTGCATTGATTATCATGCACTTGTGATTGACAAGATCAAAACAGTAGTACACTTTTTAGTGATCTCTAGTCCACAATCAGAAAGTTTTCTCATGATACATTGCAGTCCACTACAACGATCCACAGATGCACAGCCTGGAAGAATTCAATGATGAGTATCTGTACAAATCTGACTACCATGAGTCGTTTGTACAATCATATGTTTGAGAGCACACTTCTCTATCTTAAGGCAATCTAATCTTGATCGCAAGCGTGTAGCACCACTCATCCAGATCAGGCTCATCGATTGTTTTGATACAGTCTCCAAACTTATGTCCTCCATCAGATTCTTTAAAATTGGATAGAATTCGGTACATGATGACAGTCATGGCTCGCCTTGTAGATCCGCTAACCCAGTCCAGAAAAGCTCTTAAAGGCTTCCGGTTTCATGAATGTCTAACAATCTATCTCATCACCCGGAACTGTGCAAATTCCATCTTCCCGGCTAGCTCCTTACGTCGTCGTATACGTCATTGTCCAAGTATTAAGGGTTCAGCTCGAGAAACCGTCGGTCAAGTAAAATACTTGATTTTTCTCATTAAGTCACAATGATTTCTTTCTAGGTATGACCTTCTGCATCACATACTATGACTAAAAGACAAATTTCGTTGACTCCACTGCGTCAAAATAAATTTCATCCACAAGCCACAAAAAGTCCATGTTCGTCTGAACACGAAACCTCTTTCCAGAAACAATGAATTCATTCCTGGTCATTCATATACTTTTCCATGATATTGTATGTTTGTAAGAGACCTGTTTCTATTCTTCGAGAATGAATGTATTATAGATTACTATCTCCTTTTTCCCTCTCGCTGTGGACTCTTCATGGATGATATTTACGTGTGTTCATATTCATTTTGGATTCAGAAATCACGACGAGGGTTTCGTGAGGGCATATCTGATGGAAAGAGATAAAACGGTACCAGTAAATTAGATGCAGTATCAAGCTGGGCTCAATCACAATCGACGAAGGTCATGGACATCTCTTTTCGGGGTATTCTAGATCCATTACGACAGTGTCTTTAGATCTCTGATCGCTGGCCACAAATCCATCGTCCGGGGGGCTCGGCGTGTGGACGACTCTCGGTCCCATGTGCGTCTTCTACGTATACTTTCGACGACTGCAGCTACACATTATTTCGCCGCTGGTCCCAGAAGTTGACACCGCGATATTATAAAATAGGTGCATACAGTCGACCACGTGCATGCGTGGGAATCTCCAGCTCTTTGCTAAAATATTCGATTCCAATGTATGGAATTGCTTGATAGTTGATATCATTGTTTGGATCCTTGTTCGTATTCGTTTATTTTTGGATCTCACACTTTGGATTTGAGTGATTAGGCCATGAAATTTTGTCAGAATTTGAAAATAAAATTATTATTTTTAATTATAATATTTTTTTTTATTTTTTTAACAATAAATATATGATAATTGTTTAAGAAAATTAAACATTATTATTTTAATATTAAAATTATAATAAAAAAAATAATATAAAATATTTTTATTATTCAATATATATAATTAATTTTTAAATTTCGAATATTTTTTTTTACCTATATCAATGTAAAACGATTATTAGATTTTGTAGAATGATATATAAAATTTAATAATGAAATTGAATTAAAAAATTTGTAGTTTAAATTTTTTAAATATTAATTGATCATATTAAACAAAAAAAATTTAATTCATAAATACATATGAATTTTTTTCTAATGTAAAAAAATTATAAAATATTTTTCTATCAAGTGATGCACTTTACTTCTCCGACAAAAAGGATGAAGCTTTGCAGTGTTTAAATTTCGATGGCTTTCTAATGTTTGTTGAGAACTGGACTGCAACAAGGAGCATGATGATACTAATTGTATCAGCTTCAGATTACATTTCGGGATCTGCACCGTTCATCAGGTCTTTTCCAGTCCCTGATTTCTATCTCGAAGCTTAAAAGGATACCATGATCTGGTACTTCAAGCGAAAACGCTTGCGTTTCCTGCAGCAGGAACAATACATGTCCGTTGGCGGGCCTGCTGTTTACTTGATCCTGTGAATCTAGATTTATTCGCAACAATCAGGGGCGGTTATAAGTATTAATTTGTGATGTGATCAGCGTTTTAGGCTCAGTGGAAGACGAAACGTTCTACTCAGAAATTTGTTGAATTCATTGAATTTAGGTGATACATTTTCGCCTTCAAGCCGTGTAGTTGGTGTAAGGATCTTCGACTTATGGTAATTCTGCACACCTTGCCAATTCATAATTGCTGTCACAATGAGTTCAGCTTTCAGTTGAGGGTCCAGTGTGAGTATATCGAACCGGGTGTGGAGAAAACTTTCTCCGAGATGTCTTACTCGGGTGTTTGCACGTTTGCATATAGGTGGGAAGGTTTAGCTTTCCAGTAGTGTAGTTGGGATAATAGACTTCGACGCATGCTATATTCCTGCACACCGTGACAAATCTTATTTTGCTGCCACAATTGGAGTAACCTGCGGAAGTGCTCGTCCACCAGGCACGAAGAGGTGATTCGGGCATCAGAAGTCGACATCTGTAAAGCAAATAGTGATATCCGGTTAGCCGGAAACGAAATATGTGCTGCCCTTGTGCTTCATGACCTGTATAGTGCTTCGTGTTTCAGGGCGGTGTCTTAGAATATTACTTAACGACATCTAACTCAACTTTGTTTCAGTGAGTCAAATGTTAAGAATCTCCTATCTTCAGTAGCTACCAACAGCTTCATTCTTTGTGCTTCACGGACAATGAACCTACTTCAGCCAGTTTACAGCTCAATTCAGGTTCAAGGCTTCATTCTAGAGATACTTGCCTTCAAATGAACATGGCGTTTTTACTCATGCCTGCATTAAGTGTATTAATAGTATCTGGTTATCTTAGGTTTGCAATCAAATTTTCAACGATGATCAAGGAGTACGAACCATTGTAAAACAATCTCTCTCGAACGTTTACTTTTCACAACCCACACGAGCTTAAACATAAAGACATGAGAAGACAAACATCTCGAAGTGCGTCCTCTTGGGTAGATTCCTTCATAAGTTTCCCTTATTCTCCAAAGGAATTAAGTTCATTATCCAGATTATTCCACATCTTTACAAACATTTATAAAGTTGCATGGGGCGAGGAGAAACTTGTTACACCATTGATTTCACCACATCGTTGTTGTGCACATACATATCGCAACATGCATCAGTGTCACATCAAACATCACAAAATATAGATCGACATACACCAACACAAGTGTATCACAATAATCTTTTCTACTCTCAAAACGTCCACAATGACACTCTGCTTATGACCATACCTTAAAAGAGAGATTACAGTCGAGCCAAACCACTTTGTGCTTCAAAGACTCTAGGTTTCGCCAGTAGCTACTATACACCATAGCTAGAGTTTCAAACTGTGGCTATGATTCATAGTAGTTCAAGCCTACATGCACAATTGCCAGGCTTGGATCCATAGTATCATCAATGTTTGGAAGGTGACATGGTGCACAATTACGAACATGATACTTCCAAATCATAACATCATGACCCTCTTATACAAAAACTCTAGAAGATAAAATCTCAGAGACTAGTAGAATGATGCGACCAACAATAACATCGTATGTGATCGTTGCACTTTGCTGAAAGTAAAAATAATCACCAACATGAAAAAAATGAATTGAAGTTCGATATTCACCTTCTCTTATGGTAGCATAATGCAAAGAATCTCTATGTTGAGCAATAGCCAGATTCTCAAATGCCATAAGCATTACTCTACGAAAGAGTTATGCCCTTTTTGAACACACCCTAACCCAAATATTAGGGTTATCTAAGTCCAAGACTTCAACTAACTCTTTAAAAATAACCAACAACTATCCATGGTAGTTGGATGTTCTAAATGACATTTCTCTGAATCAAATTTTCTTAGTCCTCTCTTCACCATCTAAAAAACTTTCTACTAGACCATCAACCTGAGGGTGATCTCTTGAGATGGTACAATGATCGATCAATGCTTGATCATACAAAGCCTAAAACTTATCCAAAAACTCAATACCTTGGTCAATCAACATCTCCGTTAGTGCACCAAATTAGCTTAACACCACAACTAAGAATGCATAAGCTATTTCCTCACTTGACTTGTCAAACAATGCCACCAACTCAATCCACTTGGAAAAATGTATATAACATATCCTCTCTTTGATCCAAGAGAGATATCACATAATTCTCAAGCACCAACATTTTAAAAAAGGAAGATGAATGCCAACTCGGTATCATTTTTTCATATGTATCACCGTGCCATTGAGTCTAGATTTTGTCAAGTTGATTTGTACATATGCTTCAACTTAACCCATAGTCATCATGGTTCACCACTCTATGTTTGTGTACAACTGTGAAATCATATTCTTGTATGATAAGAGACCATTGTGCAAGCTTTCATGTAAGCTTGTTTGATTCAATCAACCATTTTGATTGTTGATGATTAGTTATGAGAATGGAGGAGTTTCCTAACAAACAACATTTGAAATGTGTCATTGCCCATATAACTGCCAAACATTATCTTTGATAAAAATTATTCTTTGATTCCGCTCCATTGTTGGAGCGACTTGCATAAGCTACTACAAACTCCTTCCCCCCATCATCATGTGAGGTAAACACTTCTTCCAAACCTAACATACTCCAATCAATATGTACTTGAAAGAGACAATCTCTCACAGGTCTTCTCAAAATTGAGTCAGATGTCAACCTTTCCTAGAGCTCAAAAAAAAGCTCTTTCTTGTTCATCTTCCCAACTCCATTCTTGATCTAGCTTTGTTTGCTTTGTAAAGGCTTTGGAAAAAGTGCTAATTCCTTGCACATATCAAGGATAAAAGTTTGCAAGTCCAAGGAAGTCATGTACCCTACTCACATATGAGGGTTGAGTAATATGCAAGATAGTCTCCATCTTAATTTTCTGAACTCCCAATCCTTATGGGTATATGGAATGACCCAAGTATTATATCTAATCCTAAAAGAACTTATGCTTTCCAAGATGCAACTTGAGGCCATGAGCAATCATTCTCTCAAATACTTGTTGTAAATATTTCTCATGCTCCACCATTATTGCACTATACACTAGAATATCATCAATGTATGCTCAGACATAATCAAGTCTACCTAGAATCCTATCTATCACTTTCTAAAATGTAATAGATGCATTGTTCAATCCAAATGATAAGAACTTGCACTGATATAACGCATTCTTACCATGCGAATCAATTGTCCATAAGGATGTCTTGATGTATCCTCATCTCAAATCCTCAATTGATAATATCCTATTTGTATATCCGATATATTAAAAATCTTGCATGTTCAATCACATCAAAGATCTCTTTTGGTATATGCATAATATATCGATCAAATTTTTCTGTTTATTGATTGATAGATAGTCACCACACATTATGCTATTTGTATAATTATCATATACATCCTTCTTACTAACATCACGAGAACAATAACATAGTATCTTTATGATATTTCCACTAATCCAACCTCAAGGAGGTATTGACGCCTACTTTGGATCAAATCTCTTTCCATACTCCTATATCGATAGGGACTATGAAAGATTAGTGTTTTGGTCATCAAATCAATACGAACCCTCTCTTCAGATATTCGAATGTCCCCCTAGAAGGTCTCCAAAAACTCCTCAAAACTTTGAAGAAGTTGCCCAAGTGCCCTCATTGGCCCAAACTACAAGACCAATGAGAATGAATAGTGTTATTTTGACCTCTAGTGTGGCCAAATTAGCTCCATTTTAACTTAGAGCTTTACAACTATCCTAAACACACTAATTAGCCATCCTATACACAATACGAGTTGCCACTAATAAAGAGTCAAAATGATAACTTGAAACCGGCTAAGTATGAACGGAACTACAAACGGAACCGGGGAGTTTATAACTTGAGAATAATACTCCTCGCCAAAGTTCTTAACAATCAACTCCCTATGGCTTGTTTTGGGTAACCAATAGTGATGGATGGAACCCATGTGTTGAAAGCCACAAGTACTGGTAAGTTCAGATCGATAGCGCCCAAACTAAATCAAAACGTATACTGTTACGTCCCAAATCACGCCGTAGGAAACAACTGGAAGAATAATCGGGTCTGGAGAGTTTATCACTTGTTGCAGAAAGTTACCTTCAAACATCCTAAATCCTTTATATTGAAGTCAAAATAATTTCAGAAACTCCTTAGAAATCTCCACATACTATTTCTTTCTACTCTTGTCATTTAGGGACCATTCTCACTATCCCAAATCTATTCTCCATCAACACTAGAGATAGAAAACATAATATGTGGTTGCTAAATGACATTCTCTTCAGCATAACATTTTTTATGTTCTTTTCTACTAGGATCCACTAGTTTAGTGTGAACAATTCCAGCCGCTCTAGCAATAACCTTTTAAGTTATATCATAGAGATTTGTAGTGGTAACCAACACTTGCTCCAAAAAAAAACTCAAACCATCTAGAAGAGAAAAAAGATAAAAAAAAATTTTGAGAGCACAGAAAGATTATAGAGCAACAAATTAAAGTTTGGGCAAGAGTTATTGATCCAACTGTTCAATACCATAATCAATTTTAGCTGAAGATTTACCGGTTGTAATGAACTCGTATATGGAGTGATGAGGAGAAAGAGAGAGTATCAACTCTCACAAGGGTTAGTAGGATTTTTCTACAGCCAGACGCTCAAGCGTTGTTAGAGCGAAGTAATGTCCATATGATACCGTTCCACTCGTCGTTCATCCTGGAGGATGGGTGATCACCCCCTCTGAAACTTTGTCATAAGTAGGATAGGTAACCATCACGTATGCCACTATAACTTGGTTCTCCCGAATCAAATATAGGCCTATCCTAATCCTAGTCGATTGCAAGACATACCAACGCTTTCTCTATATGAGGTATCCACTTTCTCGCACCATAGCAAACTCCACATTGCTAATGGCATCATAGGTAATTATCATGTGCCCTTTGAATGGTCAATGAACACATGCTGCATCTCTAGTGGTAAAGCATAACGCAAAGGTACAATCAAATGCATATGAGGTGGAATAAAAACAGAAAGTCCATATGCAGCCTTTTTGTGTAATGTCTTTGACCTGTCAATACTCGAAACAGGTTTCCTTGACAAATGAACCAAAAAATACTACTCAAATCTCTTGAAACGAATTAGAGAAAATATTATTAGGTTCGACCATGCGGATAAAGGTCAATGCTTCGCAAATGAAGGAAAGCACATCAAATGATTGACTTCTCCAAGGTCAAAAAGTTCTCTGATTCTGCCAAGTGTATCTGCATAATGATAAAGTTGAGCAAAATTATCATTTTCTTCTCTGATTTTCTACTCTTATATTATTTACGACTACCTTCGGTTCAGGATAGCTTCAGCACTATCTACGATCGGTACATTTTCCCTAAAAGGTTGGCGTGGACGGGAACGAAGGGGAGTACAGAAGACAGGTGTAAGCAAATTTTTCAAGGCACATATTTTTCCTCCTCCAAAAGGCGACCATGTCAAAATCTGAACTGTTTCTACATGCGTGGTAGTTTTTTGTGACAGCAGTTGCATAATTATGTCTACGTTATCTCTAATTATCTCAGGACTTCCCACTAAATTGAGCTTCTTATCTCCAAGGTCAAAGCGTAAGAATTGTAGCCAATTCTTACGTTTGTAAGGTCTATTCATTTAAAGGGTCGCAATCTTGCCTCCGAATTTTTTTAATTAATTGATGAAGATCCAAGCATCACATGTACACTTTGGAGGTTTACGTTTAGCGCAAGCCCTCTGCAGCCAAAAAAGTTTAAAGAAGGAGAGAATATGATCAAGCAGTATCTTTCTTATCCGAATGTGAATAGAAAAGGCTTTTCCCATCCTTTTCTATTGCAGATCTAGAACCTGTCAGCAACCATCATATGTGGCGGACCCACACCTACAAGAGAAAACGAAGCGATCTTATAAATATTTATTGTATGATAACTTTGAAGTCATGAGCCTTCTTCCCTCGTATTGAGCAGCATTTCGAAACAGTTCAAATGACTCATAAGAAACCCCAGGGTGAATTTGTTGTTACAGAACTGAAACCTCGACAAAGCAGATGTGATTCCAGTGATGCACATGAAAAACATTGCAAATAAATCTTGAGTGGTTTGTTTCTAGGTTGAAGGTAGACACATTTATTGCATGTTGTAAATATTGACTGGTTATGAAAGGATAACCTGCAGGATTTTTCAAAATGTCAAGTAGGAGAGTGACTATTAAACAATGTAACGGAAAATGTTCAGTTCAAATTCGTGTCCTTTTATCAAATGGAGAGATTATGTTTGATGTTAGCTTGTGGTCGGCGGAAAGGTCAGTCTCAATAGGAGGTCAGTCAGCATTTTGCAACTTTGAGAGATGTATTACACTCTCGTGCCTACTTTTCCATCAATCGAGAAAAAGCGTATGAATTCCTTGGGATAGTGATCATGACAGAAGTTTGAAGTTGTCAAAATCTTAACGTCTCTCAAAGTTCCACGTGATTACTAGGAGGTTGTAAATTTGTACACTGACTTGCTACTCAGTTTTTGGCACTGATGCTCCAAGGAAATTTTAAATTTTTTTCCCATTTTATATGATATGCTTTAAAAAAGAGCAATAATTAATCTGCGTTCTTTTAATTTCATGTATATGTTTCAATTTAATATATGAAGAGCATCCAAACTAATAATAAAAAATGTCAAAACACAGAGAATGAACTCTCTCCTTGAAGTGAATGCCTGCTTTACCTCTCCTCCGTAACTATTTGTCAAGTTCTATGATCAATTCTCAATTTTCAAAAATCAGTTTAAATTTGTAGGCGGATGATTTCAAGTTGGACTTCATATGTGATCTCTAACTTATATTCAGCTGAGCATAATTCGTGCCACAGCTTTCTTCGGACTTTCAAAAAATCACCTGCTGATTGTACATGGAACAACTTGTTCAAAGTATCCAACAAGTTCTTTGGTCTGCCATCATCGGCGGTTAAAGACAACTTGAAGACAACATTATCTGGCAGTCACCAACGTAACACGTACAGCTTCGTCTTTTTAGAGACATGCTCTCTTCTTGGATCCTATAATAAACAAATACAATCGAAAAAGTGGATTTCAGCTTATTAAGGTTGTTGTCTTTGGTGTTGTAGATCGTCAGTCCTTAGCCATCTAGCCATTTCGTTTCTCGAGATCCTCTTGCCTCTCTTCACCTCATGGATATGCATCTCCAGGGCATGTTCAGTACAATTTATAAGTATATCGATGATGGGACATGTACAGGACTTGTATTGAGAAACCGATGAGTAAAGTACAGAGGTTTTAATCATTTGCGGACATTTCAAGCTCTTTAAGTATGATTGGTATAGATTGATCACAGTATCTACGCATAGACCATTGTCATCTATGAAGAGTTGTATAACATAAAGGACCACCATGAGGTTGTGTTCTCTACAATAAGGTCACAGCAGGAGATATCTCAATAGCTACAACTGCGCATGCAGCAACCAAATGCTAGCATGAAACATTTACGTAACATGTTGGAGGGTTCTGGTTGTCAAGCTAAGGTTCTAAAGCAATATCTGCTTCGGGTTCTGACTCAATTACAGACTCATGGATACATAATGTGTCTCAAGTGACCGGTTTTTGATGATTATGTTTCTTGAATGGTGCCATATGTCGCGAGTTACAGCCAAGTCTCAGGTAGATTCAACCGTTTAGAAGAATTTTTGCATTCAAAAAGCATGATACTGTCAGCTTCATCCCCGACCTGTTGTAGACTGCTACATCGTGGGTTTGCGAAGAAACAAACTCCCCACATTATGTCAGCATCTTTTGTGCAAGATTTGTTCTTTAATTCTAAAATATGACTAACTCATAAATCACAAAAGTAGAAGTCCAAGTGAGAAAGTCACAGTATCATCTAAGTCATTATACTTAGGGCTTCTTATTATCATATTTATTCTTTAGTCATTAGACTTGAATGAACATATAGTTCAGACTAATGGCACGCCTGACCCAAGCGTCGAGAATATATAAAAACGAAACGCTAGTTACAAAATAAACGTCATATTTCTAGCAAGTTTGAAAGCTCTGTGGTCCATGTATGTTTATTATATTCATCTGTCTTTGCTTGGCCTTGAGCCTAATATCTGAGGAATTTAAATTTTACGATGTGGAAGCGTTCAGTTATTCTATAAATACCGACTTTAGATAAAATTAGTGAAAGAGAAAGTAAAAAGTTTGGAAGATGTAACCTACTTTATAACAATATGGTACTTGTTGGCTTGCATATAGTGGTAGTATCCTTTGGCAAGTGCAAGGGACTTTGAAAAACGTATGAAACAAAGTCTCCTTATACTAGCTTCAAAGTTGCTCTACTTTTATTCTGGAATTGACATGAAAAGACGGGAGGCTACATAACTATCAAAATATAGATTACTGATCCTTCATATTGCTATTAGTGTCGTCATTTTTCTAGGGGATTATCTTTGGACTTTTGGTCACGTATAACGCAATAGGTTTGAAAAGCAAATGTTCTTATTTGAATACTCCAGTAAGAATAATTCAGATCATGGGTCAACGGCATGCCCAAAGAGCCACCAAAGTGCATAACACTGCGATCCCTCCATAATCTCCGAAAAGGAATATCAGCCCGTTTTGTGCGGGTCGTCTGGGTGGCCCAGATAAGCGATCAGCAAGTGAAGTCTCGTGGGCTTTTTTATCAGTTCAGAAAGTCGCTTGAAGTGAACGGGAAATTAGTATAGAATCAATGCGAGTCCGACTCGACTCAGTGCTATTTTTTCTAAGTATCATATCTGTCGTTTTGCAGTCTTGTCTATTGCTGGTTCATTGTTAAGAGTCTGAGGTAATATGCTTGGAAACATTCGGAAGCGAAAGGTTTAGCGAGTTGCTTCCTCCGCTGAAGAGCATTTTTTGTTCCTTATTCTGAAGGTTCATTCCGCTAAACGTCACACACGAACTTTGTAAGCCCTGGAAACCTGCCAAGAAATCTCCACCTGGCGGGACCACTGGGATCGTCCAACAGTTTTGGCATAGGTCATGATCATGATTCCTTTCCTTAAGAAGGTTTTGTCAGAGATGATGCCATGTTGCTACAATCCAGTGATCCTTGGAACGTGAAAGACTGCACTGGATTGTAGCAGTCTCTAACGCTCGGAGGAGCTAGATAGCATCTGGACACTCGAGCCCAAAGAATCTCCGAGCTCCTAAAGTCATGCACAGTGATGCCTGACTGGTTAAACCACCTGATGCATGTATATATAGCCGAATGCTGTCACTCTGTCTTAGACATCCGAGGCGTGCAATCTTCTCAATGCATACACTCTCGCCTATCCATCTATGCATAGGAAGATGACACAGGCTCTTAGCTCATGAAACTCAATGGCAAACCGCGCTGACTGACTACAAATAAGCGGAATCTTTTCGGAGTCGATCCGAGGAGTTTGTTGAAGAATGCGCAATATATAGCTCCAACCTAGATCTACACGTACGAACACTATCGTATTCTTCGAGGTTTCACGTTCCCAACATGGCATTATCAATTGCTGGAACCGTCCGCATAGCGAAATCTGATCTGCTCGAAGATCTGATAGCTAAGCAGCGTTCCCTGAAAGGACAGCAGCGCAACCAAATAAAAACTGGAATTCATGTCGACAGCGGTGGTCCAGGTGAGTGAAAGAGAGCAGCGTCCAGAGTGGAGAGGGCGACCATTATTTGACATTTGACTGATATTTCTTCTGAGTAGGAGCCTACAAATATACATAAGCTCAGTCAGTTCGTCAGTAAGGCCTTCTGTTGTGAAACGGACAGGGTTCGAAGAGTGGAGTTTGAGTTTGAAAGCTGCATCCAGTGACTGAAAGCTGGTTTCCAGTCACGTACTAAGTTGTGACTTCGTCTGATTGTAGTTTACCACCGAACACCACCAGTGAAGACTTCCTGCACCGCGCAGCTGGTGGTGGAAGACATCGGAGGATTGAAGCGTAGGAGCAAGAGTCCAGACACATCGTTTCCGAACTTCCCTTCGGTAGACTTGAAAGATGCCAGCAGTGACAATCGCGACCCCTTCGCATTCCAAGACTACCAGTTCCTGTTCCGATGCCAACGGGAAGAGGTCGACCCAGTCCCACTAGAAGTCGTGGAGGGTCAGCTGCCCGTGGATCTTCAAGGAAACTACTACCTGCAAGGGCCGGGAATTCTCTCGGACGACCATGGGTCTCAAGTCTCCCCCTTGGATGGACACGGCTACATCCGGAAGTTTTCCTTCGAACGGGGCACTGTGGAGTTTTCAGCCAAGTACGATGCATCCTGCACCCCCAGAATTCTGTTTCTTCATATATTTCAACTATGAGTATCTCTCCAGACAGTGTCAGGCTGCACTGATGCACGCTTCCATCCATCATTGCACTCTCAAGGGGATGAGGAGATTGCAATTATCGGAATGATGAAATGCACGAGAGAATCAGTAAAATGATGCTGTTTGAGGCGACCACGTAAACGTTTAGAGATTTCACGCATGCAATCATACTGCATACGTGAAATCATACGCATGCAATCATTCGTCTCTTGATATTCATTCTGTGGCCATGATTTATTTGCAGATACGTGGGAACGGAAGCGTGCAAAGAAGAATTCGACGACGAGAAAAAGTCGTGGAAATTTACTCATCGAGGACCATTTTCTCTGCTCAAAAAGGGAGCGAGGGTGGGGAATATGAAGGTTATGAAGAACGTGGCCAATACGAGTGTCCTCGAGTGGGCTGGTAAGCTCATGTGCCTGTACGAAGGCGGGCAGCCTTATGAGATGGATCCGACATCGCTCGATACTGTGGGCCTTCTGCGCATGTGTCAAGATACGAAGACTCTCGACGACGTCATTGCATACCTGAGATCCAAGGTCAAGAGGGCAGCGGAAAAAGTGTGGGATGCCGATCTGATTGTCAACACCGTGAAAAAGGCCAGTATCGCAATGGCGGCAACCGTGTTACAGCCCATTCTGATAGGTACGCGTGCTCCATACCTGACTGCTTGTCGTGCTTCTGCATTGTAAGCGTCTCCTAATCAAATCTCATAACATGTCTATTGCTGAAACATTTGTGTTCATCAAGTCGGCAATTTACTGATATTTCTGTTTCTGCACGTTCGATGTACGAATATGCAGGCATGTTTTCGATGCCAGGAGAGCGAATGCTAGCTCATGTCAAGATTGACAAGAAGCGGCAGAGGCTGATAGCAATCACGTTCCGTCCAGAAGACATGCTGCTGCCCAAGAGCTCGCTAACTGTATATGGTGAGAGTTTGACGCTACATATAATGAATCCACTAGAGTGATAGGTGGACGAAACATTTCTGATCCTTTCGAATGTGCCAATGTATCTGTTCTTATTATACTCATCTTTGATTTCTTTGCAGAGTTCGACAGGGGTATGAATCTCTTGCAAAAGCAGCGGTTTACCATCAATGATCACATTATGATACACGACTGGAATCTGACGGAGAATCACTATGTCATCATTGCGAACCGAGTGAAGCTTAATTCCCTGAGTAAGTAATTAACTTGGAAGAATTCTGCACCGAATATGGATGAAGCTCCGATATGGACATTCCTAAAATTTCTGAAGTATTATGCACAGTCTGAGTCAACTATGTGAAACTGACACGTTCTGTCCCGACCTCTGAGCAGATAAACTTGGTGCTGCTATGACTGGTGTTGCACCCATGATCAATGCCATTGCGCTGAACGACTCTCTACCGTACACTCCCTTATACTTGCTCCCGAGGACACCACCTGCAGAAAGCTCGAAGCCAACAAGAAACTGGAGGATTCCTATCAAAATTCCAAACCAATTTTGGCTCATCCATGCCTCCAATGCATTCGAGGAGCAGATTTCTGATGGCCGAACACGCATCGTCATTGACGGAACCGCATCATCGTATCAATGGTTCAACTTTACGCAGATGTTTGGTAAGTGTTACTTTGAAAGTATATATCATGTGCCATTTGTGCATGTCAATATTTCAGTAACGAGATACAGTTGCTTGAAATAAAAGAAGATGAGCTCCGAATATAAATTCTTAGTCCGAATTTGACCTCGATCTCAAACCATTTCACTGAAGTGTGGAGTTTTGCATCGTGTGCAGGTTATGATTGTGACAGGAAGAAGTTAGATCCCAGCGTCATGAACGATGCTGATGCCATCGAACCAGAAATGGGGAAGAAAGCAGCGATGCATCTCATAAGGACTGTTGTCACACTTCCAGGAGCCACAGAAGACATCGATGCGGAACCAGAATGCGAATTCCAGAACTTTAAGAACTGTCCCTGGTCTTGTGACTTCCCATCTGTGAACCCGGCTCTGCTCACCATCAAGCATCAGTACACGTACGTAGGGGCTGCTTCAGGCACGCGCAAAAGGCTTCAACACTTCCCATTTGACACAGTTGCCAAAGTCAGTGGCCCCGAAGCCGATGACTCTGTCTCCACCTGGTGGGCTGGTGAACGATCATTCGTGGGAGAACCCGTTTTCGTCAAAAGGCTCAACGCTCCCGAACCTGGAGAAGCAGGCTTCGTGGAGGACGCTGGCTACTTGATTGTTGTGCAGGTACTTCTCGTTGCTTCCTTGCAACTTTATAGCTGCGACGAAAAAGTTTCGACTGGCTGTAACTCAGTTATGAGCCAATTCTTTCGCTCCGATATTTTCCTGCTTGCTTTAGTAAAAGTAGAGCCAATTCATTCTTTAACTTGGATGCTCCATTGTTCATGCAGTATTCGGCGAAGGAGGAACTTTGCTATCTTGTCGTGCTAGATGCTCAGCTCATCGGAACAGAGAGAGCCTTGGTGGCTAGACTGAGAGTCCCCAAGGCTTATACCTTTCCCATGGGTTTCCATTCGGCTTGGGATGATAGTTCACGTGGAGATAGCAGCGTGAGAAACTGCACGAGGCAGTGAATCATATGTCCCCATGAAATGTATACTTGTACCATGTACAACAGGTATGTAAATATCCTGTACTTACATGTTAGCTCGCTTGAAGTTTTCAGAATGTGCTTTTTTTATGCATTAATAATTAGATCTGATTCGGTGTCTTCAACTATGCTATTTAAAAAGGTGAGTTAAGTATCTCCAGAATGAATTGTTCTCACATATCATTTCTGTTCTGATCAGATTAATATACATCGACCACTTGGCAACGAGGTCGTGGAGGAGAGTTTGGAGCTTGTAGCTTCCAGGTCTGGTGAATGTACAGATCAAAGCTCTGGACAATTGTCAACCCTGCCCCAAAGCTCACCAAAGATTTGATATCGAGCAACGAATTTTAGCACAAAATCTCAAATCAATGTGTAAAGAACCATCCGACGAGAATGAAGATCCAAAATGGCCATGTGAGCTAAAGGTAGGGCCGAATTCAGGATCTTTCGATGGGGGCATTCACCTTGAGCAGACCGGAAACCCAAAGAATCATGGGATAACAGCGCATTTTCGAGGTCATGACAGACAGCAAGTCCAGATATCCGATGTAAACACGGATAGGTTCATGAAGGTGTCATCATCATCATCCTCAATTAGTTTTGGCCGTTGACTTCAGGGTGTCTGACAAGAACAAAATCAGAAGGGCTACCAAAGGACTGTTACAATACGAAGATGGAGTGATTGGTCCAGCTGAGTGGACGAATCTGGGTAAAGCCCTGTCAGCATTTATGAGCTCCATGAGCGTATGTTAGAAATCATGACGATCTTTGAGAGAGACAAAAGGAAACACCTCAGAGACAAAGAGCTTCCCAATACGCCACAGAGATGTGTTCTAGTTTTAGTGGATGTCGATAGAATCCCCAGAGCTTTGGCCAGACTACCAGATCAGATACTCGTAAGTTTCATTACGTATGCGGATCATCTAAGAATTGCATCATTTGTATAGACAAGTAGCATCGCTAAAAGGTGGAAATTCTTTAGTGTATTGCAGTAACAAATCTGCAAAGTAGCGAGGCAAGACGATGAAAGATCCATAGCAAACAAAACTTTTGAAATGTAGAATGTACATACTTGTTTACGCAAACTGTTGAATGTACTTTTTCTTTGATTCAACCTCTGTTTCAGAGCTAAAGAAAGATTATAAAAGTTTGGAAACCTGGTGTGTGTCTCACTCATGTGGCCTATGGATGGCCTGGTCCTGTCCTGGATTATAGGTTTATTCTCGTGGAATTTCAACAGCACGCGCTTGAATCTCGCAGAGTTGTTCTTCAATCACGCAAAGTTGCTCATACGAGTTGTATGTGTTGCAACTTTTATGGGAGCATTTGGCCCATCTATGTTTCAGAATCAGTCAAATTAAAGTGCATTAAAATAATTCTCTGCGCTTTTCACTACATCGAATCGTCATCTGGCTCTTGATCTCATGCAGATACGGAACCGTGTTTGCCTTTTAGGTCGTGAGGTGCAGAACTTTCTTTGACATCAGCCTGCGGCAACACTTACATCATCACGACTGGAAGTCTATAACCTCGTCTCTCAGTTAGCTTGTAGTTCCACTATCTCTACGAACATCTCGAGATATAGACGCACCAACATCCAGAATCTTCGCTTATTCAAATCCTCTGAGAGATTTTTAACCTCTAGCGAGCGTGAGGTATGTCTGTGAGCTTAGAATGATTCATACTCACGAAATGTGCCAAAAATGTGGATATGATGACCTTCTTCGTATAACTTTTGTTTTATGTTCTTCAGAGAACCAAACCTTGACTTCACGGATTGGTCATCCCAAAGTTCGTTGACGTGAGGAACCACAACACTTGCAACCACTTTTCGACTGGAGGTGGCACCGGGTACAGCAGTGCCGTAGTGGATTTAAATGAACGAGGAGCGTACTTCACAGCAGTTGTGCGAGAATGAGTGACGAGGAGCACATTGCTTGACTCGGATTAAACTTCGGTGTGGTACCTTGAAGAGATCTATACTCATAACCGTAATTAGTGTGGGTTAACATTTACACTAGTTCACACTAATTTAGGTAAATGACATTTTCACGTCAAGAATGGATGGATTTGATTCAAATCTATCCATTCTTGAGCCCACGTTGTAGCCCGTTTCGTCAGCTTTCCAATGCTATCCTCAGATTTTTTATTTCCTTCCCGGAAGGTCTCCAAAATCCCTAAAAACCTTGAAAAGTTTCCATAGTGCCCTCATTGGTCAAAACTCCTAGACCAATGGGAATGGAGAATGCTATTTTGACCTCTAGTGTGGCCAAATTAGCTCCATTTTAACTTAGAGCTTTACAACTATCCTAAACACTCTACTTAGACATCCTATACACAATATGAGTTGTCACTAATAAGAGTTAAAATGACAACTTGAAACCAGTATACCCAAAAGCGATCACGATGAGACATCGGATGTTGATCACAAATGGACTCGACAATGGTACATATTGAGGATCATGTTGTCTCCTATCTACATCCTACGTCGACACCACTTCAATCAGATAAGCTCCTTAGTCAGCAAGGTGATGTATCTAGATCTCCCTAGCTCTTTACAGCCTTACAATGCCATTTGTTACCCTAACCTAAAGTATCGACGTCATGACAACAACTCTGAAGATGACACATGTCATCATCTTCTCATAGTAGTTGCGTTACAACATGAGAACGTGTGTCACATGGTCCATAGTAATCCTTGGATCATCAACTGACAAAAGTCTTGATAATCTACTATTTTCTTAGCTATACAACGTCTTGAAAGCATAATGACATAGCAAATACCGCTTCATCCTATATGACCACAAGTTTTTCTCACTCTACTTCCCGCAGTGTTGTCTGATGAAGGCAATCTACTCATCTTTCTTCAAATAAAAGAATTTTGTTCGACAATCTTTCAGAATTCCAGCTCCCATAGAAATCAAAGATTCTCGTAAACAACATTTAAAGCAAAAAAATTATTTCAGTTTCTAAGCATCAAGTATGTTGGTCAAGACATTGTATCTTCTAAATTGTGCTTATAAAACAACCTTCCTAAATCGTACTTGATTTTGACTAAGGTAGAAGTCATTTCTATGTGGAGTCTCCAATCCAATGATGAATTGGCTGAATTGAACATGTCCCTTTCAGAAAATAATATGTTGTTGATTTCCTCATGTGCGTCATATGACTAGCTGAAATGAAAATGTGACCTTCTAGTTTGTGTGGAATGATAGCCATTCCCATTTATCATTGAGATGTCACTACCCTCTTCATTCATAAAACTATTTGACAACTCCATGAAATCCTCCTCCTGCAAACTTGGATTGGGTTCTACCTTCTATGCTAATTATTTTTGCTCACTGTCATTCCCAAAAAATCTCCTTGTCGTTTTGTTCAAAATGCACAGATGGATTGAATGTCTATAAAATCCATTTGATGTTGGATTAGTGAATGACTTCCACCATTCTTGCTATTCAACTAATTGTTTGTCATAACAAGCTCCCTCCTTTTATTGTCTCTCTCATTAAATACATGCTTTGTCTTCATGACCGCCCTCTCCATTTGATTGAGGATGCCGTATCTATCGGAAATTGAGGATGCCGTATCTATCGGAAATTGAGGATGCTACAAGCAACTCATCATCCACAAACTATGGAGAAGTGATATCTATATTATTTCTTACTTTTGCAATCAAATAATATGACTATCCTTGACTTTCTTCATTTTTAGCACTCTCATCTCAAGAGGAGTCAGCACCCTTTAAAACAAAGTTAGACTTTAAATTAGCCAAATGTAAAATCGTTTTCTTAAATGGTTTAAAAGGAGAAACATGTAAAATCTCTTATAACTTGGAAAAAGCTACAATGGTTCCCAAAATGCATTTGCAATGCCCTGCCATGTTCTTGTTATCGATTCAATGCTTCTTCTAGCACATTAAAACTTTGACTTTGAAATGTTGAAGAGAACGGATTTGACTAAACAATGATAGGACCCAAAATCCATGATAGGAGTGAAGTTGTCTCCAGCTCATAGCTTAGTAAACTCTCTCTGCCAAAGACAACTTCACTACACTAGGAACTGGAGATGACTTTGAATCGTTTTGAAACATCTTAGAAAAAAATGTATGAGCTCATGGATCACTTCTCAACTAAACTTCATGCCAACTCAACCACACTCTTAAATCTCTTTTGCTCCTTAACCTTGTATCAAATGAGCATGCAAATTTTCTTGCCACTCTATTTATACTTTTTGAGTAGCAAAACAACAAAAAAGTTTGTAACTCTAGTTTTCAAAGTATGATTATCGATGTCTAGACGGTTTGTATGGTTGTGCACCAATAATGACATATGTATTATTATGCAAAACAAAGATGTTGATTAGATTTTGACCTTCACAGAGGCAATCACTATTTGTGATTTTTAAGCCAAACATGAGTGATAATTAGGGTTTTACATTTTTCATCATTGACGGAGTTTACCTTCATGGGCAGATTTTAACTGCCATATAAACTATGGTTTGAAGTTTTATACTTAGGTCAAATTTGACATACTTTGGTTACTGAATCAGTACTTTGGATTGTTTTGGTCAATACTCTGGTTGGTTTTTAAACCCTTTTGTGAAAAAATGGGAGCTCCTATTGACACTAGATATTGGTACATATATCATTATTTCTCAAAAAAAAATTCCAATTTTTTCATTCAGACATTAGGAAGAATCAGTTCAAAGTGATAATATGTATCTGATATATGATATAATATGTAAATGAATATCAAAGTGATACATGTATCATAAAATTTTCTTTTTAAAATTGCCACCTAAGGAAAATCAATTACTTTGACCTCAAAAATAGGAATTTTAGTTGTTGGACTTCTTTAATCATCAATTCTCACTTTCTTCAAGATATAAGAGGAATGCCAGAGTTGATACACATTTTCAGAAAAAATCTAATTTCAGATGCTTATTCTAAAATTTTGGTGCTTGAGGTCTAAAAGTAATGATTCCTATAAGAAAATCAGGAAAAAATAATCTTTGTGTGAAAGTGTTTGAAAAATTTTATTAATTTTCAGGCAATCTCCTATTTCATGGTCACATTACTAGTTTAATCAGTCACTCTATTAAAGGCTCAAATATCATTCAAAATGTATACATCTTTCATTGATATTCAAAGTCATTCTCTGAAATAAGGCTTGAGATGGATTTCTCATAGTCTCTATTTATACTACTTAGAATTTTACTTTAATCACTAAAATTAATTACCATATAATTTTATTTTATCAAGTTTAATCAAGGTAAAGATCAAAATTCAAAATAAGAAAGGTTATATGATAACATGCAATTGATCAACTTGGACTTTTTAAACGCACAACTAATCTCCAATTGATTTTGGTGTACCAAGTCAATCTCGTTCCTACATTTATGACTCAAATCAATGAAATACTAGTCCAAGTCAAGATACCATGTGATGAAATATGACCTTTGATTTCTACTTAAAAATTATATTTGAGGATTAACTTTGTTCATAAGATCACATATTTGGAGCTCTTTAAAATAAAGAGAGCTAATGTGAGATTCATAGACGCAGAAATTGACTTCAGAGTCAGGTAGGTTGGTTGAAAATCCAATTTATCTAATTAATATGGAAAAAAAACATTAGTTGGCAAGAGCACTCAAAGTCTATTTGCAAGTTCTGATCACATTGAAACGAAGAGGTTGGAGCGATTATCTACAACAACTAAGAACATTGAGAATATCACGGAATGAGATGTATAGGGCTATAGGATGCAAGAAAAATACATTAACTAGAGATTGCTGAAGATTTTCAAAAGTTGTAGATACTTCTGATTGTCAGTTATGTAGAAATGTGGGATTGTACCATTTACATTCTATATTGAATGTTGGATGGATTTTAATTGCGAACCACCCACACCGGTTCTATTCAACACATATGTACAAATTAGAATAGAATAGAGTGCAGAATGATTTTACTGTTAAAAATTATGGTAAAGAGTACAATAGAGCTATAATAGAAACATCTCGGCCTTTTATGATTCTTATTCTAAGAGATTGGATTTTTATTATACTTACGTTGTATTAGTTTCATGGAGTGGGATGCAAGAGGGTCTTCATTAGAACTTTCAAGTAGAAGATTTCCTTCAAACCGTAAAAATGAAGTTGTAGGATTTGAAGTAAAAAAGAGTCAAATATGAATGCATTGTGATCTTCAAGTATCCATTATGCATATGAGTGGAGCAAATGTCTTAGATGTCTTCAAACGAGGCCTGAAGGAGAGAGTGCATAAGGAGGTGATGGTGAGCAATCCATCCATAGTGAATGAAGCAATTGCAATTGCTCAATAGATTTTAGCTGCTTATGGGACCACACACAGTAAACCATCAAGTAATGTTCAAGATCCACTTGGTCCAACACCAATGGAGTTGAAAAATCTTCAACGTAGGGAAGGATATGCACCACCACAAGGACCATCTCCCAGGTATAGAGGTGATAATAGTCGATCTCTTATTCCAAATTTGCATGATCTTCCTGCAAATAATTGAACAATTAATCAAGGAGAAATGGGAGTTCGTGACAATCGCCAATGTTAAGCATGTGGAAGGATAGGTCATATTGCCAAATTTTGTAAAACTTTATCGGGACCACCAGGAGGAAGACCCATGTTGCGATAACATTTCAACAAGTATGGAAGGAGGGGAATACAACAATGAAGATGAGACCTTAGGTCCAAAAAGCAAGGTGCATGTAATATTTAAACACATGGTAGAATAGAGTTGAAGGATTCGCAAGAAATAAATTGATCACAACTTGAAATTTTGACTATGTAGAACTCATAATGAGATAACACATAGTTATGAATCTTGTAAAAAAAGTGATGCATAAATTTCTTATACATCTTGAACACATTATGTGCTATTACTTTAACTCCTCATTTTTAAGCACCATGATTTTTGTTGGTTGAAGATCATAATTGAAAGATGCAATAAAACTATGAATTAGATAAACCACATGTTATAAACCTCTTACTTTGAATTTACTTTAATGAAATACTTGCAAATCTAAACATGTATGAAAATGGTTTGAAATGTGATATATATGTTAGATTTGAATTGAGTTACTAAGAGTGGTTTATTAGTTTGTTAATACATTCTTTAAAGAAGCCTCATCTTGATGCTTTGACGAGGATATTTAGATACCTTAATCATAGAGTTTAATTTTGATATGTAGGACATTAAGGAATCTGCCTAATAGCTTTATAATCTATAAAAATAATGTTAGCATTACATTTGTATGATTATACAGATTTAGATTGGATGCCTAATAAGAAAACTACAGTTTTACGTGAATGAGCCTATGTCTTCTTTTTTGAAAATTGTTGTTTGTGACTATTAAGTGACATATACAAATCCAATTTGGTAAACATTATGTTTATTTTCTGACTGAGTGGGTCTATAGTAAGGGTAGATAAAACACTCTTATAATGGTCATAGTACTTTTGGAGGCCTTTCGCCTTTAGTATTTAAGCTTAAGTGGTTGTTAGCAAAGTTCAAGAGGTTTAAATACATTGGTGGCAAGCACTTATCTTAGGATTTGATGGGGTCTTCCCATCCTTTTTTGTTATTATACTTCGTCTTTCTCACTTATCTTAGAGACTAGACTAACTCCCATTGAAACTAGTCAATGACTAGTTTCAATGGGAGTTACCCGTCAGCCAGTGGTGCTGCTACCCGCTGGCTGCAGCGAGTGGCCGCTGCTACTGAAGGACAGGGAGTGGCCCACATATCCGCATGCCATCATTAAAATGTCCGACCAGTATTTGAATATCTGCCTGGAGCACTCACAGAATCGGGCCTACGATCTGGCTGCCTACAAAAGTTTTCTCCGTCAAACCTTTGGAGCGTCTGATCTGCCCGATCTCTCTCCCTTCGATGATCCATTCCCAGGGCTGACGAATCTCAGCTCCGCACAGAGCCTAATTTTGCTGCAATGGCTGAACCGATGTCAGAAAGACAGGACCGGCTACTGGAACTCGTTGGCCAAATTCTGGTCGAGCTTCAAAACGACGGCATGGGTGCACACGGACGAACACGGCCTCCAGCTTCCGAGAAACTGCTTCATGCCCACCAAAGAACTGAGTTTACTCGACCGATCTGAAGTACCCTTCATTAGTGAATCCTTTTACGTAGACGTTAGACCCTATTCGAAAGTTCTTTGCGACCTGGGAGTTGTTGATGAGCCCAAGTCGGGCTGTGAAGCCGTATTCGAACAGGTGAGAGACATGATAACAAGAGCCAGTGTCAGAACTGTTGACCAGTCGCAGATAGAAAAATTTTACCACTATCTATACATGTTTGGCTGGGAGCCCACGCCATCCCAGTTATCGGATATCAAGATATACATCCCAGCCGGATGTGTTACGACTGACGGCCCAGCTTCATGGCAGGAACCTGAGGAATGCTTACTTGGAGACGAAGATCGCCTCTTTAATGGGGTGCTCCCCTCTCTGAGTGACATCTACAATCCAAAGCTGCTTTCATTCTTTGAAAAAACGCTCGGGGTCCCGACAAGCGTTCATTTTTCCCGATATTACGATCTTTGGATTCAATGGTGTGAGAACAGTATTCACTCCACCGTAGAAAGGTGCGCCGAGCTGTGGCAGAAGATTGCAGTAAACTGGAAGAACTGCGACGCGACCGTGAAGCAAAAATTCAAGGCCAAGGCTGTGATACTCACCGGGACGATGCATTATACAATTCCCACTGCAGCATTCATCCCGGACGATTTACAGCGGAGACAAATGTTCATGATTCACACCAGTACTCCTGTATTCGTGTGGTATCCTTCCGGTTCTTCAGCCTTCGAAGCGGAGCTGAACGACGTGTATGCATCCTTGGGAGTAAGAAGATTATCGGAATGTGTCAAGACTCATGTGGAAATGGATCCTGCTAATCTCGGGAACTGTGAGTCGACGAAAGCTCCCATGTTCATGACCAGCGGGCTGCTTGTTGCCGTACTGGGATTCATCTCAAAATCCAAATATGGCTGGTCCTCTGAAGAGAGGCAGGCTATCCTGCAACCGCTGTGTGAAACGGTGGAGAAGGAAATTGTTGATCCATTTCGAATTTCCTACTCTATAACCTCAGATTCGTCGTCAGTCACGACCACAGTGGAACGGCAGCTGTTGGGATTCTGGGACCAGAAAGTGCTGTACAGGCTCAAAGACGGGAAGCTGCTTATTGATGCTGCGCTTCGGCGCGAGATGCAGACACAGGTGTTGGAGACTATGTGCTCGCAAATTTTACCCGATTCCCCATCTATTGCCTCCAGCCTTGTGGACTTCTTGAAGACGCTCGTCGGATGTAGATTTGACAAAGGAGCTGTGGAGCATGAGCTCCAACGTAAGAATCTTAAGCTCTACAGTGAAGATTTGAAGTTCTTGCAAGTTACTTCAAATTCATCCTTGTGCCCGGAGTCGGAAGATTTCCGGTCCTTACTGCTGATGTGAACCTGAACCTTCAACGGCGGACGTAGTTCCAGATCAGGAGAGATCAAGTTGGCAGCACTTGTACAGTGGAATTTTGACACGAGCCATTTTGTAGTGCCAGCCTAGAACCGGTTGCCTTTGGAGTCGCAGCCGACTCTTTTTGAAAAAGTTGTCTTTCAGGTCCCTTATTTCCATCAACGAAAGATGGAAAAGTTTAGAGTTTAGACTTTTTAGTTTCAAGAAGTAGAAAAAATTTAGGAGTTTGGTTTTTTTAGGACTATGTTAATTTAGAGGTCGGATTTCGTTGAACGGATTTCGTTTATTCACAAGCATGAAAAACATCAAGCAGGTTTATGCACCAGCGAGGAAAAGGATGGAACTAGCGAAGTTTTTACAGCAGTAAAAGCGAGGAGTTTATACAGCAGTAACTAGCGGGCATATTTTCGTTGTAAAAATAATTTAATCAATACATGTTATGTGGCACATTCGAGAGAAGTGCAATTTTTCCTGATGCCTAACTTCTTAGCTAGAACCTGTGCCCGCCAGTCTGGAGTCTCAACTCTCATGATCAATCCTGCAAAGAAATTGATTTCCAAATGATGTTGACAGATTTGTCAAGATTGAGTGTTAAAAAATGATTTTTCATATGATCTTAACAGAATTCTCAAGATCCTCTCGCTCAGTTTTTGTTGAAAGCAGCTCTTTCTCAAGATATGTAAATGTTGGCGAGTCATTCATGCATTGAAAATTCATCCCTTACTGTAACTGAAATAAGTACCGCCTATTTCGAGTTCGCTTAGTATCACAGTTGCTTGCCAATTGCTGTGCTCGAGTCTCAAGGCTGGGTCTCTTTAGTCTCCATTTTTTTATCCTCCTATGATACAATCGTAATTCTTTACACTTCGCAGATCTTACAGCTCTGAAGTATACTATCGTGACCCGATGGCCAACTCACGAAGTTCTTCATCCTGTCATACAATTGGCGGACTGAAAACGGACTGATATCTAGCTCAAATCGCCTGCATATCGTAGATTGCAACAGACAGTCTGCTGTCATGTCCAATGAACTTTGCTAGAAATCTAGAGTAAATCAAAGTTTCTCTTGGTATAGCCTTGCTTACTCAATCCGCATTGAGCTGGTCAGTGGCTTTGATCTACTCTAGATTTAATACATACACTGCTTTGGTACATTCCATGTTTAGGTAAACGATGGCATTGTAAAGATCAAAATAATGTAATGTGTTGTTTCTTCTTCATTCTCAGAGGAAAGGAACGAACTTTCTTATCTCGGTCTAGCCGGACTCTAACTTTCTTCTTACCAGAGAGTGGTCCGAAATGTCCATCACAAGTTTTCGGTACCTTGCCTGTAGCGATAAGTTGAATCTTGCTAGGTGGAACGTTGTACTCCTGCAGCGCCCATCCACCACCTTGCTTTGATAAACGGTCCACTGGCTCGCAGATACGGACAATTTTGTGCTCTGCATTATCTGGACATATTGGTGCACATTTATGTTGTCTTATTGCATACATTATTTTAAAGAGCTAATATGCATTGCATTACAGTGTGAAAAAGAGTTATGATTGGTGATGTTTGTTCTACAACTCCTGATATCACCCGGCAGAAAAATTAGCTCTCCTATTCTTGTGGCCACCGGTTGGGTCTGTTCTAGCCTGCTTTGTCTCTTGCTTTGCACCTTACTTGACAAGTTTTCATTGCGCTTTTTATTCCATGCCTGTAAATTGGAGAAAATGATCTGCTCTACCTTTGTTCATAGTTTTCTACTTGTTTTAGATCACCGTATAGTGTATGATCAGGGCCCATACACTATAGCTGAAGCACCAATGCATGCCTTGGTCCTTCAGTCAATGCATGTACGTTCATCAAAGTGGACAATTCTTCCAAATTGCAGCTGAACGAGAGCACAACGGACAAAACTGAACTCGGTGAGTTATCAGGCTTAGCCGTTTTACTAAGCTACGAATCATAATGACCTCTTTCAAACCGGATTTAAGTGTGCCGTCTTGAATATTCGAGAGGTCTTATCTGCGTTATTTCGTGTTGGATTCACCTAACCTATAACCTCGAACCTGTATTCTAGACTTGTGAAAATGGTCTCAAACTCGATACTTGCATGCTACTGCAGCTAATATCCCACGGGACCTGATGTTTGAAACAGGAGTCTGCCTACGCAGACAAGCCCGTACGGTAATTAACTTATTTCCGGTTCCGATGACCAACGTTTTGATTAATATATTCCCAGATCCTGTATTGTAGAAAAGAGACCCGTGTCTCGGTAACGGGTTTGTCCTTAGGCAACTTTTGGAACCTGTTCACGTGCTTGATTGTGGGATTGCGTGATAGGGTTCCTAAACTCTTATAATCAGATTTGAGAAGGAATCTACGATTTGAATATGAAATGCACTGACATATTGAAATACGAGTATCACAAGCTTAACTATCCAGAACTACAGAGTTTGAGAGTTACTAGGTTCATGACATTAAAAGTCGGACCTGGATGCACTTGGATGTGGCAAATAAAAAAGTTTAGGGGCAAAGAGTCTATTGTTTAAGTTTCCGCATATCTAAATTTACTTTATTACAACAAATGAATGCAGCACCCAAGAGATTCATTTACAATGGAACACGAAGGCATTATGTTTATTCTGACTAAGAATAATTACTTCATACTAAGGAACTACTGCAGTAAGCTGAATATAGTTCTTTATAAAGCTGCCGCTGGAGTCGAAGTTTTATCTGCTTTTGGTGTCTATAATTGAGATTTAGTATCTTCAAGTCTTTCAAAGCCTTGCAAATCCCGTAGTTTGCAACCAGGAAGACACATAATATCTGTCAAATTAAATACTGCAGAGTTCATGTTCAAGGACCCGGAAGGGGTACTGGGTCTTGATGCAATACCATAAAGAATTCCAGACATAGCGAAGAAAATGTCTCTCACCTCTTCAAAGCTACAAACGTGGATCACAGTTTCTTATCATTCGATGATCTGTCGTTGCTATAAACGTTCTGATAAATATATGTATAAAAATTCTGACATCGTATGTTGGCCTTCATGTAACCTCCTATACATCCAGCTAAGTGGACTTTAAGATGATATGCGCATAGGAACCTCATATCTGGTTTGCTGTGGGACGGCATTACTTCAAGTTCAAGGTCAAGGCTTGAGTTGTAAATAGAAGACTTGTAGTTTGGAATTATCGCGTTCGAGACCTATATTATTCCCCAGGATAGCAGATGAGCTATCCTGGGGAATATTATGAGCTAGTTACTATATTCCCAATGCACGACTCTGTTTTAAATTGAATTGCATTCTGCAAACTGCATTCTTTAACGCGTACATTTGTGAGGCTCGATTATGCTCGTGATTAAGTAAAGTGATATGATCTTCAAGTCAAACTGAATATTAGTTATGAACTCCTACAAGAAGGAATCAATCTTTGATTAGATATTTTCTGGAAGATGAATACTTGATGGCTTGGTCAAAACGTTAGATGATACAAGTTGCAAAAATGTAGAAATTTAATAGTAAGCAATTCCACCTCGCTTGGTAGGTCAGCTGCCTCGCTCGGACCAGGTCCATGCATATCCATTTGGGTGAAGACCTCTTGTGGATAATGCACTCAGGACCGCTTCAAGCAGGAAAGGGCCAACAGTATGGAGTGCCCGTAAGAGAAATTGAATGCAAGCCGAAATCTGGTCTACACTTCTCGGGGGACTCCCAGGGTGCCCGCAACAGAAAAAACAGATTCAGATAATCAGGGGAAGTCATGCTGCTGAACATAAGAATCAGCTTAAGGAGCGAATAATTGAACGATTACATCTTGAACAGGATTTACTGTTCAAGATGGCTATCGGTCAGACCGCCAATCTTTTAAGCACTCAGGTGCACAACATAGGTCCAAAAGTTCTATGAACAAGTCCTGCTAACCAAAACAATCATAGTTGAAGTTTAAAATCAGTGATCATATATATGTTAAATTTATTTTTCACACATTACCAGTAAGAATACATAATTTCAAATATTATAATTAATATCAAGATGTATGAGTGTAAACTATGAATTTTTTTTCAAAAGAAGGTTTAGAATGTATAATTTAATAAATAATTCAGAACTTAAAAATTAGTAAAAATTTTATATTATTCACGCTAAATTTAGATTTTTTTTAATTTTCCTGTTTATCTATAAAATTTGATATTTTCAAGAATTATAAATTCTTTTAATTGTCAATCAATGAATTAAAATAATTTATATATTTCAATCATTTTCAATAAATAAAAAAGAATGTGCATGTGGTAAGGTTATAAGTTTTAGCTTAAATCATTTTTCTTTGAAATTTATATGAAATTAAATTATATATGTAGAATAAATATCGGAAAAAAATTTACATATTCAATGTTTAATTGTAGTATTTGAAAATAAAAATTTAATTAAAATAATATTTTTTGAAATATTTTGCTACCAAAATGCAAGTATCTAAATCTCAAATATTTATAGAATATGATATCATGAGTGTGCAGTCATTGAAAACATACAAATTTATGATTCATCATATCAATTAAACATAGGAAAAAAATTAAATTAGATTTTTTTTGAGTATTTATATATGATGATGAAAATCATCATGATCATTATAAAGTATCCATGCCAAGTTGAGATAATTTTTTGAAAAATAAAAATATTTCAATTGATGAAGAATAAAATTTCAAATATTTTTATATTCAAAAAATATTTATATTAAATTTATCAACTAAATAATGAATATTTTATATTTAATACGTTGACAAAGAAAGAAGTAAAAAATGATTGAAATTTTATGATACATTGGAACATAAAACTACAAGAGATGATAGTACTTTAGATTTGTTCTCGAGACAATGAAGTACCAATATAATAAGACTAGAAGGCAATGATTGATTTACACATCTTTATGCATTCTGACCTCGTAATTCCAAAAATTTGTGAACAATTAAGTTTTTCATTCAATTCAATTAAAAAATACGTAAATTATAAAACACATCAATCAAATCACACTATACTCTATTATGTTCATAACGATTTCCTTACGAGTAGGGGTGTCTCATTATTACAATGCGTTGGAGGCAAATAACAAGTGATAGCACCAAGAACTGGCTTGAGTAGTCTATTACTCCCTTGGGTGTTCAAATACTAGGCCAATTTGAGCATATCATGACAAAAATTTGTCTAAACCAACAACACCCTCTAGACGTAGTATCATCAACTTTGAGTAATCCGTTTAATTATGTCATAACCACCATGTGCTAGGACAAGTATTATAATCCATCCTATCACCACCATCATGTTTTTCTAATAACAAGTTATTATGGAGTGCCCTATGCTAAAACTAAATGTACGTATATACATTTGCTAACTGTTCTAACTAACTCCTACATATTGCTCCCTCCACAAAATTTGGCCAACTCCATGTATATCAGATTCTTCCAACTTCAGCATGAAGGCATTCATCATCAGCTACAACTTTTGAATATCTTCAGCAATCTCTTGTTAATGTATTTTTCTCGCATCCTATAGCCCTATACATCTCATTCCGTTGATCCGTGCTATCCTCAATATTCTTAGTTGTTGTAGATAATCGCTCCAACCTCTTCGTTTTAATGTGATCACAACTTGCTAACATACTTTGAGTGCACTTGCCCACTAATGTTTTTATTCCATATTAATTGGATAAATTGGATTTTTAACCAACCCACCTGATTCTGAAGTCAATTTCTGCCTCTATGAATCTCACCTGAACCCTTTTTTTTAAAAAGAGCTCCAAATATATGATCTTTTTCGCTCTTGCACTCCTTCTCCAATGCCAGCTTTTGCTTTGTTACCCTCTATACACTCTCAACCTTGGAAAATTATCTAGGTCTGAATTCTTCAACGATTGATTACTTTTTGCATGACCCATATATATATATCTTCCTAAGAATCTCATTCATGAATGTAATCATGTGCCATCTATTTTATGAATATAATCATGTGTCATCTATTTTAACTCTATTAGCTTAGGCACCATCACCTTCTCAAGCAAGCTGCACCACCAAAGAGATAGGTTGTCTTCTATGGTCATTGTTGATAACTTATTGTTAATCCATCACTTGCTTTTCTTTCCGCGTGATGCTTTATGAATTATCGTCCCTTCATTGAAGACTCCTTCATAATTTTTATACTTGGACATCTGGTGGACTTCGGGTTCTCTTCCTTGATAAGTTAATTGAGCAAAGAATTGAAAATACTTCATCCTTGATTCCACCCATCATCATATCTAACTCCTCTAGTGGCACTTAAAGTTGTTCTTCCAATAATAAGAACTATAGATCTAGAGTTGTATATATATAATAAAATGTAATTTTTTCTAAAATGTAGTTTAAATATGACTTAGTTTATCTTAGTCATGATTATGTTTAGCTATTTATGTTTAAGTTGGAGGAAAAGATAGGGTAGCTCTTGATGTAATAGAATAGATTATGAGAAAAAAAAATTAGTGGAAATCAAAGGTCATATTTCATCATATGGGCATCTTGACTTGGACTACTATTTCATTGATTTGAGTTATAAATCTAGGAGCAAGATTGACTTGGTACACCAAAGCCAATTGGAGCATAGTACGTATTGTGCACATACATATCACATCACAACATACATCGCTATCACATCAAATATCACAATACATAGATCGTCATACACCAACACAAGTGTACCACAATAATCTTTTCTACTCTCAAAATGTCCACAAGGACACCCCGTTCATAACCATAGCAGAAAAGAGAGATTACAATCAAGTCAAGTCAAATCCACTTTGTGCTTCAAAGACTCAAGGTTCCCGCACTAGCTACTATCCTTTCTCCAAGCCAAACTTTCTTATCTCTCTTCACCATCTTAACAACTCTCTTTGCTAGACCATCTGCCTTGGGATGATCTCTTGAGGTGTTACGATGATCGATCAATGCTCGATCATACAAAGTCTGAAACTCGATCAAAAACTCTGTACCCTAATCAGTCAATATTTTTGCTGGTGCACCAAATCGGCTAAGCATCGTAGCTAAGAACGTATAAGCTGTTCCCTCACTTCACTTGTCAGGCAAGGCCACCAACTCAATCCACTTGGAGAAATGCTCCACTATGACAAATACATATCGATGATGTCGTATAGTTAATGGCAAAGGTCCTGCAAAATCCAAGCTCCAACGATAACCAAGTGCCATAATCGGTAGAGGATGTATTGTGGTGTAGGGGCATTGAATGATGCTCAAACACGATCACATACCATACATATGCACACAAACTGTTGCACCTCAGTTTGCATACCTCTCCACCAATAGTGACTTTGAAGTAAGCTATATGTCCACTTTACTCCAAAATGACCTAACTCATGAGCATGTCAGACCAACTGTGCTCTTTGAGATGAAAATGGCACAACACGAATGCTGCCATCTCCCCATACTCGAAGAAGGTGTCTACCTTACCATCTGAAAAGTCAAGCTCTTTGTAAAACTCGATCCCGCTTCGTTGCACTCAAAGTGCCCACCAAAGCGAAGATACAAAGATAATCTATACGAAGATAATCCAACACCACCATATCATCATGGATGTCTTGGTTTACCATCAAACTGTCCTCAGTCTCAGCGTCCATGGCTAACATATATGCTCTCTGACCCAAGAGAGATATCACAGAGCTTTCAAGCGTCAACATACTTAAAAAGGCATATGCATGCCAATCTGGCACCATTTCCTCATTAGTGTCATTGAGCCTCGGTTTTATCAACTTGACTTGTACATGGATTTTGACTTAACCCATCTGCATCATGGTTCACCACCCCAGGTCTATGAACAACTATGAAATCATATTCTTGTAGGATAAAAGCCCATCGTGCAAGCTTTTCTGTAAGCTTGTCTGATTCCATCAACCATTTCAATGGTTGATGATTAGTGATGAGCGTGAAGGAGTTTCCAAACAAATAACATATGAAATGTGCCACCGCCCAAACAGCTACCAAACATTCTTCTTCATAAGAACTATACTTTGACTCCGTTACATTGTTGGAACGACTTGCATAAGCCACTACAAACTCCTTCCCCTCATCATCATGTTGGATAAGTACTGCTCCCAAACCCAACATACTCCAATTAGTATATACTTGAAACAGACAACCTCTCACAAGTCTCCTCAAAATAGGGGTAGATGTCAACCTTCCCTTGAGCTGAACAAAAGTTTTCTCTTGTTCATCTCCCCAACTCCACTCTTGATCTAGCTTTGTCAGCTTTGTCAATGCTTTGGTAAAAGTGATAAATCTTTGCACATATCGACGATAGAAGTTTGTAAGTCCAAGGAAGGCTCGAACCCTACTCATATATGAGGGTTGTGGAATATGCAAGATTGCCTCCACCTTTGTTTGCTGAACTCCCAATCCTCCTGGGTATATGGTATGGCCCAAGTACTCTACTTGCTCCTGAAAGAATTTGCATTTTCCGGGATGGAGCTTGAGTCCATGAGCAATCAGTCCCTCAAATACCTCTTGCAAATGTATCTCATGCTCCTTCATTGTAGCACTATATACTAGAATATCATCGATGTAGGTTCGGGCACAATCAAATCCAGCTAAGATCCTATCCATCACTCTTTGAAACTCATCAACTGTATTCTTCAACCCAAATGGTAAGAACTTCCACTGATACAACACATCCTTGCCATGCGAATCAATTGCCCAAAAGGCTATCTTGGCCTTATCCTCATCTCGAATCCGCAACTAATGATATCGTGCTCATAAATCCAACATATAAAAATCTTTGCATACCCAATGGCATCAAAGATCTCCTCAGGTGTAGGCATAGCATATCGATCAGATTTTATCTGTCGATTGATAGATTGGTAGTCATCACACATGCGTCTATCTCTATAATTGTCATGTATATCCTTCTTGATAGGTATCACCACAACAAAGGCATACTCTCCATATGATATCTCCACTAATCCAGCCTCAAGAAGTTCTTGACACCTACTTTGGATCATATCTCTCTCCATATCACTGCATTGATAGGGATGAAGGAAGATTGGTGTATCTGTTGTCAAGTCAATCCGTACACCTTGTCCCTTCAAACACCCTAAATCCTTCATACTGAAGACAAAATAGTTTATGAAGCTCCTCAAAAACCTCCACACCCTACATCTTTCTTCTCCTCTCACTTTAGGACCAATCTCAATATCCCAAATCTCCTCTCCATCGATACTAGAGATAGAAGACATATCTTGTTGCTAAATGACAACCTCTTGATAAGAAAGCTTTTTCTGCTCTCTCATACCACGCTCCACTATCTGAATGTGAACAACTATGCTGCTATAGCTGTAATCTCTTGTAGCGTATCACAAAGGTCTATAGTGGTAACCATCGCTTGCTCCGTGTAAAAAACTCCAACGATACTCGAAGAAGACCCTACCTCTCCTTCTCTAACATCCCCATAAGAACAAGGATGAGATCTTGGGCACTTCTTGCCCCTAGCTTTTGCCTCCACCGTCTCGGTAGGCAAAGAGCTTACCAATGGTCTTGCAGTTATACATGTGGATTGCATGCATCTCTACTAAGCCAATCCAAGTCTCACAATCCATGTCAAACAGTTCATGTCCATAACCTGACCCAACACCTCACGTTGTGATGCCTTTGACAATATAAGTACTGATGTAGTACCGGTACAAAATCCCATAGCTCACTCTCTCTCTTCAGCGTTGGGTTCCACTAACCGATGCAAGTGAGATCCCATACAAGTTCAAGTCTTCCCTCTCTGTAAGCATGGGAAGCTGGGTAACTCAACCTTGTGGGTAATGCCACTCTTGGCTGACCCACAAGGTTCATCATTGCCGTGGGTGACCTGTCAGCATAGACCACTACATGGGAGTGTCTACCCACATCCAAAATACTCTCCACTATGAGATGTGAGGCCCTCTCCACTCCGTCATATGCTCGCAATAAAAGCTCCCTTGGAAGAATATTTGTCCACCATAAACGTGGCCAGTGTGCATGAGATCCTACTCTCGTTGCATCCAACAATATCGATGGTCCAATCCATGACTGCACGTGATTTGCACTTGTCATCACCCGTGCATATGGATCACCCAACAAGGGAACATTCTCCAAAATGTATGTCGGAGAATAGGTCTGCTGTGACTGGAGCGAACGTAACACATGTAACATCTCCCAAAACATGCAAGAACGTGAATCTTGTAGCCCATGACCATTTCCAGCACGTGTGTGTCCCTGACATGGCCATCCAGCAATAACCAAATGTATGTTGCCATGCCAAACAAGGTCTTGCACCCCCATCAACAAAATATCTTACAGCAAGGCCTGCTAATATCCTTAAACCGCCAATACTAGTAGAAGATCTAGATATCTCCACACCAACTGTGCCACATGGCATAATGAGACGCGCCTTGCAATCTCATCTCACTCCAAAACAAATTGTTAAACAAAAGCCAAATCTGTGCTAATCCCTCCAAATAGATCCAACATACATATACCTTCCTCTGGATACTGCCAAGCAATAGGCGTTGTATCTAAAGGTGACAACATAGTGGAAGTGGGAATAACTTTCTTTGTCTCCTCCCTGTCCGGAGCAAAAGACTCACTCCAAGCTTGATGTATGGACTGATCTGCCATCTATTGTAGCTACATACATGAAGTATCTAGTGATCCATCCAACGTGGATGACACTACTCCACTAAGACTTGGCATGATAGGCACATCCTCTGGACCATGACTATCATGAGCATCCATGTTAACCTCCAACAAATCACTAGGCCAACTAACACAAGTACTGAAGGCTGCAACATATGCCAAACCTCCATTTGGTAAAGACCTAAAACCGGTAATGAATTGTACAGGTAATTGATTCACTCGGGCTCGCCAGATTGCCAACCTGGCCAATAACAGGATGTCTCCTCCAAATAATCAATGCTAAATCCCATCGGGTAAAACACTGCCGCATCCATCAATACATCTTAGGACTTTGCAAGTGTAATCAAAGCACGTGCTCGCATTATAGAGCTATCCGTGACATGATCCGGTTGCACTTGCATAGTCAACCCCACCCGGGTGATGTATGATGCAAGGACATCACTAGAATCTCCAAGAAATGTTTGAATCTAGAATGGATATCTCTCCAGATCGGTCTTTCGCAAACCAAGATCAAGTAGTGCATCCTTATCCAACATAAGGGGTTGTGCATCAGAATCTAACAACACGCGTTGAGGTCAATAAATCTTTCCTAAAGGTCGGACCAAACAGAAGACACCACTTATGTTATCCAATATCACCGAACTTCGTGACACCTTGGTATGCTGGTATGCCAGCCTTGCTAATAACTCCATCATTCAAGCGACAGTAGTTTACCAAGTTCCACTATTAGCTGTCATGATCCCATGAACAACACTACTATTGCTCACACTACTAGAAGCAACCAACACATCCTCTTTGCTTTTGCAAAGTGTGGCTGCCAATCATAGTACATGGGATGACAACACCCCCAACGCCAATAAATCCTTGGCTGAGAAAACAGGAGAATGAACAAGAGTCTTTGCCATCCCTAACATTGCTCTGGATGATACCTTAGACGATGTTGATGGCAGGTCCTACTTGCTCCATCTTCAAGTACATCCACATTGGCTTGCACCCTCAACTCCTACTTTAGGAGGGGAGCTCTAGCCTGCCCTTAGTCGAGTCCTCTACCGGAGGAGGGAGGGGTGAAGCAAATAGCTTCGTCCCTCTTCTTTTTTTATGATTGATGAGTTGCTAAGAACTACTATGTTGAGTCGGGGAAATAATCCATCGGGTGATGGAGGGCTCGTAATAGCTTCGGATTTGGCAGTCCAGCTTGGCGGTAAAGGAGCCTAGCTCTCGATCGTATTGTTATACCGTAGAGGTCTTGGATGTCGAGACATTGTCTCATCTCAACGGCGCGGCCAATCAGCCCATAAAGTTGAATGGGTCTGTCCGTTGTCTTGTTATGACGCGGCTAGTATGAGAAGATGATGACATGTGTCATCTTCAGAGCTGTTGTCATGCCGTCGGTTAGAATAACCGACGGCATTGTAAGACTGTTAAGAGCCGGAGAGATCTAGACACATCACCTTGCTGACTAAGGAGCTTATCTGATCGGAGTGGAGTCGATGTAGGACATGGATAGAGGACAACATGATCCTCCAGATGTACCGAAACCGAGTCCATTTGTGATCAACATCCGGGGTCTTCATCATGATCACTTTCGAGTATACTTAGCCGGTTTTGAGTTGCCATTTTAACTCTTATTAGTGACAACTCATATTGTGTAGAGGATGTCTAAGTAGTGTGTTTAGGATAGTTGTAAAGCTCTAAGTTACAATGGAGCTAATTTGGCCACACTAGAGGTCAAAATAATATTCTCCATTCCAATTGGTCTAGGAGTTTTGACCAATGAGGGCACTAGGGTAACTTTTCGAGGTTTTTAGGGATTTTGGAGACTTTCCAGAGATCTAAGGAAAGGGTTGGAAAGCTGACGGGACGAGCTACAACGTGGGCTCAAGAATAAATGGATTTGAAGGATTTGTCATTCAGAAATGGTGATTCAAAGATAGAGTGAGAAATTTAGACCTTTGAGTGTATTTCGGGTGTTTCTGAATTTTTATGAGGGTTTGGGAGATCTGAGTTGATTGCAATATAGTTCACGACTTAAGCTTGTGTTTGGATTGAAATTTTGACTCAATTGGACGAGTTTTGAGTACGGAGTGATAGGTTGAAGTTTTTGTATATAGTCAATTTGGAGGATTGCACTAACTATCACAAAGTTAGTACATCAATCATATCTTTTAATATCAAAATGTTTTATCAATAAAACTTTGCACAATTGAAGTTGAGATGATAAGTAACCTTTTTATGAAATTTGAGAGCAATTGAAGTCAAGGATTGGGATGTGTGATGGGTTTAGTACACAGGGATCTGCATATCACCTTGTGATGTAGTGTGTAAATCAATAATTTTTCTGAGAGATCTTATAAAGAGAAACATATAAAACTTTTTTGAGAGATTGAAAGTGTAGTGGAGCAATTTTCTGTGAAGTTTAAGCGAGAGTTATTGGTCCAATCATTGGATATCATAATCTTCTTCCGCTTAAGTTTTACCGGTTGTTATAAATTCGAATGTGGAGTGCTGATGAGAAGAAGAAGAGATTGTCAACTCATACGAGGTTCAAGAGGGTTCTTCTACAACCATGCACTCAAGAGTTCTCAGAGCGAAGAAATGTCCTATGCAACACTGTCCGCGTTTGTATCTTTATTATTCGGAGCAGAATCAAGCTTATTTTGGGAGTGATCCCGGCCTTTAGTAATGAATCCATCCCAGGTAAGCCAGGAAGTGAACTAAACCCATCATATCTACGTATTCTGTACCTTTGTCCTTGTCATACCAAATTGTAGGTATGTTTTGAATTGTGACTAATAAGGTTTCCAAGGGAAGGAATCTTCTTATTTTTTGTTATGCAAAAAATTTTATTTTTTTTGGCTTGACCCCCGGAAATTCCAATAGGTCGTCTAGGAGCCATGGATGAGGTGTTCAATGCCTTAGACAATGTGAAAGACAGAGAAAATCTAACCTATTGGCTAGCCTCCCCTCTTTGTGGATCCAACTCCACGGACGCTCCTCTAGACTCAATGTTATGTGTTGCACTACGAGTCACAACAATTACACATGGTTGTGCCGTTGCGCACATGTACTCAAGAACATCTCCATCATATGATGTAGAGGCACCAGCTCCAGAATCTGATCTTTGTTGGGCTATAGCCATACTTGCTATCTTCTGCTCCAACTGCTCCAATCGAGAAGCCATGTTCACCTAATGACTAGCCTCATGGGCTAACACTTGAGTAGGGGCTGGTCCTCTACCACCACCCCTATCACCTTGAACTCCTCATCCTCTTCCAGGGACTGCTATGGCAACTCTTGTTGATCGGAATTCTGGATGGAGATCAAAACATCGATCCATCATGTGACTATGTCTGTGACAATGCTCACATGATTTTGATCCAACATGATCCATGCTTCGATCTTGAAGGCAATCCTTCTTGTGATGAGGTCCACCACATGTCCAACACACCAACCCAACAACTGATTGTTGACCTGAAAAGGATGGCAATGGTCTGGATGCTGCACCTTCACCACTTTGTCAAGATGGTCGAGATTGTCCCACATGTCTACCATAACCACTTCGGGTTTGTGTTGTAGACTAGTAACGCAAAGAAGTTGATAAAGATGGTAAATCCTTGCTGAACCCAGCAGTCACCGTCCTCTCTTCTTGCATGTTGAGCTCAATACGCTCAGCAAGACAAAACACAATGGCCAACGTAGATGATGTCCCATGTAGTAAGTTAGCATCTCTCACTCTATGTCTCAACTCCCTATCCAATATCCCATACCAATATTGGACATCTTGTGACTCTATCACCCCCATGGATAACACTGATCAACCAACGTATTCATGTATATGCCTCTCAAAGACTCTCCCCAGTCTTCCGTTGAAACTCATGCAAGCCTCGTAGCTTGTCAATTCTCATCCCTTGGTAGTCTCTCCTCAACCGTGCAAAGAACTCCAGAATAGGGTTAAAGGTTGGGACCTCTAAACTCTTCCCAACTCTACTACCTCCAACCATATCATCAGTGCCAAGTACAGAGGATGAACTCACATATCCAAACACTGTACCTGAAGTAATAGAGATGTAGTTTAGAGATCAATATTGTCTCCAGAACTCTATCTCCTCAAGGTGTTCACGCCAGATTTCATGATAATCATCCATCGGGGGACCCTCCAAATGCTGGAATAATCCCTTCCAAGCCATAAACGGACTAAACATCGTAGAGTTGCGCATGCATTGTAAATCATACCATGAGTCAAACTCATTGATGAAATCTTCCAACTCAATAGTGCCAATTGTATCCAAATATCGTCTGGGGCCCTTGGTGGCCCCATGGATATTGTCCATGTTCCACAACAACGGTGTGGGTACACACTCCAAGATATCACCAAGCTCAACTTCGTCACTCTTTGAAACCAAATCAAAGTTTTATATGAACCTCAAAGGCCAAGGTTGGTACCGCACTCCGCTACGGGTGCACCCAATGTTAACCCAAGTAGTCTTTCCTCCGGAACCTCTAGAGAACTCCACGGTGACACTAATGTATCACCTCCACAACCGTACAAAAATAGGTCCCCAGCTGGAACCAGAAATAGAATTGGAACTAAAAACCACAACATAAGTTACCCAAGGCATCACAAGATGCTAACAGAAGGGCAACCTGAAACCTACCATCACCACGGGCACTCACCCAGTCTACAAGTCTGCAAGTACTATCACTGGGGAGAAACATGAATAGTCTGACTGGTCTGCAAGTCTAGCCTCATTATCAGTAGCACACATGAGCTCCAACACTCCAAACAACAAAGCATCAATACAAACAAATGTGGTGCACAAACATGAAGTAGATATGGAAGTATATCAATCACAAGAAACATAAAGAACAATATTTCATCTCAAAAACATCCATCAAAGGGATCAAACCAACCCAATCCGGACTCACATAGTCTCAGAAGGACATTTAAAAACATAAAAACTCGATTTTGGAGGTCTTATGCTCTCCATATCGATAATCTGACATAAGTAATATATTTGTGTAAAGTGTTGTCTTTTCAATTTGCTACCTAACAGAATTTTTTTTGCAAACGGACACCGTTTGAAACTTCTGCGGGACTCTGAAAATCTTCAACTTCAATTTGATACCCCTAAATATCAAAATTTTGCAATTCTGACAATGTCAGCCTTGGGCCGGATATCTATACCTTTGTGCTACAAACTATACATCTTCTATCACCACACCAAATTTCAGATCAAACGGGCGCTATATGATAATCTGATAGCTTGCTGCTACTATTTTCGATCTGAAAACTTCAAAACACCAGATCTTTGACTTTGAGCACTTCTGTCCCAAATATTTTTCGGCCAATCTCAAATTAATGTCCCAAGACATTTATAAGCATTGATCCACTTCATCAATTTTCAGCAGCGCTTCCACCCTCAAAAATTCATGATTCGGATTTACACTAAAAAAATGATAATACAGAATTTTGAAATAGATAAAATCAACTTCACGACTGTACTTCTAGATCACCACCACGGGCTGCAATCCATCAACACCCTACACACCCAACAGACAATAGATTGAAGATACCATCGATCCAAACTCGCCAAAACATCTTCAGCGCTCCAAGAACTCACAGTTCTCACCACAGAATCTAATTTGAGTTTTTGAAGTAATCTTTTCTACTCTCAAAACGTTCACAAGGATACTCCACTGATAACCATAGCATAAAAGAGAGTTTATAGTCAAGCCAAATCCACTTTGTGCTTCAAAGACTCCAGGTTCCTGCACTAGCTACTATCCACCATAGCCACACTCTCAAAGGCTCAAGGAGCCCTAGACCCCTAATGGCACTGTCGGCCCTAACGACAATTCCAGTGCTAACGGCGCTAATTACACAACCAGCTCTAACTGCTGTACTTGCTTCTGCATATGCGCACCTACCTAACTAGAGATGTCCTACGTAAGTCGTGACATAGGGCTTTTAGAAGGTCTAAGTGGATCAATTTTCCGTTGTCATATAATCTTTCTTATTATGAATGTTGATATTTTTATCTTGATTAAACTTGATAAGATAAAGTTATATGGTAATTAATTTTAATGATTAAAGTAAAATTCTAAGTAGTTTAAATAGAGAGCTTGAGAAACCCCTCTCAAGCCTTATTTTGGAGAAGTATTTTGAATATCAATGAAAGATGTATACATTTCGAGTGATATTTGAGTTTTTAATAGAGTGACAGATTAAACTAGTAATGTGACCATGAAATGGGAGGTTGCTTGAAAATCAGTAAAATATGTCAAACATTTTCACACAAAGATTGTTCTTTCCTATAATGTCTTATAGGAATCATTACTTTTAGATCTCAAGTGCCAAAATTTTAGAATAAACATCTGAAATTAGATTTTTTCTGAAAATGGGTATCAAATCTAGCATTCCTTTTATATCTTGGAGAAAGTGAGAATTGATGATTCGAGAAGTCAAACAACTAAAATTTCTATTTTTGAGATCAAAATAATTGATTTTCCTTATGTGGCAATTTCAAAAAGAAAATTTTGTGATACGTGTTTCACTTTGATATTCATTTACATATTATATCATATATTATATACATATTATTACTTTGAATTGATTTTTTTAATGTCTGAATGAAAAAATTGGAATTTTTTTGGAGAAAGAGTGATACATGTATCATTGTCACACTAGGGTACAAAAATCAATCACAGTATTGATAAAAAAAATCCAAACTTTTTTGTTATTTTGTGGCCCAAAAAGTATAAATATAGCGTCAAGAAAATTAACATGGTCATTTGATGCAAGGTTGAGGAGCAAAAAAGATTTAAAAGTGTGATTTAATTGGCATGAGATTTAGTTCTGAAGTGATGCATGAGCTCATACATTTTTTTTTCAAGATGTCTCAAAACAATTCAAAGTCATCTCTAGCTCCTAATCTAGTGAAGTTTTCTTTGGCTCAGAGACTGTACTAAGCTCTGAGCCGGAGATAACTTCACTCCTATCATGGACTTTGGCTCTTATCATTGTCAGGTCAAATCCGTTCTCTTCAACATTTTGAAGTTAAAATTTTAATGTGCTAAAAAAAGCATTGAATCGTTAACAAGAACATGGTAGGGTAGTGCAAATGTATTTTGGGAATCATTGTAAATTTTTTCAAGTTATGAGTGTATTTTTCATGTTTTTTCTTCTAAACCATTGAAGAAAATGATTTTTCATTTGGCTAACTTAAAGTCTAACTTTGTTTTAAAGGGTGTTGACTCCTCTTGAGATGAGAATGCTAAAAATAAAAAAAAGCCAAGGATAGCACATGATTTGGTTGAAGAAGTAAGAAATGATATAGATATCACTTCTTTATAGACTGAGGGTGATGAGTGGTTTGTAACATCCTCAACTTCCGATACATGTGGCATCCTCAATCAAATGGAGAGGACAATAACGAAGACAAAGCATTTATTTAATGAGAGAGACAAGAAAAGGAGGGAGCTCCTTACAACAAACAGTAGTTAAAGAGCAATAATGGTGGAAGTCGTTCATCAATCCAACATCAACATGAATTTTATAGACATTCAATCCATCTGTGCATTTTGAACAACACGACAAGGAGATATTTTGGGGATGACAGTGAGCAAAATGAATTACCATAGGAGGTAGAACCCAATCTAAGTTTGCTGGTAGAGGATTTCATGGAGTTATCAAATAGTTTTATGAATGAAGAGGGTAGTGACAACTCAATGATAAGAGGGAATGGCTATCATTCCACGCAAACTAGAAGGTCACGTTTTTATTTCAGCCAGAAGATTTATTCGTATGACTCACATAAGGAAATCAACAACATATCATTTGCTGAAAGTGATATGTTCAATTCAGCCAAATTCATCATTGGATTGGAGACTAATATGAGATATGACTCTACCTTAGTCAAAATTAAGTACGAGTTAGAAAGGTTATTTTACAAGCACAATGTATAAGAGACAATGTCTTGAATGACATACTTGATGCTTAAAAACTGATATAATTTTTTTTCTTTAAATGTTATTTATGAAAATCTTTGATTTCTATGAGAACTAGGATTCCAAAAAAATATCGAAAAAAATTATATTTTTTGAAGAAAGATGAGCATATTGTCTTCCTCAAGCAACACGGTAGGAAGTAGAGTGAGACAAACTTGTGGTCATATAGGATGAAGAGAGGATTGCTATGTCATTATGCTTTCAAGACATTGTTTAGCTATGAAAATAGTAGATTATCAAGACTTTTGTTAGTTGATGATCCAAAGATTAGTATGAACCATGTGACATATGTGTCTATGGAAGTACTTTTGTATGTAAAAGAGTGGTGTCAAAGTTTATTCAAAAGAACATCAAATAGCTTTCAAACAAAGCATATTCTTATTTGGCCAACGATTACACATAGAATGAAGTTAATCATTTCAATGTCTAGGGGAATGGAGGGGTAGACATTGAAGGAATGCTCTCATATTTGTATTTCTATGGTATTTGAAAAGAATACTTCTGAAAAGTCAAAATTGGCACAAAAAATTGATTCTCCTCATGCACAACTTGTACTGAATTAAAAGTCACACATGACTAAACATTCTTACTTGAAGAAAAGATTAAGATCCCTCTCCCACACTATTAGACTGTGGAAACGAATAAAGTATATTGTGACTTAGAATAAAGGTCTAACTTTGCATGCATGAAAAGTATATGCATTGTGTTAAAGGTGGGTATATACTTGTACCATTGTACTTAAGCAAAATAAACTAAAAATTAAACATTTTGAGTAACATTGTATAGTTTGCAAGTGATACATGTATCACTATTTTGTCCATGTCATAAACCAAATACGTTCCTTTTAGTGATCAACATATTTGTGTTGGTAGTTTTCTAATGAAAATGTCTCTTATTGCCTCTTCAAACAAATACATCATATTATTTAACCTTCATTGAAACATACAAGCTATAAAAAAGGAGAAGTCAATAAAACATAGACAAAAAATACACAAGTACGTATTTGTTTAGATTGACGATAGGGATCAAAAGAAGACGAGCATGTTTCATTTTACTCAAACACCAAAAATTATAAATGAAAAATAATTCATACCGATTCACGTAGTTGTATGTTTAAAATTTCATGGAATCTTTCAACTGATTGTGTATAATTTTTCTCAAATACAAACAATGACTTCAAACTCACAATCATCATTTTTCACACCATTATCACAAAGTGGTTCATGACATTTTCTTAGGTGTTGTACGTACAATTGAACAACATGGAAAGGGAGACCAAGAAAAAATTTGTGTTTACCTTTACGAGGAAGAATTTCTTCAGTAAAGTGAAGTTAGGCTGCTTGCTTGTGGGTTATACATATAATTAAATTGATCAAATGTTTATTTGTTTTTTGAGATATCTCGTTTACAAGAAAACATTTTGAGTACTTCAAAGCTACAAAAAAGCCATTGTTGAAGCATGAAGTGACATACTTTGAAGGAGAAGATCTTGTTTTGTGAGGGGAATTCTTTCAACTTTAAGCAGATTTTCAGAAACTTCATGAGTAAGGAGAGGACAAGGAGGTAGATTTTTGTTGGATGAAGAGCAAAGAAAGATGATGCAACAATAGAAGCAACTTGCGCTATAGAAAAGATTGTTGGGTTGAAAAAACAAGTGCAGACCCAAGTTTTTAGAGTATCACACCCTTTATATATTGTTAAAAGACATGCTAAGCCAATCGTGGATGCACCCAGTGACTTTAAGAATCTCCAAAAAATAATTTCATTGAGGTCCCTTTGTACATCATGATGTTAATACCAACCATTTTGGTTTGCAAAAGTGTGCAAGTTTTTTACATGTATCGAAGACATCTTAGTAAGGTTGAGGATCCTATGGTATACAACTTTCGTGACAAATTTGTTTGAAGAATCTTACCATTCCGAAAAACTTAATGGAAAAAAGAAAAGTAGGATCAGTGTAGATGAGGTGAATCTTTTAGAAACAATAATTTTTTGCTATTACATAGACTTGAACAAGAACATATCAATTAGTGTGAAAACATCAAGCTTTTGAATAAAGTTGTCTTAGATTAGAAGAATGGACTACCTAGTGATAAAGAATGTGGACTTTGAAGTTAAAGTATATGTTTTTTATTTCTTTTAAAAATTTTGAATAAAATAAAATAATTACATGCTATAGAAAAATCAATGAATTATTTTTCAAAAAATCTTTTTTTACCAGACTTCTCATCTTGGACATATTAATAACATGGTGTTTGTAATGAAGCATTGAAAGAAATGATACTTCTGTAAAGTATCAACTCAAATTATATTTATTTTTTTTATCATTGAGTTACATGGACAATAAAGCCTAAAAAGGATGGAGACCTTGTTGGTTTGAAGTGTTATTTCACAAAAAGTATTAACTCGGGTGTCATGTTGTGACACAACTACTATGAGAAGATGATGACATGTGTCATCTTCAGAGCTGTTGAGATGACGGTGATATTTTAGGTCAGGCTGTTAAAAGCCCACGGTTGGATTGACATCCTAGGGCCAGGATGTAGATAAGGTTCCAAGGGATATTATCTTGGATCTTATCGGATATAAAGCGTGGTCAAAGTGGCAAGGGAAGGGGTGAGGTCAGGAACGTTGATGACTAAGAAGCTTATCCTATCAAAGTGGAGCCGACGTGGGACATGGATTGAGGACGATATGATCCTCCAGATGTACCGCCCAATCCGTTTGTGATAAACATCCGGTGTCTACATCGTGACCACTTAAGGGCGTGGTTAGTATACCACTTTGGAAATAACTTTATGCAAGTGGTGACAAACTCCCTGAACCCTTTCATTCTGCCAATTGTTTCCTACGACGCGACTTGGGACTTGACAGTTTATATTTTGATTTGATATTGGCGTTATGGATCTGAACTTGCCGGTAGCTATGGCTTTCAATACATGGATTCCTATCTATCACTATTGTCTACCAAAGGCAAGTCATAGGGAGTTGATTGTTAGGAATTTTGGCAAGGAGTATTGTTCTCAAGTTATAAACTCCATGGTCTCTTTTGTTGTTCCGTTCATACTTAGCTAGTTTTGAGTTGTTATTTTGACTCTTTATTAGTGACAACTCATATTATCTATATGATGGCTAAGTAGTGTGTTTAGGCTAGTTATAAAGCTCTAAGTTAGCATGTGGCTAATTTGGCACCACTAGAGGTCAAAATGACACTCTTCATTCTCATTGGTCTTGGAATCTGGACCAATGAGAGCACTTGGTCGAGTTTTTCTGCATTTTGAGGAGTTTTGGAAGTCTTTAAAGAGAGTTTTTTGAGGTTAAAGGATATGGTTGGGAAGCTAACGGGAAGAGCTATGATTTGGGCTCAAGAATGAAGGCGAATGAACAAACATACATCCCATTGTGGTGATTTGAAGTTGGAGAGTGAAATTCAAATAACTTAGAGAGTTTGGATTGATTCTAAGTGTTTCATGAGGCTTTTGACAGATCAGATTAATAAACATATAGCTTATAACTTGAATTTGTGATTTGATTGAAATTTTAGCTCGATTGGATGAGTTTTGAGTACAAAGCAATAGTTTGAAGTTTGCAGGATTGCACTGAATATCATAGAGTTAGTTCGACAATCATAACTCATGCTATGAGCAAGTTTGGTTAATAAAACTTAATGTATTGAAGCTTAGATAATAAGTGACTTCGTTGTGAAATTTGAGTACGAGTGGATTGAAGGATTGGGATTTGGAGCGGTTTTAGTATACAAGGATCTGCATATTACCTTGTGATATAGGGTATAGTCCGACATTTGTGACAAGAGATCTAAGAAAGAAAAATATGTGAAAATTTTCAAAGAGTATTAAATGGTAGCAAAGCACTTTTTTGTGAAGTTTGATTGAGAGTTAATGGTCCAATCATTGATTAAAATTATCTTCTTCTGCTAGAGTTTACCGGATGCAGCGGGTGTGAACATGGAGTGATTGCCAATTCACATGAGGGCAAGGAGAGTTCTTCTACATCTAGGCGCTTAGGCGTTCTCAGAGTTAAGCGACATGCTTGTAATGAAGCATTGAGAGAAATGATACTTTTGTAAAGTATTAACTCAAATTATCTTTATTTCTTTTATCCTTGAGTTGCATGGATAATGAAGCCTAAAAAGGCTAGAGACCTCGTTGGTTTGAGGTGTTATTTCACAAAAAGTATTAACCTGGATCATATTCCAAAAAAATGCATCCTTTAAAACTTATTACTTAAAGAAGGATGCGACTTAAACTTCTCCATTGTTCTAGAGAGAAGTGATATAAGTATCACTCTTCAAATCACATGCAATTCATGAGCTAAGAGCCAAACGAAAAAATGATACAATGATCATTTTTCTCCCTCTTTTGATACATGTATCACTTTTCATTTACTTGGGAGAAATTTATGCATGTATCACTTCTTAATTTGACTCTTAGCTAATGAATTGCATGTGATAGCTTATCATAGCATGCTAGCTTAGGAATTTTGCTAGGATTTTATTCATTACAAATTCAGAGAGCTCTCTACTCTCCTTTGGATTGCAGTTGGAGATTGCACAAATCACGTTGTGAGCAAAAAACTTGTTGTCTCGGTTAGAATTCAAAAGTAATTTTATTTATTGAGGTCGGCCAACAATATTGACAGTTATGTGGCTCAAACCATTGAAGAACGAAGCTATATTATACAGGAATTTATACGCAGATTTTTGTAGCACGTTAGTTCCTGTAATTTTATATAGATCTTTCACGTTGTCTTCAATGACCATGCTGACCAAGAACAGAACAGAATCTCATGTCAATGCATTCCATGTGTGCTTTTTGTTTTCTTCATTGCATTCATATCTGTTAATCATCTTGCTAATTAAATCTCAGCAGATCATGTGCTTTTGCTTAAGACACATAACTACTACAGCCCAAAACTTCAAACCTCCAAGGAGGGCATATCACTATATTAGACTTAAAACTCTTGCCCAAGAAAAGTGATACATGTATCAATTCTTTGGGCTCTAACCTTTCATTCCAAAAGAAGTGATACATGTATCTCTTCTTTGAATCCTGAAGCCTCACCCTTTTCTTTTGAACCCAACAAGACTTCTGGTAAGAATGTCAAAACACCCAAGAGAAAACAAACACATATCACTTTTTTGGACTCTGAACCCAAACATGAATAATCTAGTTCTATTATTTGCATTTGTGATTTTGAGCACCCACGTTGTCGCAAAGGAAAATTCTTTTGCTCGAGAACGCCTCGGCGCTGGGGTCAGAAGAACCCTCAAGAACCTTGTGTGAGTTGTCAATCTCTTCTTCTTCTCCTCAGCACTCCACATTACAACCAGTAAAACTTTAGCGGAATAAGATCATGATATCCATGATTCGACCAATAACTTTTAGTTAAACTTTACAGAAAATTGCTTCTCCACCCAAACTATCACTCAGAAAAGTTTCAGAAGTTTTTTCTTTCTAGATCTCTCAAAAGAATTGTTGATTTACCCACTGTATCACAAGGCAATATGCAGACCCCTGTGTACAAAACCCATCACACATCCCAATCCTTAACTCTAATTGCTTTCAAATTTCATGAGAAGGTCACTCATCATCTAAACTTCAACTTTAAAAAGTTTTATAGACAGAAATTCTTGATATCAAAAGATATGATTGATGTACTAAGTTTGTGATAGTCAGTGCAATCCTGCAATTCGGACGCTTGCACAAACTTCAACCTATCACTCCGTACTCAAAACTCCTCCAATCGAGTCAAAACCTCAATCAAAACACAAGTCCAAGTCGTGAACTGTATTTCAGTTAACTCAGATCTCCCAAAACCCTTGTCTGACTCTCACAATCACTCCAAATACACTCAAAGGTTGAAATTTCTCTCTCTAACTTTGAATCACCGTTTTAGAGTGACAAATCCTTCAAATCTATCCATTCTTGAGCCCACGTTGTAGCCTGTCCCGTGAGCTTTCCAACACTATCCTTTGATTCTCGAATGTCCCCCTTGAAGGTCTCCAAAATCCCTAAAAACCTCGAAAAGTTGCCCTTGTGCCCTCATTGGTCAAAACTCCTAGACCAATGGGAATGGAGAATGCTATTTTGACCTCTAGTGTGGCCAAATTAGCTCCATTGAAACTTCGAGCTTTACAACTATCCTAAACACTCTACTTAGACATCCTATACACAATATGAGTTGTCACTAATAATAGTTAAAATGACAACTTGAAACCAGCTGAGTATACCCAAGAACGATCACGATGAAGACACCAGATGTTGATCACAAATGGACTCAACAATGGTACATCTTGAGGATCATGTTGTCCCCTATCCACGTCCTACATCGACTCCACTTCAATCAGATAAGCTCCTTAGTCATCATGGTGATGTGTCTAGATCTCCCTAGCTCTTTACAGCCTTACAATGCCATCTGTTACCTTAACCTAAAGTATCGTTGTCATGACAACAGCTCTGAAGATGACACATGTCATCATCTTTTCATAGTACCCACGTCACAACACGACATCCATCCCCTCTAAACTTGTGCATCTTCCGGTATGCACCAAAATGTTAACCAAGATGTGCGTGGTGTCAGATTTTATCAACCTGATCTTCTACTTCGGCTAAATCCTCCCCATATGACTCATCTTCACCTTTGTCATCCTGCCCCACTGTCCATCCTATGGCAATAGGACTGGTATCCACCGTCAATATACCTGGCTTGTCACCATGATATTCTATCCTTTGCAAAACCGGTGTCGTGTTGTGACGCGGCAACTATAAGAAGATGATGACATGTGTCATTTTCAAAGTTGTTGTCATGACGGCGATACTTTAGGTTAGGGTAATAGATGGCATTGTAAGGCTGTAAAGAGCTAGGGAGATCTAGATACATCACATTGCTGACTAAGGAGCTTACCTGATTGAAATGGAGTCGACGTAGGACGTGGATAGGGGACAACATGATCCTCAAGATGTACCATTGTCGAGTCCATTTGTGATCAACATCCGGTGTCTTCATCATGATCTCTTTTGGGTATACTTAGCTGGTTTCAAGTTGTCATTTTAACTCTTATTAGTGACAACTCATATTGTGTATAGGATGTCTAAATAGAGTGTTTAGGATAATTGTAAAGCTCTAAGTTTCAATGGAGCTAATTTGGCCACACTAGAGGTCAAAATAGCATTCTCCATTCCCATTGGTCTAGGAGTTTTGACCAATGAGGGCAATAGGGCAACTTTTCGAGGTTTTTAGGGATTTTGGAGACCTTCCAAGGGGAGATTCGAAAATCGGAGGATAGCTTTGGAAAGCTGACAAGACAGGCTACAACATGGGCTCAAGAATGGATGGATTTGAAGGATTTGTCACTTTGAAACGGTGATTCAAAGTTAGAGAGAGAAATTTTGACCTTTGAGTGTATTTGGAGTGTTTGTGAGAATCTGACAAGGGTTTTGGGAGATCTGAGTCAACTGAAATACAGTTCACGACTTGGGCTTGAGTTTTGATTGAGGTTTTGACTCGATTAGACGAGTTTTGAGTACAGAGTGATAGGTTGAAGTTTGTGCAAGCAGTCAGAGTTGCAGGATTGCACTGACTATCACAAACTTAGTACATCAATCATATCTTTTGATATCGGAAATTTCTGTCAATAAAACTTTCTAGAGTTGAAGTTAGGATGATGAGTGACCTTCTTATGAAATTTGAAAGCAATTGGAATTAAGGATTGGGATGTGTGATGGGTTTTGTACACACGGGTCTGCATATCACCTTGTGATACAGTGGGTAAATCACCAATTGTTTTGAGAGATCTAGATGGCCAAAACATCTGAAACTTTTTTGAGTGAAAGTTAGGGTTGAGAAGCAATTTTCTGTAAAGTTTGAGCGAAAGTTATTGGTCGAATCATTGAATATCATGATCTTCTTTCGCTGAAGTTTTACCGGTTGTAATGTGGAGTCCTGGGAGAAGAAGAAGAGATTGACAACTTACACAAGGTTCTAGAGGGTTCTTCTACAGCCAGGCGCTCGGGCGTTCTCAGAGCGAAGAATTGTCCTTTGCGTCACCAGAGGTGATGACATACACCTCTTCAACTTCCTCATGGCCGCTACATGTCTATTCTCCCATACAAACTTCTGATTTTTCCTTAACAGCCCATATAACGGATCTGTTATATGAGCATAGTGAGGAATCCATATGTGATAGAACACAACAGCACCTAAAAACCGCCTCACTTCTGTCGAGAAGTTGCACCTCGCGCATCCTTTGAATAACATCCACCTTGTTGGAATCTGGTTTTTGACGTACAATCCACACAGATGACCAACAATGACAACCTCCTGCACCCCAAATATAGATTTTTCTCTAGACAATGTTAGATGAACCTCCTCCAATCGAGATAATATCCTCTCACAACCTTCAATATGATCCTTCAACCGTTTTATACCTGGTCTCCACTCGAACTTCATGTGCTTGGAAGGCCTTGATAGTGGAATAGAGCTCTCTAGAGTGAACCTCCACTATCTTATCCTCATCACCAAATCCAATTTCTATCATCCCTTTCAACGGATCTCCCTACCCAAACTCCTCATAAACTCCCAATATATATTCACCTTCCTCAAGAAGCTTCAAATCTGCAAGGTCTTCTTCATATCTGTGCAGTTTGTTCTTCTCTCATCTTTTCAAATTAGCAGACTCCTTGTATGTAGCATATCCATCACGCGAAAATCTCCCTCAATCCCATACAAAATATACCTTTCTCTTGTGTAGGTGAGAGTACCTTCTCCTATGTACCACTATATACTCTCTCTACAGCGGTACTTCTCCAAAATCTTCAGATTTTGGGAAAGCTCCCTCTCTCAACCTATGCCGTTTCTCTCATGATTTGTTGGAATTGTTAGAAATTGCACTAACCGCTTCCCATCTTGGCTGCGAATTCGTGCATATGCCGATCCATCATCAAGCACTCTTGTCTCCATCCTCAGTGCTATGATGTAAGGCTGCCCAAGAATCAATGGGTATGATGGAGAGTCTTGCACGAAGAAATTTCGCTTTCGCCTACTACATCCCCAACCTTCACCGGAATATCAGGGCACACTCCATACAAGTCCCCTCGAGTATTGTTGGCTGCCCTAATCACCCAACCATGATTGGTGTCTATGGGCCACTTCCCCTTCATGTAGAGCTCTCTCGACGTTATATTGATCTCCGATCCATGATCAATTAGTGCTAACACCAGTTCACTGAGATCCCCGAGCTTCACAAGGGTTTTAGTAGTCGCCCTTGCCCAATGCAATCGGGTGTAGTGGCTAGACACCTTCACACCTTCTTCTTTTGCCTTATACTCAAAGCGAACCTTTTGAGATTTCAATCCACAACACTATACCAGCGCATCTTCTTCATCCCTTGTTACCTTTGTACCCATAGCTTGAAGTAGAGCAGTCTCATTGGAAATTTGTCGTTTCCTCTTGATGATATCAATGATAACATCATGAAACTCCCTCTTTGCTATTCCAAGTATCTCCCTCAAGGTAAACTCTACCTTGGCATTCAAAATCCTCTCCTCCAATACTCCCTTCAAATCTGTTGCCACCTCAATATCTGATTGTAGTTTGTAAGCTGGTACCTTCCCTTTGTCCTTCTCACCCCCTTTGGTTCTTTCCTTCGACCTCAAAGGACCTGCTTCCTCCATAGTGTGATGAGGTGGGAGAGGTGTATCAAGTCTGATACGTTCTCTAGCCACCCTCTTCAATGAGAGTCCTTCGGCAGAACCCTCCTCTTCCCTTCGTCTCTTCTCTTCCACCGATGCTTCATATTGAGTCTTAGCAATATAAGCATGAATCGACATGGTTTCTACTGGATCTTCCCATCCAGTAGTACCACAAATTTCCGCCGCTGTTCTTAGAAGAGTCTCTCTAGCTACCTTCCCTTTCTTTATAGTAGCGAGAGCACTTGACCATAGACCATTAAGCGGTACGTGGCCTTCAAACTCCTCTCCTGCTCCTCTAACCTTAGGACCATAGCTAAAAGCTTCAACTGATGCCACTACATGTGCACTATGATAATCATCCACCAATTTTCTCATCCCTCCTTTACCAAAATTGGTTTGAATGGTTACTCCAGTGTCCTTGAGACCTACTCTCCCTTCTTTTCAAAAAATTTCTCCACTTTGCAATGCTTGTGCAAAGTCCCCACAATCCCTTCGTGCATGATTAGTGCTGTCACACCATATGCACCGTTGCACATACGCTTGCTTGGTGGAAGTCTTCTTCTTCCCTCCCATGTCTTTCTCTTCCAACATCGCAAATTTGATCTTAAGCTCCTTCATCCCTCGCATGATCTCATCGATGGATGATTCTTTCTTTATGTAATTCATAGTCGGAGCTTGAACATTGGAGGTTGTAACCACCTGCAAGTTGCTCTGCTCGACCCCTCCCCACTCATTGTAACCGTCCTTGTGGTCCCTTACATCCACTCAGCTCGTTGTCGAAGAAAAGCTGCCTTGATCGCTAATCCCTCCAATCTCCCAAGTATCCAACCTTCTGCGTCTATCTGCTTTGATCTAAGTCTAGATCCCCGTAGTTTGTGTCTAATGTATTGGGCAACCTAACCTGCCATTACCTCAAGCACTCTTGGGAGAGTTGGTCATCACTTCCAACTTCTCACAAGAGAAATACGCAGCATGCTCTAGAGTGGTAACCGGTGATCAAGTCCGGAGCACTCCTATTGAATCAGACGCCCACACAAAGCTAGCATGGCGCACACACAAGAAACCAGTATGGAGGGGATCCAAACACAAGAAGCAAACAGCGACCCTCCACACTCAAATTGTTCCAACCCATCCACGACTGACTCTTGCCATCACCTGGCATTTGACATATCATAAAACTCAACGTTCTGCGCTGAGCTATCACTATAGAGATCTGACAACCTGATTTCTGACCTATTTTATATCTCAAGTCCAAACAAAACTTGAATTTGCACCCTAATATCTCAAGGCTAATCCACGTTCCGAGCTTGCAACCAACCCTTGCTCTAAACTTCAAATACTAAACTATAAACCGAAACCTATGAATCTGTAAACTCACAACAAGACAACTCATGAAAGTTCCTCCACCTCAGAGGTTTCACGTCGAGTTCACCACCTTTGTGTCGCAAAGGACAATTCTTTGCTCTGAGAACGCCCCTTTTTGGGCAGTAGAAGAACCCTCTAGAACCTTGTGTGAGTTGTCAATCTCTTCTTCTTCTCCTCAGCACTCCACATTACAACCGGTAAAACTTCAGCGGAAGAAGATCATGATATCCGATGATTCGACCAATAATTTTCGGTTAAACTTTATAGAAAATTGCTTCTCAATCCTAACCATCACCAAAAAAGTTTCAGATGTTTTTTCCTTCTAGATCTCTCAATACAATTGTTGATTTACCCACTGTATAAAAATGACATGAACTTGAGAAAAATCACTCAAAACCCCAAAAATAATAAAATCTCTATGTAATATTTTCTTTAATATTCAATTTAGTTATCAATGGAATCCAAATTCAAAAAACAAAAACAATTTTCTATTCACTCTTCATGTTTGAAAAAACATGTTTGAAAAATTGATCCTAGCATCCTAAACTAATGTACTCTCTCTTTCCACCCGTGGTCCCGCCCGTTGCTCAACATTCACCGAGGGTTGTACTTATCCACTTAAACAACATGTTGCACTTAAAGAGATTGCAGTTAGAGGGAGTCCACCGTATGTTTGTGGGGCAACTAAGTGGTGACGAGAAGTTGAAACGTGTTATTTTGAATGTGAAATATTTTCATTTAGTGAATGGCGTGGTATGCAGAAGTGTGGGTGTTGGTTATATAGCAATGGGAATGTTATGTATGTAGCTTTCTAGAAACTGTAGGATTTCTCGTGTCAAGGAGTGTAATTTTGGCTCCTTGGCAGGGGTATTACTAACTTCGAGATGTGTCATGTGAGTATAGCACTACTGGCAAACCAGACCTTCAACCAACAACATGTAGACCTGATCACAGAAGCACATATCTTCACGTTCCCCCATAGTGTCCGAAACTTTCATGTCAGTGCAGTGGGGGTAATGGTAAAGGGGACACATGCGTCGGCTCTAGACCTGCTTAATCCCTATCTCCCTTGCCTTGTTTCTGGAGCTTACATGCATAGAATTGGATTATGCTTTCCTACGGGGAATTCGGGGGTTGCAAGAATCACAACGACACTGGGTTCTGGACAAGCATTTAGTAGCCCGCAACGAAGACAAATCAACCCAATCTCCCCGGAGAGCAAGTAATCAGCGTGATTTGAAATGGAATCTGTCGACACAATGTTTTTGTGCAACTTCATCGATATCCACTTTACCAGACCTGTGGGTTACTGTGTAAGTTCAAGAACTAACATGGATGTCAGAGACTTTCAGAAGATCAGCTGGTAGTTGCTCTTGGACATACTCTTCAAGAACTTGAATCTCTTCGTGCTTGGACAGCCTGCAACCAGGCCAATTTAGGAAAGTCGAGAAGGTTTTCAACGGTTGAATCGCGATGTAAGGACGACCAAAGATGTCTTTTAGCTTCAGCTGATCGTGGGTATAACGACAGGTCCGGCGTAGATTTGTAATGGATGTATTCCATTGTGTACTCGCAAAGGCAAAGAATGTTTTCATTCTCTGTTACTCTGGGACTTTTGAAGGGTTTAGGGTTTGTGAAGAACGCTGTAGCAGGCATTTATGATCCCTTCAAGCTAAATGACGGATCGGAGGAAGATATATACGGCCATACGATGTACAGGATATTGAAATATACTGCTTTCACGACGTAAAGTTCAGTGCCCGTTTCAAATCATGAATGAATTCTTAAACTGTATTTTGAACGATTTCTGGTGGTCTTTCAGAAACTGAACTTCGAGAAGGATGATGCTGCGTTGAAGGAGGTTGACGGGACGGATCAATTCCAAGGCTTTGAACCCGCCTGGGTTAAATTGAGGTCAGTATCATCAGAAGATGTTCTGACTTAGAAACATATTTTTTTTGACATTTTGGAGTCGCTTTCTTACCGAACTATGGATTACTAACGAACTTAGGGCGCGGTATAACGTTGTGGTGACAACTTGAATGTTACCACGGGATTTCTCCCAACGCATACGCATTCACTTTCGAGAATGCCACCTCTTTTAGAACCAATGTGGAATTGAAGTCAGGCCCATGGCGGGCGACTGTTATATCAGCTAAAAAATGCTCGTGTCCTGGTGTGTACAATGCGAGGGACTGTATAAATAGAAGTAAGTGAGTCGGTTAATTTTATGGAATTGAGTCGCATTTCTAGTCCTTCCCCAAGCTGAGGTCCTGGTCTTGTAGTTGCTTCCTCCTCTGTATCGAACTCCATTCTTCCCGAGTCATATAGCCTCTCTGTATATGTGTTAGTAGCGAGGATACTGTTGATTGGAATGTTTTGAGCCAGTTTTTCTATGGCCCATCCGGTGGATGTAAGAATTGTCTCGTAAAAAGGAGGCCAGCATAATTGGGAAGGGAAAGAGTAGACGCAGCCCTATTGCTTTGTCTGACATACTGAGTTCATCAATTTCTCATCTACAACAGATTTGACTCACTTGAACCTGTTTATGTTCTGTGGCACCAACGCTGATTCCAGTCGACAGGATCATGGACGCCACTGATATCAGATGAGGCGCCTCTCAAGAAAATATTTGGATCCGCTTGAAGGTTGAGTTGGACAGAGGGCCAGTGAGGCCGAAACCCGAGAGACATGTCATCATGGTGTCAGGTCTGCGGCAGCGCAGACATGACAACTGGAGTGGATGGTTCTTACTTTTGCCAAAGCTGTGGTGCCCAGAATGAGAATTACATCGAGGAAGCCTTTGATAATGATGATGCTCATGTCTTCACTGCTCGATTCGTAAGAGAGACTCGAGTAGCAGCAGCTCAGAACGAGGAACAAGTGAAGTCACAGATTCCACCGGAGATTTTCGCAGGATCACAAGCATTCATTTCTCAACCGCCTCCTGGACTCGCAAGTCAGTCTCCTCTTGGTGATGTGTTCGGATCTCCCTATGGAATTGGATCTGGAGCTGGGCCTTCTCAGGCTTCCCAACTGCTAAGCTCTCAATTCGGTCTGTCGTCACAGAAGTCACAGAGACAGCAGCCAATAGATAAAGAAACGTTGTCGAGTAGTATAAGAAAGTCTTATGTCGAGGGCATTCAGAAAATTCTGTTTCTTCAGTGCGAGGCTTTAGTGAAGGAATTCGATGTAACTCCCTTAATTTGTGGAATAGTGGGGCCAATCTGGTTAAGATATCTGGCATCTACTCGAGTGTTCGAGGAAGCATGGGCAGATGAAGCCCTCGAAGTTGCTGAAGATCGTGAAAGTAAGCGCAAGGGTTCCCGACGTCGAGTCTTCAAAGGTGACTTCATTCTCCCCATCGAGTATGAGACATAGGGTGAGATAGGTGTTTTATCTGCGCGTGTCTAGTGAGTAAAAGTCTTAAGTTCATTCAGCTTTTTCTGGTTATCATGTTGTATTTGTATCTACAGGTCAGTTGTGTGGTAATATTTTTCTCACTAATAACAAATCCGTCTGTACTGGCCTTTAATCCAAGAATTTAATCGAAGCATATTGAGCATAGACATAGTATGATCACAGCAACTAATGAAGCCTTCTTCAATACTCAGAGCATGAAGCTGATCCAGAACCAGAAGTACCTGAGGAGTCAATGGTTTTGCAGAGGGGGGGCCTGCGACCTAAAAAACCTCGAAAGCGGAGACAGCGAAGGAGGAAAGGTGTAGTCGAGCCACGTACAACCTTTGGGAGGAAGGCTCGATTTGTATGGCTTAGTGCACTCAAGGAGAGAATTCCTCTTTCCATAACTTTGGCCTTCTGTTATTTGGCTTGTTATATCGCTAGAGAGAGTATTTTTCCAACAGATATAAGACGTTGGGCTTTGAAAGGGAAGTTGCCTTTTCTGGCTGCTTACTTGGAGGTTTCAAAACCCAGTGCGAACCACATCCCCAACACTGTAGGCGGCTTACAGGTGTGCCACATTTGCAACTGATTCGTACATGAATTAAATCTTTAAACTTTGTGAGTTAAGCCTGCTCATTCTGTCTTCACTATCTCGGAATGTCATGATCAACTCTTGTACTCTTTGCTGTGCAATGTTCAGTCAGTTGGATCTCATAGGACCAAAGCTTCAGGCTAGCAGCATATGTAGATTGTGGTTATCATCGTATATCTGGTTAAACCTCATGACTTGTCGATGTATGGTTGTTTCTTGTTCTGTCTCCTCCCTACTTAAGCTTGACCCGTACCATTTTTCTGATATGGCAGACGTTTCCAATTGAACCAAAGACAATGTTTAAGCCAGGAAATGTGGTCGGAGCAAGAGCAGTCGAACTACTTGCGGGACACATCGCAGAGAGAATAGGTCTTCAACTTTCTCCTGTCAATTACCATGCACTGAGTGCTCGACTTTTGCATGCAATGAAGCTTCCTGTGGAGAAACTCTCTGTATATACACATCGGATTTACGAGTGGTATTGCCCTGCAGGGCTATGGCTCACTTCTAAAGAGAGTGCCTTGCCCACCAGAGTATACGTTATGGCAATGATCATCATTGTACTTAAGGTGCTATATAAGCTTGATGGTCGCATCGAGAATCCGATTTCTGACAGCGAAGCAGCACCAAATGCAACGAACGGAGAGACCTTTCTTGACAACAGAGATAGTCAGGGAGGAGGTAAAGATGCTCCGGACGACAAGCAAGTCGATTCGGAAGGAGGAAATTACTCCGATGCGGATGTCACTTCTCAAAAGAAGGAAAAGATAGGCTTGGACGAGAAAGATCTCAAAAATTCAGCTGCGGATTTGGCATCAGGGAAAGTCAACGAACTGGAGGAGGTGTGGGATGTGAAAAAACTCTTAATGCGTATGAAGAAGATGAAGCCCTTTCGAAGTACAATTAATACGAGTAAGCCTCAATTACACTTTTTTGCTGAAAATGCAGGCAGGTTTTGATAGAACCACACAGTTAAGGTGATGCAGTTTGATAGTTTTCTCTTTGAAAGTGTTGCTTACAAACTTTGTGATCCGTCATTCCACCGGAGGCTTCAAGAATAGGCCAACAGCACCTAGGCTGATCCGAAATGTTTAGAATCCAAGAAGCTCTTGGCGAGGACTATTAATTGCAAAGGAGATTGTTGTGTTAGTGAAGACTTTGCGGTCGTGGGTGTCTGTCATTTAGCCGTGATCATCATTTTGGAGAGATCCATCAACCTTGTAATAGTTGCGCCTCTATTTCCTGGTGGCTATTCAGTAAATCGCATCTCGCGTTTAGAATCACTAATCTCACACACGAATGTTTGCACGTATCTCACAATTGTATGTCATTCCATGTACTGCATGATGTGTGTTGTGGCAGTGGGAGACTCAAAAAGAAAGCTAGCATCGTACTTGAAATACTGTCGTGAAGTCATCTATCCCGGGCCAGCCTCAGATGCCGACGAGGAAGCTATGCGGGATCACTTCTGGAAAATTTATGAGAAGGCAAATGAGGTCCTTTCTGACCCTACACGTTTCTCTCTATTGTTGTTTTGTATAAAACGTTCACCTCTCTTAACCTATCCGCACTCACCGCTGGACAAAAGATGAACTGAATTGATACTGGAAGTTGTAAGCCTTTACATGAGGACTTACCAGCTTCATCTAATACGCTTATGTTCGGTCCAGGCAACAGCAAACAAGCAGCGAGGTGAATCCGATGAAAATGTACGAGATGCAATGAAAGCTGGGGAAGAATCAGAAGGTAATTTTGGTGACAATGTCGACATGGAAGGCAGAAATGACAACTTAAGGTACCCAGCACGGACGTATGGCAGTGTGGGAAGTGTTGCAGGTGCGCGAAATAAGGATCGGTCTAGGATGGCATTGAATGATGGACATATTAGGGATGATGGTATTGGGCGAAACACCACGGGGAATGTTAAGGAGGGACAGTATGATGCAATAGATGGAGATAAAATTCAAGGTAGCGACTCCGAAATGGAAGATCTGTATTCAACGGAGGACAATGAGAGCTCTGTACGAAAACGAGAATTGCAGACTTTGATGAAGGAGATGAAAAAGTTTGGATTTTCTTGTCTACAACCCATGACGAAGGATAGAGTCCCAGAGAATGTGTATGTTAGATATAAGAACCAAGTGTCAGATAAAGATCTGAGACCTGTTCATGAGGAGTATTATATCGTTCTTCGAGTTTGTGCAAAATTAATAAAGGTGCACCCGAAAGCTCTTCACTGGGGTGTACAAAAGGTGGAGCAAGGATTGATGGAGATAGAGAGAAACACGAGAGAGTTTATGCTGGACCAAGGAGGTCACATTGCAAAACTTTATAAGCAAAATTTTGGAGAGAGGACTGAGTACAGGGAAAGGGAAAGAGGTGGAGAATACGTGAAGAAGAAACAAAAGTTGATTCTGGCTCAGTACCGGGTGGACCAAGGCTTCGGTTCAGAGAAGGATTACACAGAGTTGATACTTCACGCAGATTACCTCTAATTCGACGGAAAACCTGGGAGGGAGAAATTTTGACTAGAACTTTTGCTTGCGGTTTAGTGTCATGTTTAGGCTACGAGGCACGCGTAAATTTTACAGAGAATTAGTTTAGAAAGTAAAGAAAATCGTCTGCGTTGGATACCAGTGTTATCTTTGCTCATACTGAAGCGGCTCAAACCTTGTTCAAGCCGGCTTGCTGACATCAGATTGATAGGCGCATGCCCTGGCAATCTCATGTCAGCTGGTGTATGTAAGTCACGCAGGTAACAATTTGCTTCCTTATATGGATTTGGATACAACACTTAGATGTCAAATCGCAGCCTCTTGTTCTATGAGGCTGCGATTAATCAAGGCTAAACAAGGCTATTGACTTTTTCGAGAACCTAGGACAATGTAACTGTACTGCCATAATCGGCATTTGGGTACTCTGGACAGATAATTGAACAAAGTGCAGGAGCTATTCAGACCACTTTCAGTTTTCCTACCTTGAGGGTGTTCTTTATGGAGGTAAGAATTGAGAAACAATTTGGTTCTTTAGGACGAAGACCTGGCATTTCAGCTCACTGTCATTCTAGAGTGGTTCGGAGCCTTGTATGAGAGTTTGCCGTCGTTGTTCTCACTGTCAGTGTGATATTTCCCTCTCCTCCTTGTGATGAACCTATTTAGTGCTACTAGGGGTACTAAAACCTATTTAGTTTACTGATTTGGTCCATCCATCGACAAATGCTCTGAATCTCATGTATTATGTGTTTGATCAGTTACCTACTGAATCTAGCGGGTCAAATGAAAGGAATCTCTGTTTTCTTTCAGAGCCGGAATGAGTAATCAGACTTACTGGTGGTTCATTGCAGGAACTCAGATTTCAGGGGTGTTAATGCAATACACGGCGGGACATTATTACTCGGCGGGACATTCTTAAAGCTAGTGGGGCTTCTCGTCTTTAATGACAGGTGGCTCGATACTGAGCTAAAATCTTGTTCGTTAGTGCTTACTTGGGATTCGGCAGGCTTTTATCGCTACTGTATTATGTTCATTTCATGTCGCAATCGGGCAGAAGAAAAGACTTCCTCGAAACATGTGTAACTCTACTTTCTTCTCGAAGCGTCAGCTGAAGAGTCTGACAGTAGATCATGCTCTTTGCGTATAGCAAAGCGAGCGTGTGCATTGATATTCCAACCTTGCTGTACGACAACAGTACATTTTTGTGATCAAAATGTAACCCATCAAATCCAGAACCTTCGCAGTGTAGTCTCGGCTTGTTTGTGGATTTGTTCCACGTAGTGGAATTGCAACTCTCAAAAGACTTTGATGATTTACTCGTGCCTTCTGTGTCATCTCATCGTGGAAAAACTGGAAGGACCTCACGCCGTTTTCTTCTTGAATAACCTTTGCAGAGACAGTGGGCGGTCTCGTTGTGTGCAGCCAGCGCAATTCATTGCAAAGCAGGTTCCTTATTCAATACATACCTTGCATTATCGCAACTGAAGTTTATTGTTTCGCTTGAGTCAGTACGGGAAAGATTACACCCAATCAATGGTCAGTCAAAATTACCGTGGTCTTGCAACGAAGTAACAGAACGCAAAGCCGACGGCTGCGGAGAACTAGCTGAGATACACAAGGCACTTCAAAACTTGGACCTTCGTGGGAGGGCACAATGGCGGAAACAAAAGACGTACACTACGGAAGCAACACATTTCAATCTCAGCGCCCAGTAATAGTAAATTTTCCACCTCCAGTCTTTGAATACTCATCAATCTGAAAGCATGTCCATAATGTAGCATCTTCTACGTTGGATTCCTCAGATTCGTCCCTCATTTAGAATCTTACTATTAGCTCCTCCTCCAGTCATGAGTGAAGAATCCGGTCGGACAAATGTGGCACCACAGTGTGATGACGGACATGAATGTGGACTTGAGCTCATTCCCATCTGGCTGAGCGTCTTCAATCCTCGCGCAGCATCTGCCGGGAAGAATACGTCACCAACGAAGGCCATGTTCTCTTTCTTCGCTCATGGATCCATAGGAGAGAAGTTCTCTGACCGATTAAAGGCGGCGGGGTCCACAGTAACACGACAACCCCACTCTGCGTCGAGAATTGGCAGATTAGGGCTTCGTACCGAATGGTAATTAGAGGTGCTCTCGAGTGATCAGTGGATGATTAGAGCTGATCAGTGATGATTAGCAAATGATTAGTGCCCGGTTACTGTCGAACATTGAGAGGCCACTGGCTTCGTTTGGCCGTCTATGCGCGCGAAACTAGAGAGTTTTCAGCTCTCTAGTTTCCCTGGGGTCTGTGAAATTTGGTCCTTCACACATTTTGCTGGTGGCGGAGTGGACTCATGCGGGGATTGGAGTGGATGTGAAGAGGAAGAGAGGCGCGAGGCGTGAGGGGATAGAATTCGGAGAATCTGAGCTGGGGGGACGCGTACGGAGCTCTGATGGTATTTAGAACAGAGAAATGGAGCTCGAGCGGAGGATCTATCGACAGAGTAGAAGGCGGAGAGTATTCCGAATTCGGACGCTCTGATCCGAACTTCGGGCGTCGAAGATTGTTCCTGCAGTCGAGCAGCTGCAGGTTCCTGGTGAAAAAACCGTCTCCAGGTTTGGCTCTTCTCCTTTTCCCTCTTGTGGTCGGATGAGGCTTAAAGCCTGACTCTGCTAGAGCAATTTGGAGATGGTGGCTGTGATACCCACGGACCACTCTTTTGTACAAGAGTAGAATAATGCCGGAAGTTAAAAGAAATTTCCGTAGCCCCATTCAAGCTTACCAGCCTCTTGTGGGCATCCAAGCTCTTGACGGAAGGTTGCTGTGATGGATGATGACGATGACCATGACGATTTATACGCCCGGTTTGAAGGTGGCGAGAATGGAAGGAAAGGCCAGGAGGTCGAGTCAGACGCAAATTGGGTGCCTTCTTACGGAGGAGAAGCTGGGAACGAAGCAGAAGAAGATGAAGAAGAGGAGAAGGAAGCACCTGACGAGGTTGTCAGTGCGAGGTGGACCTTTAGTAATGAGAAGAAGAAGGGAAAACGTAAAGTTAATGAGATTTCGGAGGCAGAGAATGTGCCAGTTACCTCTGAGGAGTATGAGCAAGCGGATAAGGTGGAATCTGATGGTGACTACGAACCCAGCGTTGCTGGTGCTGCTGATGTAGAAGAAACAGGTGATGAAGGGACTAGTCAATCTGCTCGGGAGCGGAAGAGAAAACGAAATGTGGATGATTCTGGCGGAGAGTTGGAAACTTTCCAAAGACCTGGGAAGAAAATTCGTGATATGAATGGATTCCATTTCGAAGTGAACAATGTCGACAGAAAGAAAGAGTTTGGGACAGGAGGTGGAGAAAAATCTTCGGGTACAAAAAAGAGGAAGTTTAGGAAAAATAGAGAAACCGATGAGGTCGATATGGAGAGCGAGGATGCGCATTGGGTCAAATCTCTTCGGGGACCACATCTGGTAATCTTGACAAGCCAGGAGTTTTGGAGAGAAATCAATTGTAAATGGCACTGTCAATTTTCATGTCCGACTTCAGGTTTGAGATACACATTGATACGCATTGAGGTTCGTCCTGAGCGAAGCAGAGTACAAGCGTTTAGAGCTTAACTGAAATCTACAACCTTGAACGTGGTTTCGATTTTAAGTGATTGCATCTCGTAATATTTGTTTGTAGAATATGTGTAGGAACAATGTACACCAACCATTGACCTTGTTATCTGCCGTCATTGTGCAGAGACTGATGCTAGCACTGAAGGAACTCGGTACTGTGCGTGTGAATACAATCAAAGAGGACTCACTATACAACTGTCTTACACCAGCAGCCCTCCGGGCGATAGGTATTTTGTCACTCTCAGTCACGATCAGTGTCAACTGACTCGGGGTTTCGTCGTTTATAAAACTTCTGACATGGAGTAGGAAATGTGCAGTTAACATTCTAGCTTTCGGATGAATGTCCTTCTTCATATTGGTAAGCAGTGCTTGGGATTCTGCCGGAGAGGTTTTGGTTTACATATATTACCTAGTTGGAAGGCTTCATGGTATGTGGTGAAACCAGTTCGAAGTCTTTTATCTTTCTTTGAAATCCCACCTTTATAATGCATCAGTAGTGCTCTAGACCTTTAGTATGGTATGTTTCTAGTTCACTACTGGAATATAATTTGTTCGAGCATCTTGAATATCATTTGTTGGTCGTACTAGCATCCTAACAACTCGATGTCATTGCAGGTATCATAATGGAGGAGCACGTGAAGGAGCAATTATGTTCTCTTGCTAATGAGTCACCAGGTGATGGTGGTGTACAATTTCAGAACGGAGATTCTTTATCTCCTAAGGAGGCACAGTCAGCGGACTGTGGACATAGGGTTGATGATAGGGAAATGGACGATGTTGAGATCGATCAGACGAGTACTAAGAAGTCGAAATCATCCAGAAGGAGTTCCCAAGCAGAGGGATTGGTGAACGAAGAAAATCAAGTGAATTCCATGAAGGATCTTCAAACGGAAGAACAAGGCGATCGGACGATTGCAAGGAAGTCGAAGTCATCAAGGAGTTCTCAAGCAGAGGGTTTGGTGAACGATGAACGGGAAGTGAATTCTCTGAAGGATATTCAAACGGAAGAACAAGGCCATCAGACGACTACCAGGAAATCGAAGTCATCCAGAAGTTCTCAAGCAAAGGGATTGGTGACCGAAGAACGGGAAGTGAATTCTATTAAGGACCGGCAAACCGAAGAACAGAGCGCTCAGAAGGCCACAAGGAAGTCGAAATCATCCAGAAGGAGTTCTCAAGCAGAGGGATTGGTGAACGAAGAACGGGAAATGAATTCTACGAAGGATATTCAAATGGAAGAACAAGGTGCGGCCGTAAAGACGAACTCGAATAGGAGGAAATCATCAACAAAGAGACTTCAAATAGTGCAACCAGTGAAGGATAGTGGACAACGTGGAGGTTAGCCGAGTGTTTTTATGCGGTATTACTATATGAACCTCCCAACCACTATTAGTTAGATTTCGCAGTTTTAACACTGGATATTGTCTCTGGTGGAGGCCTAGTCCAGTGTGATTTTGAATGTAAGCTCCTGATTATGGCCCACCGCTCAGGACTTGAAGTATACGATTCTAAGGAGATCAATTCCTTCCATTGTACAAATATATTCACAGTTAACAATTTTTATCAGGTTCTATTCAGACCTGAACATTCTAGTAACTTTACTGGATTGAAATGTACGACTTGCCTGTAGCCGAGTATTCGACCGAGGAAGATATATCTGGACATTTGTACATCTGTGCAACACTGGACTGTAGCACTTCCGCTCTTGCCTCGAAACCTTCTCGAAAAGGTCGAACCTTTTATCTTGTTTTGCAAATGTCAGCTGTCGAAACTGCAGTTCAATCAACCACTTTTTTTGGGTACCCCTCTCATTCCGCACTACAGCGATGGCAGACTTTGTCAGGCAGGTACTATCCTCCTCCAAACGTATTCTATGAACATACGAAGGACAAGAAGTTTCTTTTTAGGAGTCGTAGCCACGGACACCTTAGCTTTGCTAGTTTATCACTCTTAAACATATGTGATGTGGTCATTTTGATCGACTTTTAATCATTAGAAAACCTGAGAAATCAAACGACATTCAACATCACGAGTTTATTGCAAAGCCTTCGGTAACATCTTAAGTGTACACATTATTCGTCGTAATGCTGACTAAGGCAGCAACTAAACATAATGCTGCAATCGCAGTAAGAAACCCTCATCTTGGCCCAGGCATATGTTATGATTGCGAATGCATCTTGAAGTTTTCTCTCTTCTCCTTGATGAACAACGAGAGGCTCCAGTGAAGGCTAGAAGACAGTCTTTAACTTGTGCCACTCCTTCAGTGTGGGTCCAAATCAAGGTCAAAAGGAGAATTAGCCAGCCCACACTCTAGTAGCTGTCCAAGAACACAAAGATCAAGACTTGCACCCTTCACGCACTATTTTCCACAGCTATCTATGAAGTTTTTTATAGCCTCCTTTGGAAAGATTTCTACTGTTTCTCGAACCACTATTCTTCCATTTCGTGTATCATGTGAAAGCTGCTTCCACTTTTCCATAGCACCCACTTGACAGGAAATAGATGCCTGATTTTTTACTCTCGCCCAAAAGTGGGACGACTAAATCCAACAAACTCCAAATGATTTACAAACACGTGCTTACGGTTTGCAATAATCTGCGCGTTACAAATCTCGTGCAGGTCTATATGTGGATCATGCCCAGTCGTGCGAATTATCACGAAGAGAAGCAGAGTATGTACACATCTGCATAATGAGCGTCCAGAGACTGATGAGGTCTATGTACTCATGTGAGCATCAGTGCAAAAAGTTGGCGTAAGATTCAGTTGCTGAGCACCAAATATTTCGACATGTGTGAAGCATGACGGACAATGGAGTGGAACTAAAAGCTATTCCGGCTGTCGACAGCAACTAACAATTTGTTCCTAGTATAGACCAACATGGAACAAATCATTTGGCCCTTCTGCTTTAGATGCTTCCTCAATTCGATGATAAACTAGTCCAAAACTTCTTCGGGAACTGCCTCCGGATTTCTAACACCTTGATGATGGCTTGCAAATCCCGAATTGATCCTTCCAATTTGCACCTTTACCCCGTGTCAAGCCATGGGGAAAAGAAGTGATGACAAGCAGAGTAATAGCAAGGCGAAGATGGCTAGTCACTCTCTGGATGCAGGAAACCCTCCCTAAAGTAGCTGTGAATCTCCTGCAGGTGTATCCTGGGCGAAGTAGACAAAGTATCACTAATTCCAAACGCTTCACTCTTGGGCGGAGTAGTGTGTATAAGGCCCGTTGTAAACAGAATTGAGTGTCGGTCGTGGTGACGTAGCAGCTACAATCGTGGATCAACATAAAATCTCCATGTCATCTCTATGTGATGACATGGAGATGCAAAGTCTAATGTGTCTTCTATTGGCATGTTCTAACTACGATGAAACAGACACGTTTATTTATTCAACACTTTATGGAAAACCCCAAAACATTGCAATCGGTTAAGTACTTAGTAAATGTAACTGAATGAAATAAATATAAATTTTTCAGTCCATCTTAGACTATGAAACCATTGGTTTAGCATCGAAATCCCTAGGTGGTCTTCCTCCAACAAGGTCGCTAGTCTATTGTGGATGGTCAATAGATCTATCAACTCGTTCCAGTCAACATTTTAATCAAAGTGTTGCATTTAATTTTGATTAAGTCAGTATTTTTTATTAATTTTTCTTTATTGTGATCATGCTTTAGACTCATCTATAACGCATATGGCATGTAATACATTTGAATTTCAGTGAAAATTCACACATGACATACTTACATATATGATCTACAAGAGAGAGGAAATGCAATGTGGAGAGAGTGATGATATGTTGAGTATTTGAATACTTGGTTAGAGCCCATTTATATAAAAGTAGATAAAAAAAAATCATTTGCAATTGTGTTGATGTGTTTACATCTCTTGTAGATTACACACACCCCGTGGATCCACAAGTGATTTTATCGCTGTTTTTCACCTTACAATACAAGTGTGTCGTTTGGGGATTTCAATCAAAGTTTCAAATCCATCAAATCTTTTTTTGTTTTCATAAGTAAAATTAATTTATTGTTTTAGATGGTTTGTGAATTTTGGCTTGCTTGTGAATTCTTAGATTTAGGTTACATGTTACGTGGAGTAGACACAAGACCTCATGCATGTCAATGGCGTTCTTCACTTGGGTTAGGTCAAAGTGTCATATAAAATTTTCTGCCCTTGCTGTCCACGCCAGTTATGATATTTCTCCCCATATACTGTATGCATACTTTCAGTCATATCATTAGCATGTCTTGAAGAATAATTGATAATTTACTTTGGAGTCATGGGCTTATTATTGATAATAATTGTTCCCCGTCAACATTTCTAGATTGTAATGTATGGATGTATGTGTACCTTTTCACACCTATGATATTGATGCATTTTTTAAGGTATTTGATGTAGAACTCATCATTTAGTTTGCTTACATTTGAGTGAAGACTTGACTTGGATGCATTTGATGAGCCACTTGTCATGTTGTCTAGTTGGATTCCAACAAATAGTTACACATGATGTATCATCCGGTTGGTTTCATCCTTGTACAACTTGATGGGCTTCCTATCCCTTTTCTTATTTTACTTTGTTGGGTTCCACATGATGTATTTAGGGATTTTGTTTTGCATTGAAGGGTGGAAAATAAAAATCACATCTCTCATTATGTATTATATACTTTCAAATGAATGTTAGTATTATTTTACCTCATGAATTAATATAGCTCATTGAAAGTAGGATTGATTTGATGACAAATACCTGTGAAATTTACTTTTGTGGACATATGTAGGCAAGATTTATGTACATGGGATATAAAAGTCATATTAGAAGAGTTATTAACATTCTCTACTTTTGTATGCATGAAGGTTGGGATTTTTGTGACTTTGATGTGTATTATTAGAAATGGATTTTTCATATCGTATAATATCCATACATAGATTTGTAATGTTTAAGTTGACAAAGGACACACTAAAATAACAAAAAGGATGGGAAGATCCTATCAAACCGTACATGGATGAAACCAAACGGGTAACATGAGGCTAGGTCCCAATAGCATCACAATGGCAATTATATTATACTATATCTAAGATATCCAAACTATGTAGATCAAATAGTCTACAAATAATATGAACATCCGAAGAAACATCACCTAACGTTATTGCTCTCCTATGGATTGCATCAGCTAGTGCTTTGTGCAAATCAATCGAAATATGTTGACAAAAAAAGGTTAAAGAGAATGATATCCCCGTTGTCTAGTATGATAGGCTCTTGCGCATTCCCTCACAAACATGTCAAAGTCGGTGTCCATAGCTCCATATAACTCCAAAGCTAGAGGAACAAAGAGGTGACCTCTCTACATACCCTTATACTTGGAGACCTTGGTTGTTGTCACTCCACTCGCCTCCCATCCATGAGGTAGGATGATCAACATCTCTAAAACTATGTCATGTGGAAGACATGATGATTACCATGTCTTCCACATTAACCTGCTCCTCCTGAACCCAGTATAGGTTTGCCCTAACCCAAATCGAATGCAAGGCATACCAATATTCCCTTCATGTGAGGTATCCACCCTTGTGCCATAGCAAACACCACGTCCCTAAAGGTATCATGGATAGCTATCCTCTATCCTCCGAATGAACAACGAGTCATATGAACATCTATTGCATCTAAAGTGACAACACACTCACATGTGAGTAATGAAGATGTAGATGGATAGAACAAGCCAAGACGGAATCTCATTGATGTAGAGAAAGTAACTAGTGCAAGTCGGAAAGCTCTGATGCATGGTCAAGCAAAGATCCACGAGCATGCATCCTTGCCGGAGCAAGAGCATGGTAGACAATCCCTAGTAGTATGAGGAATGGTTGGATCCATTAAGAGTGAATGTAGAGCCTATTGAAATTGTCGGTCCATCAAGATAGATTATAGAGCTCTAGTCCAATTGGTGAACAAAGAGGAAAAAGACGAGAGTTCATGTCGTATCTTTAGGGTAAAGCATCTCTCGTATGATATAATAGAACTTGTAAAGGAAATGATCCCGTATCTATGTCCCTTGCATACATCTCAAGGATGGGCCTATATGCAATCACAAATTGAGAAGAGAACAAAGGTGCCGAGAGTGTGCAACTAGCAAAAAATAATGTAGTTGTATTCTCCCCCATTGATTATAAGCCTACCCCTCCCCAGAAAATTGGCAAATATGTTTGTTTCCGTGTCAAATCTCCGATTATACACTCAAAGGTCCTTGGTCCGATGATGTCACCAAAGACGCTCATGATACTTTTATCAAAGATTGTCAAGTGTGATATGAATTTAGGTGAAGGAGGAACCGTGCGAAGAAGGTAAGTGGGTCGACTAGCAATATTAGATGAGAGTATATCAAACGTCACATGCAGATCTTCTAGTAGAGGAAGGTCAGCTACATGCAAAACATCCTTAGCAAGTGCAAAATCTAGATAGCGTGAGACAAAATCCTCGGACTCTACTTGCACTCCTAGAATGCATAAGCAGTCTGTTGATGTCATACATCCCTTAAGAAGATGGAAATGAGGAGGAATGTCTAAAGGAGACCAAGTCCTATACTTAAACACCTTGACTCCCAAGCCTACAAGATGAAGCTTGGTAGTCAAGTAATCAATAGTCTGTCTAATGTGGTCTACATGGTCCACAATATGTGTATCATTTGTTAAGGAGGGGAACACACAACCTAACATGAGCAAAGCAATAAACAAAAGAGTTTTATAATGAGCCATGGCAAATAGTGGTACTGACTAACTAGACGCAATAAGACCTCCTTGATATCAATCGATCTAATGTCCTTCTCCATCACGAGAAGCCGACTAGCAGCCAACACCTAACTAAATTACAACAGAATCTGCCCTCTCGCAACTGATGTAGCCACCTGCAACAACTTTGATAAATCACTTGAAGGATCATCTGACTCAAAGCAATCTCGAAGATACTCATATACCATCCTTGATAGATCCCCTAAGGATAAGTGTGGGGCTTTGCATAAAGAATGGGCAAATAATGATCTATCAAAACATAATGATTTCTCTAGTTGATACTTCAAAACCTCTAATGATATCTCTTCGTCCATGGATGTATATAAAAGATGTAAAGAGGAAATAGTCACCTCAGTAGGACTAGCCATAGACAAAGGATGTGTTAGGACTTACCTCAGGTCTTGAGTAACTCTCGTTAGTTAAACTATATTTAGTTAGACTAGGGCTAGTACTACTATATAAGAGGGCTGGCAGAAGCTCTATGTGACACAATCAGGGTATTCAATAAAGTGACTTTGTGTGTTCCATGGACGTAGCCTCAGTGAGGTGAACCTACTCTTGATTGCATGTGTGTTTCTCCCAATATTGCTGTTTCGGACCTACAATTAGTATCAAAGCGCTTGGGGTGTCGGAGGTCGCTTCGTCCTTGGCTCCATCGGAAGGTATTGTTATGGAGTTGTGGAATGTGGTCTGTATGTTCGTGTATCCTGTTGTGCATGTGCTGTTCTAAGCTGCGCATTCGTCTAGCAGAATCTCATCCTTTGGAAGCGTGAGAGAGGGGATGTCGCTCACTGACTATGGTGTGAAGATTATTTCATTTGGGAAGCAACGGTGGTGATTTAGGGCACTTGTTTTTATGTCGTCTTGAATGCTGGTGGTGGCATCTGATCGTGCAATTGATTGTGCATCTTTCGGAAGGAGTTCCTTAAAGTACAGGTCGAGGTGTACAGAAAGCGTTCCATCTCATTCTTTTGAAGTGTTGGTCAATGCTCTTCTCAGTTCTCTTAAATGGAGGAGTTGCTCCAGAGGAGTTATGTTTTTCAAGTTTGACCTCGGACCGAATGAGTGAGAACTAGAGAATTCGTGATTGAGCTCTATGTTTGCCGGAGTGAAGAAATTCGACCATATTTTGCTGCTGAAAATTGTAGTGTGAAAATCGTGAAAATTGTAATGATCGCCGGACGAAGAAAATTTCCCAAATCAACGTAGCATATGATCAGGGTCCAAGAACGCTAGAAATCACAAAGTAGCCACCAGTTGATCTTGTTACTTATCTAACCTCTAAGAAGACGATGATTCGAGACTATCAACCATTCTGGGACTAGAGTACGTAGGTTTGACGGGGACAGAAAGTACTAATGTACAACATGATATTCAGATTGCTGATAGTCAAGATGATGCGAAGCCTTTTTCGAGAGATCTCAATTTCATTCTTATTGATAGTGGGGAGATTGGACTGAGGAGTTTGAAACAGGGCCATGTCATAATTGTTGCACCTATCAGGAAAGAATTACTCCTCATTTCCAACCTTTCTTCGACTCTTCTGTTTACTCGAAATCTTGTTGAAGGTTGACAAGTCCGACCATTGATTAGAGTCCAAGACAAAAGTAAAAATATTCAAGTATCTTACAATCTGCCCTTGGTGAGAGACAACGAAAGCCTAGAAAATATACAACCTAGAACTCTACTGTTGTGAAAGCAAGTTTTCGAGTCTGCTGTAATCACTAGCAGTTTGTTGAGTCATAGGAGGAGAGGTTAGAAGAAACCCACTGGGGAGTTGAACCTCAAGGCAGCTAGCCAGCTTATGGCTTGGGCTGTCATGAGGCGAGTAAAAGTGTCTACTTTGCGAATGGATGAGAACCAGAACTAGAATAAAGAAGCGGGACGGAGGCGGAAGTCGGTGATCTTTGGAGGATCTGATTTGACTAAAGAGACTGTCATTTCTAGAGAAGATTGTCTAGCCAAATTCAACGACCGTCATCACCTTACTAGATTGAATCTACCTTGAGGACTGGATGGGTGTTGTTTGGGGTGGTGTTGAATATGGTTGAAGAAGGGCTCAAGGAGATCTCTTTTTAGTGAGATGGTTTTGGTTCGTTCATAGTCATTTTGGAGTATACCGGAGAGGAAGAACACGTGTACACACAGGTGTCAAAGGGAATTGCGTGTGTGCCTTTGTTGTTTGTGGCAGTAACAGCAACAAGTTGAGCAGCAATATCTCTTGTGATTTAGGGATTTTGACACAGGATAAATTCTCATATGAGTGGGAATAAGTCAAGTGTGGAGGTTCCATTTGACAATCGAATGACACAAGGGACGAGTTTAGAGGCTAGACGGAACGAGATGGCAGTCATGAAGACAAGAAGAGCCGGATTTGACATTGTCAAAAATGATGGGCGTGGTGACTATCTTGTGTGGGAGAGGCAAGTCAAAGGCAAGTTGAAGGCTTCCGGTTTGGGCAAGTCATTGAACCCTAAACCCTCTATATTCAATGATGAAGACTGGAAGGACCTTTAGGAGCAAGCAGTGAGTGTTGTTATACTCCACCTACAACCTTCAGTTCTGAAGCAAGTTGATGAGTATGACAATTTTACTTTATTGTTTGAGGCTCTTCAGCAACAGTTTCATCGCAAAGAGTTATCAAACAGGTTTCATCTTGAAGTTGATGAGCTTCAAGATGAAAGACTCAGGTACGAAGATACAAGATCACATTGATGCCTTTGGTGATCTTGTTATTGATCTTCAGAATCTGGGAGAGTAGATAATTGATGAGAGGAAGGTCCTTCATATGTTAAGCTCATTATCTGCTTCATATCAATCATTGTCATGAGTGTTGCTCCATCGTGATAGATAAACGATCACTTACAATGAGGTTGTAAGTGCTCTATCGATTGATGACCTACATTAGAAGATGATGAAGCCCTCTACTCCATCCTCTTTCATCTAGTACGGCACTGAATGTGACCCATGGACAGTCACAATCAAGGATTGAAAAGGATGGGAAGAAGTTTGGATCAAGAGGTAGATCCATGTTTAGGGGTAAATTCCAAGATAGAAAGATGGTGGTCTATTGGAAATGTAGCAAGAGTGGTCACTTTAAAAAGGACTGTCGTGTGAAGACCAAAGCTAACGATCATCCTTTGGCCAATGTGGCTCAAGATTTTATTGAGGAGGATGACTTGCTCGAAGATGGACTATGAAGCCAGAGGTATGTCCTATGCAACTCACCAAAGGGCATTGGTGATGTATGGATTCTGGATAGTGCTTGTTCTTATAACATTTGTTACATTAGAGAGTTTTTTTCATACTTTCTGAGTATCAAACGGTTTAGTTCTTATGGGAAATGATCAACCATGTAGAATTGAAGGTGTTGGATCTGTCCACATTCACATGTTTGATGGAGTCAAACGTACATTGACTCACGTCAGATTTATACCTGAAATGAGAAAGAATCTTATCTCTCTTGGAATGTTAGATTCAAAAGGCCTTGAGTGGAGTTCTAAGCAAGGAGTACTTCAGGTGAGAATAGGTGATAAAATTATCTTAAGAGGACACAAGCATAGAAATATGTATGTGCTAGAGGGCAATACCATTTGTGATGAAGTCCATCTTACCCGATCTCGGCTTGAGATGGCTCATGTTTGACATTCTAGAATGGGACACTTGAGTAACAAGTACTTGACTTCCTTTGAGATAGAGGCTTGTTACCTAGTTTAGGTAAAGTTGACATGGAATTTTGTGAGCATTGTGTTATGGGCAAGCAACATAGAAAAGCCTTTGGTGTTGGAACTCATAATTCCAAAGAGTTACTTGAATATGTACATAGTGACATGTGGGGACCCTCTCTTAAAGCCTCACATTCTGGGAAGTGGTACTATGTATCGTTTATTGATGATTACTCAAGATTTGTATGGGTCTAATTTCTCACACAAAAGTCTGAAGTCTTTGCAACTTTCAAAAGTTGGAGAGCCCAAGTTGAGACTGGTCACAAGGTGAGATATCTACGTTCGGATAATGACGGGGAGTATATTTCTAAGGAGTTTAGAAGTTACTGCGGTTTATACTCCGCAACAAAATGTTGTTTCGGAGAGGCTCAACCGAACAATATTGGAGAAGATGCGTAGTATGTTGAGCCAATATGGTTTACCATATGAATTCTGGGCTAAAGCTATAAATACCGTATTATATTTGGTAAATCTATCTCCTTCAAGTGCAATCGATTTCTTGACACTGTTTGAATTGAGGCACAAACGGAGGGCTGATTATAGACATTTGGGAATTTTTGGTTGTACGGCTTATCCTCTCATACCTAAGGAGAATAAGATCAAGTTGTATCCTACATCCAAGAAGTGTCGTTTTCTTGGATATGCAAGTGGTGTGAAAGGTTATAGGCTATGGAATCCTGTAGTTTGTAAGGTGATTGTCAGTAGGGATGTTTCTTTCGATGAGCCCAGATCATTGAAAGAGGGGGAGATATCTCACGCTCCCCGTACTGACAAGGGCAAATCTCCACCCATGGATGTTGTTGAGGGGGAGATTGATCATTATGGGTTTAATGGTGCACCACAAGGAGAAGCTCCAGAACAAATGGAGCAAATTCCTGAACAACATAAATTGGATGAGCAAGTTGTCGTTGTTGAGCCTCAAGACACAACACGAAACGATGGAGATCAACCAGGACCATCTACTAGGAGATCATCAAATCGGATTAACAGAGCTCCTGAAAGGTATGGAACATGGGTTGATTCATCTATTCTTGAGCAACATGATATTGAAACTGAAAATGATGATGACAATGCGTTGATATTGCAAGAAGGAGAACCTTGTTCATTTAGAGAAGCTCAAACCTCTATCAATAAGCTTGAGTGGGATATTGCTATGGAGCGTGAGATGCAATCGCTTGTTGAGAACAAGACTTTGGAGATGGTGGAGCTTCCAAAGGGTCAACCTTTGGTTGATAGCAAGTGGGTGTACAAAATGAAGTATAATCCAGCGGATGAAGAGAAGAGGATCTTCAAAGCCAGGTTGGTGGCTAAGGGCTTCACACAAGAGAAAGGTGTGGACTAAAACAAAGTCTTCTCACCTGTAGCAAAGTATGCTACAATTTGTCTGGTATGTGCACTTGTTGTGATATTTGGTCTAGTTATGGATTAGATGGATGTTGTCACGGCTTTTCTATATGGATCTTTGGAGGAAGAAATCTACATGAGACAACCTACTGGCTATGAGAAGAAAGATCAGGAGAAGTTAGTTTGTAGATTGGTCAAATCTCCATATGGATTGAAGCAAGCTCCTATGCAATGGAATGCAAGGTTTGATGAGTTCATGAAAGCACAAGGATTTTCACAAAGTGTGTTTGATCCATGTGTTTACATGAAGAAGGTGAATAATGAGATCTTTAGCCTCATTATTCTAGTACTCTATGTGGATGACATGCTCATTTTGGCAAAGGAACAATCCGACATTGATAGATACAAGAGGCAACTGAAATCTGCATTCAAGATGAAGGATTTGGGTAAGTCCAAAAGGATTTTAGGTATGGATGTTCATAGGGATTTGAAGAAGAGTAAGTTATGGTTAAGTCAGTGCAAGTACATTCAGAGTGTGCTTGACAGGTTTAACATGGCAGACTCTAAAGGAGTGTGGACTTCTTTAGCGGTACATTTTAAGCTCTCATCAGCTCAATGTCCAATTGATGCAACTGAGAGAGGAAAGATGTCATCAATTCCTTGTGACAAGGCAGTGCGCAGCCTCATGTATTTGATGGTGTCCACTAGATCTAATATTGCTCTAGCTATGGGGAAGATGAGCAAGTACATGTCAAATCAAGGAAAGGTGCATTGGGAAGCTCTGAAGTGGATTCTCATGTATCTCAAGAGTACTAAGGATTTTGGTCTTTTGTTTGATGGTTTATTGGACAATGCTAAATCCTTGTTGGGTTACGTTGATGCTGACTATATACAAGATCTAGACAAGTGGAAGTCTACAACTAGATATGTGTTTACACTTGGAGGTGGATGCAATAGTTGGAAATCTACCTTGCAGAAGTGCATAGCTAAGTCAACTACCGAAGCCGAATATGTAGCAACAAAGGAGGCTATTTGGTTAAATAGACTTATCATTGAGATGGGATTAAAACAGGATGTTGTAAATTTCCATTGTGATAGTCAGAGTGCCTTACATCCTGCAGCAAATCAAGTGATGGATAGGAGGGTGAAACACATCGACATCAGATATCACTTTATCAAAGATGCATTTTCTGATGGGAAGGTTGAGCTAGTCAAGATTGACGATAAACTCAATCCAGCTGATGCTTTAACCAAAGTTATTCCTTTAGAGAGTTTAAGGAGGTATTGTGCTACTATGCAGGTTTTGCACAAAGAGCACTAGTAGAGTTACTCTAGCAATTGTTTGATTCTTGTATATGCTTTACTCCTTCCTAGTCAGGTTACGACTTAGTTCTAGTTAATCCTTGTTTACATAAGGGTCTATGCTTCAAGTTTCCTTCTAGGACTTCCCGCGGAGTATGTATATGGATAACAAGAGTTAGAGACCCCAAGACATGAGTCAAGGGGGAGATTGTTAGGAGTTAAGTCAGATCTTGAGTAACTCTCGTTAGTTTGACTATATTTAGTTAGACTAGGGCTAGGGCTATATAAGAGGGATGGTAGAAGCTCTCTGTGACACAATCAAAGTATTTAGTAAAGTGATTCTGTGTGTTCCGTGAACGTAGCCTCAGTGAGGTGAACCACGTATTTCCTGTGTCGACTCTTGATTGCATGTGTGTTTCTCCCTGTATTTCTATTTCGGACCTACATGATGAAGGGTTCACACTGCGCTTCTATACTCATAGCCTGCCCCATGATCCTACACCGTCGCAATCGAGCTCAATCAGAATTATCTTGTGGTTGAACCCAACTCCTATCATGTGTCGTCCGTACAGACTCCTCCGACAATGTAGCCCAATCGCCTATTTGGAATCTCCAAAATCTAGCTACCACCTTCCTATGTCAAGCGCTCCTTCTAGTATAATATAGACACCATCGTGGAAGTAAGAGAAACAAAAACCACACTAACTTTCATGGAATCACGTGCCAATCGATAGCAAAAAGCACATCTAGTCTCGTCATGGAGAACATAAGGAGTCTATGGAATAAACGTGGACATGGGAACCTAATCTTAAAAAGCCCTAAAATAAAACCTGCATGGGATGCTAATCAATCTCACGACCCAATCGATATATCCAGAACAATCAACGAAGGAATCGATGTAGTATGTGTGTTCCTTGAAGTGACAAATGTTGATGTGATTGCCCTCCTTACGTGCGCATCCCAAGTGGTCCCATCATAATTTTTGTCCATCTTTCTCATGTTGATCTTCACCCCTTGCAAGGTAAAGAAACACTAGACATTATGTATCACGCACTGCTCTAGGTGACCCCATGAGGGGAAGTGAAGCTTTAGCTAGCACAAAAAGAACGATAATGATACATGGCATTCCATCATGTATCTCCTTTCACATGCATCATCACACCCCACTTCATATGGAGAAATGAGAATCTTAAAATCTTAAAATACTCATAATTTTTTATTCATATATCCATAATTTTCTAAGTAAGTCCCAAAAGAACCAATGCATGAAAAAAAGAGACTTGAACAGAAAAGATCCGATCCATATGTCCGATTTGAGAAAAATCACTCAAAAACTCTAAAAATCACAAAATCACTTATATATCTTTATATCATTATATAATTTAGATACCAATGGAATCCAAATTGAAAAAAAAATAGAATCTTTTATTAACTCTCCATGTTTTGCAAAATATAACACTACAATATTTGAAGACATTATCATGGACTCCCAACAATACTCTCCGTTCACACCCGTCTTGTCTCCCGTTCTCGCTATCAGGCATCCATGGCGCGATAAGATTCGTTGCAGTAGTTTCTCAGTTGTTAACTCATAAGCATTAAGTTTAGCTTTGGTACTAACACCTCAAATCCACAATTAGTTGAAACCAACTATGTTCGTTTAACTAGCTCCAGTGCAGAGTTCATATTCTAATCCGTGAAATTTGCCTTTGTGGAAAAACTTAGTTTGTGCACTACTACCACACTACAGTACCCACCACTCAATATGTGGAAGTAAATTTTTGCACAAAGATTACGAGTGAAAAATAATCATTTAATTTCACCATGCGCCAAATCTGGAATGTAAAAAAAATGTAGAGTATCATTCACTAAGAATGTTAAAAAATTAGTGATTAGGATAAACTAAATGACCTACAAAAAAGGTTGTAGCATAAATTAAAAATGATATTTGATGATAATTTCAGAGCGCAAAATTCTGATTTTAACCTAAAACTGTCTTTAATTGATTACTTGTTTTTTAATTAGCATTTTCATTAGCGTTTAGTTCCACTAAACGCTCATGTGGTTGCGCGGATTGAGTGGTGGATGCGGTAGCCGAGATATAATATTTACTAACGTTGGCGAACGCTAAGTTTAAAGAGTTTTTAAGATTCTAGATCCGAAATTAATGAGATCATCTTCAATATTTTTGATTTACTTGCTGTAATGTATATAACCCTTGAGAAAAAATCTATTAGATGGCACTTACTATATATCCATGATGTGTACCCTCTGCCGTGGAGTATGGGGAGACTATCTGCATCAAATGTAAGTATCAATTCCTAACTTAAAAACTTTTGGAGCTTAATCGCATTCGATTTTGCTAAGTCTCATATTATCTATCAATTCATGGAAATCCGCAACAGCCAGCAGATTCAAAACGTGGTGGGAATGGCCGTTTAGCAGCTCCGAAAACATATAAATATGAAGGTACACAACATGTAAATATGAGCTGAAATCGATACCACACATCATCAATGGCTACAGAGCTTCGGAAGTCGCAACATGCTAGAGCAACAATCCTCTGTAATCCCCTCACTACAAGCAAGTCAAGAGAATCAGTCAAAACATTATAGATTTCGTCTCTGATTCCAATCGAGTCCTGTATCGTAGATGATAAAAGTTCACTTTCATTGGCGATTGCAGCTACACAAGTTTATTGTGAACTCACTCTAGAGATCTTACCAACAAGAAAGGAACAAACTGATTCAAAGACTTCTTCAGAATATGGAGAATATGAAGTGGTTGTGTAGTATTGGCAACTCTCCGGGTGAAACATGATCCAAATCAAATAAAACGAGCTTCCATGGCTGCAAATTGTTTTGTTTACCATTGATAAACTAATCTAACCTAACCGTGTCGAAGAAGCAGAAAGTAAAATAACAAAAAGGATGGGAAGACCCCATCGAGCTATCTGCTGCAGAGGGTCCGTATAAGCCAATCTCTTTCTCCAACACATATCCTGAAACGCATTCATTCTAATCCGCTCACCATAAAGTTGATCGTACAGATCAGAAGACCAACAAGTTGCGAGTGCGTGAAATGGAGGTAATTTTTCAACAATTTATATGTTTGTTATAACGTACGGACTTGCACCTGAAGGTTACGACCTTGGATGCCCTATTACTATTATTTTTCCCTTCATTCGCAGACTCTGAAGAGCAGAACCACGTCAGATGCCATGAATTGCTTTCCAACCTTTTCAGAAACATCAAGCATGCGTGACTCTGGAGTACAACTGCTTCTACAGTCTGATCCTACCAAGGTACACTCTTGTTTCGTGAACCGTGTGGACGATTCTTCTACATGGAAAAACATCCACACTACTCCATAGCTAATACATTTGCGATTGAGCTGATCTATCTTAGTACAGAGAGTACACTGTGCTTCTTCTGAATGCTGAGGTCTCACTAAAGCCAAAGGGGTCTCAAAAGACATTTTCTCCTGGCCTGTCTTTTACAGGGTCCCTACCGTGGTGGTTAGAATCTTGCCTGCTTTAGAAAGAATACATTGCAATTTTGTACCCATTTCCATTTTTTAATGTCTAATAATGTCTCGGAACTGTTTGTCTCCAGGAAGGGGCTTCTAAAGTCAGGTACCTTTGTTTGTTTTAGTTTTAGAGTGTCACTTGTGAATTCAAACACGGGATTTTGATATATGCTACCAAAGACATGTAATATTGAGAAATGAACATATTATGCAGATCTATATTTGGTTGAGGATGACCACAAATATAGGGTTACATTTGAATGTATAGTATATGGTAGTGGTATTAATTTCTTTAATTTACTGTATAGTCTATTTTAGATAACATATTTTCATTATTTTAGAAAAAACACAGTTTAAAGCAATCACGGTATGTGATCGCTCTTTAGGATACTCTGTTATCTCCAAACCATTGAATCTAGATAGTGCAGATATCTTAGATGTAATATGATATATTTCCCAATGTGATGTTACCCTTTTGGGTTCGTCCATGTATGACTTGATGGGGTATTCCCATACTATTTGTTATTTTACTGTGTAGTTTCTGTTACCTAGACTTCTAATATGAGATCTGTTCTGTCCCATTTGCTCCAAGTGAAGGCTGCAGGCCAGTCCTTTCTCATACATACCTACCGCCATGGCCTCTGTGCTGCCATTTGGATGAGATATTCTTTTCCAAGCTTCAGCGTTCTTTCGCTCGCTTCGGCTCTCACACCTTTGCTTTACAAGTGCTCAAAAGTTTTTGCACTTTGAACACGACACCATCAGAAAGTTTTTATTAGATGCTTATCATTTAGGTGGAAAATCCACTGGTCGTCACTGATTTGGGTTCAGTACATGGAGCCTTCTATCGTCTGAATTATAGAACCACCTTTTTTCTCCCTCACTCTTGATGATTAATTTAAAGTCGATAATGCCCATTTGATTGATGGAAAAGAAATTCTTCGTTTTTATTGATGTGTTGAATCGGAATGAGAGAGAAGGCATCATCGTGCGAAAATATTATCCGATAGTAAGTCGGTGGTTACCAAGTCAAAGGGTACAACTAGTCACCGGACGACACGACATCGTGTACGGGACCACACTGACACGTCAAATGGTAGTTAGTGTGCTATGACACGTGTACAAGCCACTGCCAGCGAAGTGGGGTTGAAATGAGCTTCCAGTATTGAGTATGCCCCGCCTGAGTCGAACGTCCACCCTAAGATCTGGATCTCTCTTTCGACGCCTGGCCGTAAGATGAAGTGACAAGTCAGCATCCGTAGTTTGCTTGAACCACCTTGCTCTCCTGTGCAAGTCATACCGTACGGAACGACTTGGAGACGGTTACTTTACACTTCAAGCGAAAGTTGACAATGACGCCTACCAGTCGCATGGAATATTTGGCCGTCGATACAGCCAATCATGTCCGCTGAGAACGCACATGATTGGCTGTATCGACTCACACATGCACTACAATACAATCGAGTGAGTGACCGAGGTGTGGGTTCGTTCGGTCAAGTCAGGCTTGGCAAGTGGCCTCTAATTTAGCGGTCGCGACCTCATCCTTGCCGGGAGAGGACTCTTCCCCGCTATATTCATGTAGGTTTTGGATAGGCTGCTTCCGCCAAGTTGGGGGTCCAAGTCATTTCCGAAACACGGTCTGATCCTTCGAGGAGGGTCTCCAGTATGATTTTCCACCATAATCGACGTCAATTTGGCATGCCTAGTTGATTTTTAGTCAAAATCCCTCAGCTTGTCTGATTCTTTATTATTTGAAAAGTAAAAGCACTATAAAGTGTAGATTCTTTTACTCTGTCGGAAAGACAGGGAATATGTCCAGAGAATAAGCATAAGGACTATATAAATCTTCCCTTGTTACCAATGATAAACCTCTGGCCCAGTATCACTTCAGTATACTGTATGTAATATCATAACTTCAAATTTCTGGTATTGACGAATATCTGAATACTTTCATAAGAAATTGTACTCGCAAGAATTCAGAGTTCAAGAGATAGCCCCCGCCAAAGTACAGGTCTTCTTAGACATGCTTAGGATTCCCAACTTGGTGATGGAAGCTATTCAGAACGGAATCGACGCTAACATTTGCAACAGGTTAGTGCAAAGAACAGAACTCTTTCCAAATGCAAAACAGCCTTCCCCGCAGTAACGCTAGATAACTGACAAATAGTTGGCGAATTAGCGAATGGAGACTTTTCAAGTTAGCAGTATGGATGGGGAACGACGCCAAAGAAAGCGATTCTAAACGTCTGGATTATTGATACCTTTGAAGCGCGATCGAGGTGCCGCCAAACTGGATAAAGAATTGTCCGGACAAAGAACGGTCCTTGTCGTGAATCGCAGAGCCGTGGTTCCACTGGAGCGTCTGCCGCGAGGTTCGGTAACGCCCGCGACGAAGCGAACAAATAATATGCTGCTAATCCGACATCTTAATCACGATCGCAGCGTGAGGTAGCACGAGATTCTCCGCATGGTCTGGCCTGTGTAATCTAAGACTGACTAATTGCCCTCGATTAGTTTAATCTCCTGATACACACTTCGCGAGATTCGTCCCTTGATAGTTTTAGAGGTGACACAGCTTCCAGCAGCTGACATCTGACGCTGAGCTACTACTACTATCGAAGAATATGCACTAGCCTGATGACCTTGACGTGAGCGGAATCTCACGAATTTATGTGTGCGCGTGTGTGTGCTTTTGTGAGAGACAGTGTGTGTGTGTACGTGCGAGTGAGACTGAGAGATCAATCCAGTGAAAACAGAAACATAAAGAGCGAGCGAAGTTCGGGCGAGCGTTTGTGGAGAGAGTTTCGGTTGAGTCGAGGATCTTGAGAAGTGAGTGACAAGTGAGACTCGGAGAAGGTCGGGGGAGAGTTCAAGCGGGAGGGGAAAATTGGATCAGGGTGAGGACAGGGAACGAGCCCGGGTCTCGGTTGACGGAGATCGTGTGGATCATCACCATCATCATCTTCATCCACCGGAAGAAGATTGCAATTCCTCTGTGGAGCTGCAGAGAAGGAACCGAAACACAGACAGCGAGACGGAGGGAGGAAGCAAGGACAGAGAGAGGGGGATCGTACAGACGAAGATCTCGAGGAATAGAAAATACATGCCAAGCGCCAGCCTTCAGGCGCTCCTCAGACTGTCAACAAAAGCAAATCATAAAAATTCGAAGAATAATTGTAATACAGGACTGTCGTCGGACGTGCTGCAGGACGGGGTGTGAAAGGAAAGCAGAAGATGGATACTCTGTCGAAGAAGTGAGCGAACTGGTGCCAGCGCTGTCGGACATCGAGCGACTCGTAACGGAAATGGCGTGGAAAGCTTGAACAGGGGACGCGCTTGGTGGGAACGTACATCGGGAAACGATCGAGGAGGCAAAAAGCTGGAGTGTGAACGAGCAAGCGGGAGGGCGGAGGACGACGAAGGAGGGAAGTGTATGATCGGGAAACGGAGGTCGCCACGTAGGAAGAAGCGCCGGAAAGAGGTCGAGCAGGAGCAGCGATGAGAGAAGTGCGAGAGCAGCTGTGGCGGGCGGGGAAGTACGCTGCCGTTGGGATCCTTGTGCTGGGCACGCTGCCGGTGCTGCTGCCATCCGTCTTCGTCCTCGCGGTGCTCCTCTTCACCTTCGCGCTGCCGCTGGTCTGCGCAATTGCGGGATTCGTCTACCTGCAGCGCCATGCCACCATGCTCTACCGCTACCTCCCTGGAGCCGCTGCCGCGGGCGCTGGAGCGCGCCGCTCCTCCTCCTCCTCCCTGTCATCGTCGGGTCGAGACGCGCCTCCGTCGTCGCGCTCCGCCAGCTTCACGCTCCTCGAGCTGCTGCGCAAGGATGTGGACTCGATCAACACCTTCGAGGTCGTGGATCAGGAGTTCGACGCCGTCGTCGTCAGCACCGTGTCCAAATTCGCCAAGGTTCTGAAGGAGGACGCTGATAGCCAATTCCCCAGCAAGAAGGACGACGCCCAAGAAATACGCGAGACTCAGAGCGCCGTATCAGCTGTCAGTTCCGATGCCTCTGCAGAATCGCCCCGGAAGAACGACGATCGTGATGGATGCCGCGACGGGACTCGTGCAAGCCTTGTCCTCGGAGGGGTCGACAGGGATGACGACGACGACGACTACGACGAGCAGGAGCAGGAATTTTGCAATGCCGAAGATTTGAGCGTTCTCGACGAAGACGAGCACACGGAACGATTGGTAGCTTCGAGCCTGATGAGAGGAGCAGACAATCGGGAGCAGCAGGGAAATGGAGATGGGCAGTTTGTTGGAACCGTCCCGAAGAATTCTGACACCTACGGCGTCGTCCACGATGACGAGGAAAAGAGCCCCTCGATCATTGTCGCTCTCAATTCAGGGAGTCATGTTGTGACTGGAGAGAAGGGGCGAGCTGCAGAAAACGATCTGGTGGCGGTTCCGGCTGGCGACATCGACAACACTTTCTCGAGCGCTAACGGCGAGAAAGTGAGAGAGCACGAGGGTGTTTTCGAGAATAGAATTAGTGAGTGCCAGAAGAGGGGTGGGAGTCCTAATGCATCTTGTACAAATTCCGGTGAAGGGGTTGGAGGAGTGCAGGGAGTTGAGAGCAAGAAGAATTTTAGTAATGACGCGAGTGATGTGTATGAAGATAAATTAGCAACAGTAAGTGAATATAGTGTGGACGATTTAACTTCAGAGGAGTCATGTGCAGTTCATCCGGAAGTATCAAATACAGAACGAGGTGTGTCGAGTTTGAAACCAGTGAGCTCGTCTGGAGCATGTCGTCCAGAATCGGCTCCTGCGACATACGGATCGTCGGAAATGCTCCGGCTCGACGAATCTGCATCCGACCATGAATCCTTTGAATCAACTTCAGACGCTTCCTTCGAAGCACCCCAGTCGGAGAAAGAATTAGACTTCCAAGACGAGGAGAACCAACACAGCTTGAAGACGCAATCCTTAAGCGAAGTGGAAGGTTTTGATAGTGACCATGATAATCGCTACAACTCGTCTTTACAGGACGAGGATGGCAACTGTTACGAAGTGCACTCAGAAGCTCCCGCCCGAAGAGACAGCGGTGGTGATGAAATTGCTCGGACTCCTACCACGGGTCCTCGAGAAGAGGAATCCTCTTCCGCATCTTCTGGTTCTGAGGAAGAGGCTTACGGCCCTCCTTCTACTACGTCTCACGATTCCGACGTTTCGGAGGAGACAGCGGGGATGATCAAAGGGAGCAGATCAGCGATATCTTTCTCCGAGGACATGTATGACAGCGAAGAACAATTACATTTGCAGCAGGTATTATCGTCGTCTTTGCTTGAATTGCTTCTGACAGACTCAGACAGTTTGATTTGTCTTATTTTAATATCTCGGTCAAGTGTATGAGCGAATGCTTCGATTGTAAGTAGTGCAACCTATTTCTACATTACTCTGTTCATGTTGAAGTTTTCAAATCAATTTTGGCTCAGAAAGTCCTGCCTTTTTTATCTCTAAGTGGTACATTATCGTCGCAATTGATGAGGTCTGCGGAAACGAGTAAATACTTGGTAGTCTAGTTTCCGCAATTTGAAAGTTTTTTCTAAGAAAAAACAGGAAAACTAGATCCCGTGTAGATCCCCCAGAGCTGTCAAACTCGTTCCATGCCCTGTGTTTATGCCAGCTTGGACACCCCAATTCTGCGATGAGTTTAAACGGCGAGAGATTGTTCCCACTACATTCTCACAACGTTTCCAAGTCCAGAGTCTAAAATTCCCTCTCCCTGCAAACTTAGTTTAGAGACCCTTCTGACCAAACGAAATAATTTGATACGGATAACGACGTATTGACAGAAATAACAGTCGATCATGTTGCATCGTGACATGGAAATTCGTGTTTTCCTCTCTCGTTTAATGAAACTCTTAGTTTGGCTTCAGGGCAGTTTTAGTTTCTGATTGTGCTAGGGTCCCTGTAAATGACCCTCCTTGGACGTGGCTTCCTCGTGTTCATCAAATTTTTTGAGGTGAAATGTGAGAAAAAGGCACGCAGTTTTGAGTTGCGGAATGTGAGTAAGTTATCTAGTTATGTGGAACATGTAAATCATGGACTAACAACTCATTTCTGTGTCATTCTCAGCTTACTTATGTTTCCAGGGGTAGGTCCACGTTTCGTCAAAGTCATAGTGAGACAATAATTATATGGTACTACAATATATTTGCTGATCTCACCTAGAAGTTATAAAAACTGTTCTTTGAGGGTGAAAGAATTTCGTTGCAGACTATGGTAGTGTGCGCACACATCAGATGCTGCAACGGTGTACTTTATTTAAATCATGAATACGAGCGAGTTCTGAGTAGGCCAGCTTCATGTTATCCTTGGTGAATCAATCTTAGTGATTTTCAGCCTTTTTTCTGCTTTTCCAGCCAGATTGCTTTTGACTATATTGAGAGTGGACTCTGTGTTCTCAGAAAGTGCTGTTGGTTCTTATGTGTGGGTGGTCGTCGTACCTAGCTACAGATAAGAGGATTCAGAGTTCGCAGTAGTTTGATACTGAATATGGATCGTGCTCGAACGGAGGATTCAAGAAACATACGATTACATGATCTGTGCTGACAGTCTGCAGAGATGAGGACAATGTGCTTCACCCCTGCAGTTGGGGCTGAGCTCGTCTTCCGAGTGGAATGTATCTTAAGTTTTTGCTGGAGTGGTTTCTGTTCAGCTTTGTACTAGCAGCCCAGACATCTTTCCTCTAAATGACTTCACCTTTCTCCTACCTAGCCCCACGCCTGTGCTCCATGACTAAGCTTTCCTGGACCATCCATCAGGAGAGGAAGGCTGAGATCTACTCACTGAAGCTCTGAGCTTCATCGGAGAGAAGCTCAGAGCTTGAGTGGGCATCTCGCATAACTGAGAGTGGTTTTCCTGCTTTCTCGAACCTCTGCACACCAGCGCTATGCGATCACTCCTATGCAATCGAACCAGGGCTCTGACAACCAGTATAGTTTGCCCAGCTATTGCAGTTTTGGCGAGGAAAGGAGTTCCAGGCATGCTCGCCAGTTGACCACGCAAAGGCGCAAAACCAGCACAGATTGAGACTATTTCGAAGACCACCACAGGTCGGTTAGGTCACCTCAGCCCCGAGCGGCTGTGTTGCCCTTTTGTCTGCCGTTCCTCTACTCCCCATCCCTCTGAGCACTCCCCGCAATCAAATCAAGAGCCTTGTCCCAAGATGGGAACAAAGGCTGGAAACCGTCGCTTTAAACGTTTTGCTAATACACAAGGGAAGAAAAATTCAAGACCTAAGATAAGTTAAACCTTTGAAAAATTGAATCAAACATCACCACCAATTTTATATACACAAAGGTAACAGCATCGAATGTGCCCTCAATGAATCATGTGAACTACCAACAGTTAAATGAAGAATTAGGAAAATAGTGTTGCTTATTGACATTGCATTGCTACTGTAGATCTTTCCGTACATCACTCGATTAATATGTATTTGTTATGTGCTTCGTTTTTTAATTCCAGATAGGTACTACCGGAGAGCGAATCTTGAATTTCTATTTTTCGATGATTTCCTTTTGCTGTGCACACAGGTGCGCGACGAGGAAGAGCAACAACTCAGAGAGGAATTGAAGGCCATCAAAGTTGTTGTCGGCGATCAGGAGGCCTCGAAAGGTCCCCTTGTGAGCGACATCGAGGAGCTGAGTCAGATTTTGGGCATCGAGTTGCCATCCATGAGCGACGACATACCAGAGTTAGAGTGGGCTAAAGTGGCTGTAGAGGTCATGAAGGTTGTGGTTGGCATGGAATGACAACTTGCTTCATCTACTGTGTGTGAAACGTTGACGAAGAGCAGGCGTGGGCCCATAAGGGCTGCCTCTGGTCCACATCTAGGGTCGCTGGTTCAGCTCCAGACAGGAACGTATCTGGTATATCGTCAGATCTGTCTCATTGCTCAAAGGCCGGCACTCTGAGCACGGAGCTTTGCTTGCAGCAGGTGGAGCTCAGAGCCCTGCAGTGGGGGATGGCTCCTCACGAATCGTAGTTCTCTTCCACTCTGGAGAGCTAGATCCAACCTCATCAGAAATATGACACTTCGGATAGAGGTCCCGTGAGATACTGAACTTCCTACTCTAGAAGAATGAGTTTTCAGATATAAGTCAAATCTTCAGAACTTTTATGCTGTATTATAGGTAGTGGCTATCAATCCGACGGAAGAATTAGACGGGCTTAATGCGTAGAGCAGTGGACCGTAGAAAAGAGTCTCCCAACTTTTGCGAGTGCACAAGGTACCACCAGAACTAGGACTCTGTTCATACCTTTCCCTTGTCACAGTTCGTATATGTTTTTCTACGAGTTTGAGGAAAAGAAATCACCACATTTGTACTACTGATCTATGCTTGTGCTCACACGTCGTGGGTAAAATTTCTTTTCCATTCTCAACATGGTGTACAGGATTTGCAGTGGTGTATATTTCCCATTCTCAACCTGGTGTACAGAACTTGCAGTTGTGCATATTTCGTTTCTTTTGGTTACAATTCGTCGTCAATGTACCACTGTTGCACCTTTTACTGTTCCAAATGTACCACCTTACCTGGAATTGGTCTGTCATGCATGTGGCGTGTGCTGTCACAACTCGTTAAGCGAGTTGCCTACGCTAACAGCCTGAAATTGCGTGCTCAGTGTTGAGTGTTACACAATTTTGTTGCATCCAAGAACCAGATTTGCAAACAAAAATGGTGGATCTCCCCGGTCCGTTTGGAGTTACTGACGTTGAGGTGCATGAATGATCGGATGAAGCCCTACGCGGAAAGAGTGATATAAAATACTTGTGTCGGGGATAAGCGCGAAATTATTTTCAATCTCCAACTTGGATAGTAAGCGAGATATCAGGCCGAGGATGAGCTGTGGCATACTCGAGTTGAGGCTTGCACTAGTTTATTTCTCCATGTCCTGCATGGGCCATACGGATCAGTTGAGTTCGTCTCAGGACCTCACAGAGCTCTTCTTATCTGTTCGGGCTCCTTGGAAACCCCACGGGCCACTTCGCACAAGATTCGCTTTCGCTGATTATTACGAAGTTTTGACTTGAGTTGGGAGGTAATTTTTCTGACCGGATGTAATTGATTAGTACATCTCTGTAGTTCTGCTTTCGATGTACTGTACGTCCAGGCCGCACGTTCGAAGGTGGTTTCTCCTGTGTACACCTCAGCTGAATCTTGAATACGTATCTGAAAAAAATTGAGATTCTAAATCAAGAATTTGCTATCTTATGGTACATGTCCTCACGTGAAACCAGTCATATTGTTAAAACTAGTCATTTTCTACAAAGTCCCCGCGGACCTTCCTTGTCAATTATTGTTCTGGATAGTTCTGATGGATCAAGACTGGATATGCGTAACTACAACTTACGCAAATTCGGTAGAGAGTGATGGAGAACTGTTCACTATCCCACGATTGTGATATACGAACGAAAGTCATCAACACTCTTCTATTTAAGAGTAAACTAGTTAACATTCACAACATTGCTCATCCTGTCATCAAAGGAAAACGTAAAGCCCATTGATGTGTATTGATTGTAGAGAAACATCACGACTTTGCATCCCACTACCGTTTGGCAGCTTGGGCAAGAAGCTGAGTGGAACTGTGCATTAAAGAATACGAAATGTTCGTTCTCTATTCATCCATGTCCGATTATATGCATACAGCATTTTGTCCTTTAGGCACTTCACCACAGAGCTGTCAGAAATATGCTTCACCATCCTCCGGAATGCCTCTTCCATAACATAAGGGTGTGAAGTCTCTTGACCTACAGGTGATACAGGCTCGTGGCTGAAATCGATAGGATTTTCCAGTAAAAGACTGCATCGTTGAGTACCGTCCTATTTCTGTCTTGAATGTGGCAGTAGCCTTACTCCTTCCAGTCTCGAATCGTTGCAGGTGGAATTCTTAGAACTACCATGCGTTCAGATTCAAAAGCACAAGTCCTGATATAAATTCGATTAATACCTACACTCGTGATGAGACGAAGAATGTTCGTTTCAATCAAGAGCAAGGGTTTCAAATTTCACCAAAAGGGTATGTCTTTCTTCGTTCCACATAGGGCCGGTCACGTCACCTCATTCCAGAACTCAGCAGCTGAATTTCGTGCTGCTGACGGTCATGTTAAAATGACATTTACGGACAAAGCAGATATCAAGGAGTACGAAAGTCGCCACGGGTAAGAGGATGTGCTCTTTTGTTAGGTGCCCAAGGTCCTGAACACAAGCTTTGAAACCACCGAGTCTTATCCATCGAAACCTTCAAAACGAAGCTGCTGTTGAGCACCCAATGCAACTTGAGAGAGAAGCAACTTGGGTATTGACTGGGAGCTTATGCATATGAAGATAGAGAGGCAGAAAAAGAATCTGTAGTTCCCGAATGATTATGAACATTTTGAGCCTTTATATGATTCAAGTCTTCATGCTCGTCCGTCATCAACTTCTGGAATCAGAAAAACTTGTTCAACAGCTTCGACACACTCCATTATAAAGCAGATGCGAAACATCTCACATAAAAACAGAGGCCGACTGTAAAGAATCAAGTGCAGGACCGGGTGCTCACCAACAGAATCCAGGAAATAAAACACTACTCGTGCCCTGAAAGATCTGCTGCACACCACTCGCCCAACTAACGAGCAGATTTAAAACTATAAGAGACACCATTACAGAAGATGGTTGTGTTTGAACGCAAGATGTGAAAAGCCACTTTCTTCCCATGTATCCACACTCTGTCGCGGTCATCGATCTCCGTGGAAAGAGATGGATACAAGCAACAGGCACGTGCTCAGACTTTTCCCAACCTTCAATTCTGTGAAGTGGCTTCTTATGCCTTCAAAACAATATCTACTGCATTTTAATCGCGTTTTGATGGACCTAGCAGTACGAAGAGTTGCATCAATCGGAAAGGAGCATATGGCACAGAATATGGATGTGCAGACTGCGCTACGCTTCAGTGGGATCTTGGGATCCGCATAAAAGTACTGTGCAAGTAACTAAAATGAGGAGCAGCTTGTTGAGTCTTGTTTGGACAATGCCTTTCTTTCAGGCACACTCAAAGACTCTCCGTCAGTGTGGTAAACCTGTACACCATCGCCGAGATTTTCTCACGGCCAGCGAGAATTTAATACCGAGCCAATGCTACTGCTTATTCTTCTTTATCATTTCTCGCATTTCCTCTCCGGTTGGAGGTCGTGGACCTTCGGGAGGGTACACTACGTATGATCGCTGGAAATCAATCCAAAACCAGGCGACAATCGTCAATGAAAATGTTAACACGACAAAATCTAGACAAACACGAACAAACAACCGTCAAACTGAGTAGGGAAACGTGAGAAATCTTCCTACGAAATACTTGAAACTCATCTAACCGTGAGATAATTCAACAAAATGATCTCCACTGACCATGAACGATACTCGAAATTCATCTATGTAATTCCTAAACCACCTGTGCACTGCCTCATGCCTACTACTGTAGGTTTTATGTCAGGACGAAGGAAGCTATTGCGGCATAAGGAGAAAGACCTTCACGAACTGAGAAATCTCAAGCTGAAGGGTCTGCAGTTAGGATTAGGTTATCCTCTGCTTCATAAAAACCACTGACTAAATCCCTGTTATCTAATATTCTCTTGCAATTCATCTTTGCTCTGATCTACACGAGGAAGAGCATTCACAGCAATCTCCAGTGAATTCTAGAAACTCTTAGAATCGGAAGAAGAGAAGGAAATGCAACATATCCGAATCCAGAAGAACAGAGGTGGAAGGAGACGCGAAGCTCACATTTCGGATGATGCGCTCCAAATTCTGAGGGTCGTAAGCGAACGCGGACATCATGAGAATAGGTATGGAGATATAGCATCCGAACTTGAACACCTCCAGCACTCCCTTCTTGGCTCCTACAGCCGACATCTCTGCTTGCTCTGTCCTTCCCGTTACCCCACGTCGAACACCGCACCGATTCCCAGAAAAGTCAAAATTTCTAAATCCACCTACGATCCAACAGGCATTGCAAGCAACAGAACTTCACAAGAGACTCCTCCGAGCAAATTGCGAATTGTACTCAAGTGCAGCACCAGAACTGCTGATGGACAGAAGGGCGATTAGCAACGATGCAAAATCAGTGGCACATAGGGGAGGTCCCAGACCGACTCCGAAAAGATCTTCGCAAATCTTCCTTCTTCCTCTTCCTTTACGACAAAACTTTGGGCTGTGCGTGCTATCGTCGATCCCGGATAAGCGGAAATTCGTTTTCTGTGAGCCCCGGTTGCTGAATGGTTCGAGGTATTAAGGGAATAAGTAGGTCCATTACTTCACTCTACGGTAGATGCAATAATTTAGAATAGATTGTGAATATAAGTATCAAAAAAAATGGTCCACCAGCTTTTTCCTTTTACAGCAAACATAACTGAAAGTAGTTTCAAATCTTAAGAATTCATGTACGTAGTATACCCTTTCTGAGAAATGGTTCATCGTAGTTGAACTTTTGAGCTTTATCATGGAATATAGTTATTCTGCAACCTACTTTAGCTTCCTTCGATGCATCTATTGAGAGTATGGTATACGAAACATGGTCTATAAATGACGGACGATGTTGTTAGGGTAAGATGCGGTCTTTCAATGCATGTTGGGAATCTTTCTTCAAGAAATGAGGGAGTATTAAGTCGGTTGTTCTCAGTTGAAACATGGTTTTCGTCAAAACTTGCCAAGCATTTCCATGTTTCTTCTCTCCACAAATTTGTTAAGAAATGACTCAACTAGTATGTCTTATTCTATTCTCAGTTGGCACATTGAAATTGCAAGTTTGAAGGTCAAGTTGGTGGACTTTACATCATTTAGCTTGGCTGCTATTTTCCAGCTCTCGCTAATTACGTCAGATCCAATAAGTCTGATCCTCGTGTCATCCTCGTATCTAACAGAATAGGCGTCATACTGCCAAGAACGATCTAGTCGTGAATATGAGGAGAACTGCTTCGTACCCTCAGTCTCAGTAGATGGTCAAGGACACCGTTGCAGATACCTTTCAGGAGGATATATACATTCCATGGATAAATAGTAAAATTTCAGCGGCCTTTATGTTTCATGGAATGTTCTCGAAACGACTGGCAGTTGTCCATGTTTTTGTCACAAGTAAGTTTGCCACATGAAGATGGAGTTAATTCATAGTATTCGTCAGCGCGAGTATTTTCAGGTGATACAATCTCTCAAGAACGCATCTAAAACCTCTTTTGAGGATTAGTGCCATCAAGAATCCAGGGGCATAAATGAATGAGCAAGGAAGGTCGTTGACGCAAAATTGATTAGTTTCTTCGAATGCACCACGTAACATTCGACTAATAAGCACACTCAGACCAAATTGTAATAGATTTTGCTTTATTTTTAGAATTTTTAGCTTCTCATCGTCATACATAACAACGTTCTAATAGCAGCTAGCAATTATTTTTTTTTGTTTTGTGGAAGTCGTTGCACCACAACCTGCGAGCATGTGAAAAAAGAAGTTCAGTGACAAAAATAAAACGTGCAACCCTGACACGTAGATGTACTTCGAGCTCCCTGACTGATAAAAGAAAGCAATGGGGAGCAGATGCACGATGTTGATCGAAGCGCCAATGAATGGACTCAATATGCTCCAATGCATTTCATTCCATACTATATCTACGCTCACAACTTCGACAAACAAAAAGGATGCTTTTATATTTTGTACCTTTCCACTATTAAATTTGTCACCGATGATAGTTTGGCATGCGAGACGCCAGCTCTCAGGTTTCTGTCATATCATCATCATTCAAGACGTTTTAGAATCCAAGGTCACCCCCCAGCTTATTTCTCAGCCATTAAGCCATCAACAACGGTCTATATATCATGCATCTTCTACAGCATTCTACCAGGTGGTCAACTGTTAAATGCCAGACCGTACTCACAGGAGCTATAACATACAATGAAATTCATGTTTTGACTTCTCACTAAAGTGGGCCAGTAACAAAACCACATCAACTACTTCCTAAGAACTGACGCTTGATAGGAAGTCCGCCATCAGCCAAATGTATTAACGGATTTTCACAGAGATTTCTGCTTTGATGCGCTCGAGGAGCCACAGGCCTCCAGAGGATCGAATTCTTGGCCTTCACTTCACATAGGTGACTGTGACAGAGATATTAGAGAGTCGAAACCTTTCCAGGCTTCACTGCCCAAATCTAGTATATCGAACTGACCTTTTTTAGGTACTTGTACTCCGCGTCTGTTCGCTCGCTAAGTAACTCCTGCCCCTCCAGAATCTGATGCATAAATTCGAATAGTCAGTCCCATATAGATCATGTGTGTCTCCAAGCGTGCATCCCGTAACCTACAACGTACCTTTCAGCTCAACAAAGTCATGTTGTGAGAATTTCAGAAATGTTTGAACGCGATTGGTTTACCAATAGCTAACAAACATAGCAGGGCACAGGGACTAAAGCTCCCTGACCGTAAGATAACTTAACATGGGATTTCAAAACGACGATATAAGCGGAGAGTTGTATCATACGTCTACTATACACGTGCCACAACTGCCGCCTCCTCCACAGTTCATCACCTTTCCCTGCAAAAGTCAGCAGCACTTGTTATTTCCCCAGTTTCGCGTCCATTGACAAATCTCACCTGATACAACTTGCTCAATGTACTGCTCTATGAGTGCAACTTGAGTCTGCAACATCCGAAAACTCGTTCCTAAACATTTGTGTCTTCGATATACCCATCCATATTGAAAGACTGAAACATAATCTGCGGGAGTTGAAAGTGCATTAGGCGAGGAGCATCATTGTAAACCAAATTAACTATGCTATACTTACAGACCCTCGTTCAGGAGGACATTAACTGAATAACTTCTGTATGCAAATGTTCCATCAGGAAAGATTCCGGAGATATGTTACGATATAGCAGCTTGGTGAGGTTTATTACGACTTACATATAGTGCATAAAGCTCCAACTTGTTCTCATTCATAAATTTCCTCAAATTCTTTTCTCCACTTTGAACTGTAAGTGTCTGAGCTTCAGAACCTGCTTCAGGCTGCCCACACGGACCAAACGGATGCACAGTGTCAAATCTCAGAAGAAAAAGCAAACGAAACCTGCTCACAGTAGACTACATTACCCAGAATGCTACTATGTGAGGCGAATTTAATATGAAGCAGCATAATTTTCTAACATGCTGGGCATTTAAGAGATTCTTCAGTTATCGATTCAATGAGAAAATTCTCATATTCAATTTCCAGTTTTTCTCAACAGTAAAGATCATTGCCGACAAAGAGACTTCACATGGAATACCACAACCAGAATCCGTAGGTTGACAAACGAGGGATTCATTATTTGCAAGACAGAAGTTCAAATGCAGAGAAAACAGTGAATTTCACTCACCCCATAAAATTGAAGCTCAATCATGGGAGGCCCCTGCTGGTCGGCACTCTCCGAAGAAGAAGTGCTCGCAGTTTCGGTATCTAGAGCAGCTACCAGAGACGTCATTCGCTGCGGTCTCCTCCATGCTCGCTCGTCAGTTCTTCCCAGACATTTCCGATCAGAGCTTCGAGAGAGGGGAGATTTTGAGACGCATAGGAAGGCCCCTGGTTGCCGCACACGAGTAAGGCTGTCCATAATTCCCGCGCCCCTACTCGCTTCTACGACGTACAACGAAGAAACTGAACGAAACTCGCTTCTTCACGACCGCATCAAATGCAAAATCGGAGCGATCCCAATTCTACGTCGCGAGGCTTTCCCGTCTGCGCAAAAGAGCTTCCAGAGACGTGGCTTTGCACTGCGCTCTGCGTTGGCATCACACGTTCCAAGCACATGGCGCCATCAACTCCTGGTCCAAATTCAGGGACCGGTTGTCTCAGCAACACGAACTGCATCGGACCTCGGCAAAGCACAGCCACAAGCTCTGGAAGGTCTTGCGTTACGCACTGGAAGCGACGGAACATTTACCTCAAAAGTGGATCGAGAACTAAGTTTCAGGATTTTGAGGCTCCTGGGGGACGCTGTACGAGCACAGTGCAAGATAAGTGCAATTGTTAATCTTCTTGAAAAATATGCCACGAAATTGCAACGTCACTTTCAATAAAGGAATCTCAGCATTACGCTTTTTATTATGTAATCTCCGGAGGAGACTATTAATCCTGAGATTGGCAGGGCGTTCTAATTTGGCGGAGGTTTTCTCAGCCAGCCACAAGAATTTGCTTTGAATCTAATTTTCATGGTATTTTGTAATCCACGATCTATTGATTATATTTTGATTTGATGTCATTCACAATAGTAATTCAACAAAATATCATGAAAATTCATAGCATACTGTATTGAACTCAGAGAATTACGTACGCAATACATCGTTCCACTACAACTATGGATTATTACAATTTTTATCACGCGAGAGATTAGCTTTTTCTTCTGGCCCGTGTTGGTTATTTTCTAGCCTACTTTGAACCTGAGTCAAGAGATTTCATCGCGCTTTTATTCAAGCGTCTCCCATTTACTTAGTACAACTATTAGATCGTTTGTAACCGCAAATCCTCCGTCACCGCAAGTGCCAACTCATCTCTACTCTTGCAATTGTGGAGGTGACTTTATCCGGTATTATGTGCACGCTGATCTGGCTGATTAAAGTGTGTCCACAATGGAGGATCGTACGTTCGTTGGGCTCCACGTTGACTCACGGTAGCTTTTCAAATTGAGTGCGGTACCAACTGGCACCTACAAGACTCAAGTCTACATCGATGGATTTGAGTGAGGACACAAGATATGGGAATGTATTCTACTTCGAAGTTTAGAGATGTAATAATGATAGAGAAAACAAGAATTTCCTTCCCTGGCTGTTGTGATGGACTATGCATCGCCAAGAATCGATGGTGAGATGATTTCACGTTATTTATAAAGGAAAACAACTCCTCATCTAAAAAGATCAATTTTTTATTCAGGCCATTGTATTTTGGATATGTATTGTTCAAGTGATTCTTAAGAGGAGTTAATTTAATACAGTAACACTAATGGTGGATTACATTCAATCGAACTTGGCAGTCTTAGAATAATTGTATTATGTAGTATATACATATTCATTGGAACAAAATTATTTACATGCAGTAGAATTGCAAAGGGTTATGTATCTTTGTGCAAATACTTTTTGTAATCCTTAAATCATTTTTGAAGGTATAATCAATCTTTTCTTCTCAACTATAAGAGTCTATTTCATTCATTTTATTTTTTTTATTTTTTGAAAAAAATGAAATAACAAAAAGGATGAGAATATCCCATCAAATCTTAAATGGATGAAACCATACGGGTAGCATGGGGCTAGTCCCCAATAAAATCACAATGAGAAATATGTATTACTGCACCAAAAAGATATACTAACTATCCATGTTAAACGGTTTATTAACAGATAGCATCCGAAAAATCATCACCTAAGTAAATTTGCTGGATTACAGTGGGTAGTGCTTCACTTGTAGTCACTGCACTTATTCTTATGTTCTATGGATTTTTCACATTATGAGATGCGACTTATCTTGTTTTTGTTAAAGAAACCTGGAATTGAAACCTTGCGCGTGATCTTTTAAGATCAAATAAACATCATCCACAACGTTTCAACAGTATTTGTATTTGAAGTATTGATTTTGATCATAAAACGGTATCCCCTCGTTTGAAGATATCATTTTGCTTTTGCTATGACATACATTGTATTGAGAAACAAGTTTCATTTTTCTATCGAGATATCTTACTATTGTGGGATCATCTTTCAAATGAATTTTCCTGCATCGACATAGAAGTGTGCTTGTGACTAGACAAAGATAATACTTGTATCTTCAGCCCTGAGACTATACTTACCTCATGTATACATATAAGTATGTACATTCTGACCTCGAACTAAAGACTTAGTCCTAGACAATTACTATAGTACTATCCTTATACTACTAAAGCCCCAGATATTTTAGACAAAACATTAATATGTATTTAATTATAGCTCGGAGATACCTTGGGCTTGGCTGCCAAAAGGTAAGCAATTTAAAAGGATTTCTATCGCTGGACCTACACCTTCTATTTAGAGTCTCTGATCCTTTTAACTCGTCATACCTTTTCGTTTTTCACTGACCTCAAATATGTATTTTATTCAAGGGTTTCAATACAACTGGCGTCTCCTTCAGACATACTTTTGCCATAGTTTAGTCACTAGATGACAACATATTTTAGCTAAAGGTTGTGGAGAAACAAAAAGATCAATTCATTCTCCACCAAAAATATTTAATATTCACAGATGATGTATCCATGACAAGGAATTATTTGACTGTACAGTATTGGTGTACTAACATTTGTGATCTTATTTTTCCATTTATTCATTCTTGCCCTTTTGATTTTTAGAGTGTCCATTATTTTCATTTCGCTTAGTCGCCAGGTTTGACCTTCTTTCGCTCCTCCCTCCATTTTCGCCTGTCACTCCATACATCGGTTTTGTTTTTAATTCTGATTACTGGAATCTTAGTCTTACTGTTGTATCGCAGTATGATTGGTCCCACTTATGACCACCTAAAAAAAAGAAAGTACAAAGTAAAATAACAAAAAACATGAGAAGACCCCGTCAAGTCTTACATGGATGAAACCAAACACAGAACATGTGGCGACATCCTAATAGCCTCACAATGGTAAAAATGTTCTACTATACGAAACATATATGAACTATCTAGGTGAAACAATCTAAATACAACATAGCATAGGAACAAATATCATTGTTTTTTTTAATGCTTGCATAAGCTAGTGTTAGAGCTACCCTCATGGGGCAACAAGTCATATGAATATCACACTCACATGTGAATAATGAAGATGTAGATGGATGGATCAAGCCAAGTCAAAATGTCATCACTTTAGAAAAAGTGATGACATTTTGACTACGAATCAAAAGCTATGATGCATGGTCAAGTCAAGATACACAAGCCTACAGCTTTGTTGGGGTCATCTAAACTCTTGCTCCATTAAGGGCATAAACGAGCCCTAGTAGTACGACGAATTGCCAGATCCAGTTAGAGGGAATGTAGAGCCTGTTAAAACTGTCAGTCCATCAAGGTAGATTGTAGATCTCTAGTCCAATCGGTGAGCATAGAGAAAAAAGACTTGAGTTCATGTCGTAACTCCGGGGTAAAATATCTCTCGTATATCGTAATAATACATGTAAAGAAAATGATCCCGTATCCATACATCTCAAGGATGAGCCTATTTGCAATCACAAATCGAAAAAATAATAAAGATGTCGAGAGCGCCAACTAGCCAAAAATGTTATAGGAGTGTCTCCTCAATCACAAAGGTGTTGAAAGTGTCCAACTAGCCAAAAATGTTATAGGCATGTCTACTCAATCGATAATAAGTGATGCTATTGGGGCCTAGCCCCATGTTACCTCTTTGGTTCCATCTTTGTATGATTTTATGGGGTCTTCCCTTCCCTTTTGTTATTTTAGTATGTCAGAATCACTGGACACACAAAATTGAGGAAGATATTTTTCTCTCTGCCAAATCTGATATCACACACTCTAAGATCCATGGTATGAGAATGTCAACAAATAAGACCATGATACTACTATGAAGCTTGATATGAATGTATATGAACGAAGAACAGTACTAAAGAATGTCCTCCATTTGTGTAGTCACGGTAATCCTACGACTGCAATAAAGTGTCGTAGAGCATCATTCGTCTTATCACGGCAAAGCGTCACTTTTATGACTCTTTTCGTTTCGTGAGTTTCCTCTTCTCTCTCGTGGTTGCCCTGCCGGAAGTGCCTCAAGCTACAAATGACAGCCGGAATGATGGACGGAATGTCCGTCAGGTGCCGAAGGGGATGGCAGCCATGTTCACGGAAGGCAAGAGTGTTGCAGAAGCGTACATTTGAGATCTTGGCCTCCGATGACAGCTCGGACTGGCATCTCCGTCTTCGAAGCAGACGAAATGGCAGCAGCCAAGAGTTCCGATGCGTGCAGACGATGACGAACTCAGGGCCGCGCTGGTGAATTCTGAATTCGAGAATTGAGGGCGAGCATGAAGAACCAGAATCCTTTCACCCTTCGTGTGGGCCAGATCATGACTGGCTTCGGTGCCGGTTGTGGTGTTGGAGTGGGCGTGGGCTACCCAATTGCTGTAGGTGCGCAGAACAGCATTTCCTTGTCTATCGTTTGAACTGTCTCTGAATTTGCACATCACTCTAGACTGGAAGCCTGTTCCAACTAGATCCTGAATTTCGTTGGAAGATTCATAACTGGGTGATTTGGGAAATGTGTTCCCGTAGAAAGGGCTAGATATTGGCAGCACAGCGCTCCAGCCTCTAGGCTGGAGCGCGTTCTACTGATTATCCGCAGTGCGTTTGAGTCCCTGAAATACGTTATTAGAATTTGGATCATTTCTTGCTTGGGTCCGAATCTGGTATACATGGAAAAAATATGGAGTTTTTTTTTTAATACTGAACATTATATGATTAACATTATAACTTACTATATGATTCATCGACCTCTCTAGCTAAGCTTCCCATCAAATTTAAGCTTCCGTGCCTCTTCCGTATCTTCAGTTTCCAACATGGTTTGAGTTGAGTGTCAGTATGTTCAAAGTCAAAATCAGTACGAATCACAATTATTTGAGAAAGAGTAGAGAATCTTTTTTCCAGTAGTATGCCTCTGTAGGTTGCTTTGGAAAGTTCCTCTGTTGTAGGCAGTAACGAGAAGATATTCCTATGACTGCTGAATCGGCCATGCAATATTCGTCTTGATTTTGTTCGCCATGTGTATCTGTTCCAAAAGTGCTCTACAGTCCTACTCTAGCTTAAACCCTGTTGAAGTCGTAATTATTGTACTCAAGAAATTCGTTGTACACTGAAGGTGAGAGCAAGGACTGAACAGTCCGTTGCATGTGCTTGTTCTTGCAGGTTCCATACCAGTTTTGGGGGATGTGATGAGGCCCCTTACTAGCGCAGGCTCTCAGGCTTTTGGTGGCGTCAGCTACCGAGCTTTTGCTCTGGTATGCAAACTTAACTTTTTGCAAGGTGTCAAGAAACTTTACGAAGTGGAAGTCATTTGAAGATGCTTGCAGAATCCCTGTTGATGTATATTTGACCCTTCTTTAAGTAGGAATCTTAGTTTGGTGATTTGTTTCTCTTCTCTAGTCCTGTTTTGTCTGGCTAGAGCTACGCGGGTTAATGATCGATAAGAATCAGAACACTGAAATGACGATAGCTTCCTCTTCTTTGTACAGTTGAAGAAACTCGGGATCAAAAATCTTAAAGCTGGTATCGGTTGTGGAATTGGCATTGGCCACGGATTCGGGGCCGGTAAGCCCCCTACTTCCCAGTAGAGTGATTACGCCAACTCTTGATTTTATTTTCAATAGTCTCTGCTATTCTCACCTGTTTGTTAAGTCCAGTGAAGTAGCACCTGCCTCGTTCTTCTAAGAGCACCAAGAGCGAAATGGGCTCGCCCATTTCGCTCTTGGACCATTTCAATCTTTCCCAAAACACAGGGATGAACTCATGGCTCTTAAGAGTGGCAATAATTGTTGGTGTAATTCCTGAGTCATTAGATAGCGCAAAGGAGCACCCGGCCGTGGTTTATCGCATTGCTCAACATGAATATAGCAGCTTGACGTGAGACTCGGTGGCCGCGTGATGTGTAGGTTAAGTACTGACAACATGGGTCTCACATCGTGTGGTAGGCCTGGCGCTGAAACCAGGTGTCGTGCAGCAACTTACCCATACTGTTCAGGTCTGTTGTTCCCCCCTTTCGTTCCGATATATTTGAGTTCTTCTTAGATCGTAGTGAGAAATTTTGCGCATTCTTTCTGAGTGTGTTCGAGAATCCCGATCGTTACGAACGGAAGATCTTAAATCTAGGGAGCTACTTCTTTAACTCCTCAATTGACTTCTGAGCTTCCATGAGAGTTACTGAGGAAAGTGGACCGAGACATCAGGAACATTCCTCTCTTATATCATCCGCGTGCACACTTGACAGTCTTTGAACTCCTGATGCTCTGAGTAGATTCTTACAGCGAGTCCTCCTCTATTGTCGTTCAGCTTTTGTATCTGGTTATTAGTTCGTATCTCATCTTTATTGGTCGCATGATTGTCATTCATTACAGTAAGTTGCCATGCCCTCCAAGGCCATGTCTCTCGGCGATGGCCAGCTTCTGTTCAAGTAAAGAACTTGTCAACTATATGGAAGATTTTAGTGCTCGAAATGCACGTTATTCACTACTGTCAATTTGTTGTACAGGAAAAGCTCACTGGACTGATGAGTGAAATTCAGAAGAAACTGCCTTCTCCTCAAGCGGAGATTCAGAGCACCTCTGGAACGATGCAGGCCTCCAACATTCCGGACGATGTCGTTGTACCAAACAAACTTGCAGAAGCTGCTCCGGTGCAAGTGGCTCCGGGTCCGGCCATGGCAACGGGCTATATTCCAAGCGAGCTTTCTCCACCTTCTGTGACCACTCAAGCTGTCGATTCAAATCCTCAGGGAAATACCACGGAGGTAAGGTTTTTTTATCCGTTTTTCCTTTTCTTCATCCCAATCACTTCTATTTCTTCCCCTCTTTTACTACTAGCACCGCTCTGTCACTACTGGGGCGCTGGTTTTATGGTCTTCAGGCTGTGACAATCAAATACTGATAAACTACGTTTCAAGCTACAACACTTTATACAGACGTTACCTGGGTAGTTCATGCGCATGAAGTTGTAGTTTTTGGCATGCTGTCTATGCCGACATTCCAGGCAAAGCACTTAGATATGAACATTGTACCTGTCATGGAGATCATCTTCTCAATCAGGCCCCTGTACGACTGCACTACAGAACAAATTAGTTGGACGTCTCTTTCATCCCTCCGAGTCTTGAACTTGTTTTCATTCCAAGAGGAACTGCACTGCTTATAGTCTAATCTGAACAACCAGTTCAATGTATGTTGTTGTCTGTCAACGATGTCCATCCATTATTCTGCTACTTAGTTTGAAACACTGAATCCATTATATGTTTTCCGTTTTGCTTCTTACTATTCACGAGCAATAAATCCTGAACATGTCAGCTATGGAAGTGGATCAGTGCACTTCTATAAAAGCCCAGTCCTCCGGAAGTAAGCCAGGTTGCTCATTACGAACGTGAGCTCACACGTGACTCCTGGTGCATGATCCAAAACGTGTTGGTTTCACATATGTTTGTATGTTCTCTATTGTTCTCACAGTCGAACTCTTCTACACATTATTGCAGGAAGACCTCCGCCAAGAAAATCAAATTTTACGCACGGTAAATTTTAAATCTTCTTTCACCCTTTGGTGTGTTTGTAAGTTGTGGATTAACAAACTTGAATACGTCCTGTTTGCAACATCTGGTACATCTCTACCACTTGAGTTTGATGCTACTCATTACTTTGTTCTGTGTCTTTGAGCTGAACTACAGGCATGATCATAAGAACATTCAGCTCATCGTCTAGTACATGAGCTGTTTATGGACTTAACATGGGTTGTATTCTTGACATAAATCGGAAATGTGCAGCTCCTTAGACATCAAGAACTGCTTGAGGATCTGAGGGAAGAAAACTCCACCCTCCGACATATATTGAATGAGCAGATTGACCTGCAGGCAGGTGGGAATCGGGTGGATGTACAGAGTAAAATCTCCGCTGGTAGAAAGTATAGGGGAGATCCAATGTGTACCACATCGAGAAGCTATGCCGATAACTCTTGTAGGAACTGCTTTGATTGTCGAAGACAGTCTAGAAGAAGGCGACGTCTATAATAAACGTCCAATCAGAAAATTTTGATCTTACAAAGTTGGAAATTGGTAGCTCCCATTCAAAGAGATTCTGTCAAAATTACTGAGTCAGAAATTGTTGCATTTCTAAACTTTTTCACACCATTTTGCGAAGCATAATCTCGACCAGCATTACCTTGATGTAGATTTTTCGAGACCATGAATTAATGGTATGCATTTGAATGCGGTATTTATCCCTGATAAAAATACCAATTTTACGCGCTCTTTCTAGGAATAATTGTGGCGGGATGAACTGGAATCTTTTGTCGTTCATCGTCCCAACAAGTTTTGTAAAGTTTCGGGAAGTTTATTGTGAAAAAAGTCGACTATGTGGGCGGTTTGTAGAGGAAGGTCGGTGGTAAAACACAAGGGTTGACCAGCACTTTTCGACAGGACCCAAAGTCGTCTCAGAAAGTGGACAGTTCTGTACTGTACATCGTAAACCAGAGAGAGAGTCTGCTGTAGTGATCGTAAAAGAATGATTTTAAGCGACGAGATTTTAAGTTGCAACCTATTGTGTGCCGCTTCCGATTTCGCTCTAGTGCGAGAAGCAAGATTGACAAGTACATTGAAACCCGAGAGACTGCCGGCCTGAGTAGCCAGAGGGCCTGAAGACATTAAATACACTGTTTCAAAGTCATTTGGCACGTTCACGATCTACTAATATCCGTTCCCTGATTTTACATCCAGTCATGATCGAGGAAGTAAAAATGCATTTACCTTGGAGCTGGAAGCGTCACTTTCTCAACAAATACCACTTTCCTCTTTTACGATACCATCCTCTTCATTTAAGTCTCAGAAATGTGGGTCAGACGCAATCAATCGCGCCTGTCTGGAACACCACAAAACCCAGAGGGCTAGTAACAGGGTGGACAGACAAGGCATCGCGTTATGCTGAACTTATATTCCTATATGACGAGTACTCAACGTGGCCATTCAGCTAACAACTCGAAGTGAACCATGAACCATGAGGTGACATTCCGGAGCATTCCTGATCGATAGACTCTCGGTACACAATTGACGTTTATACTTAGTGAATCGAAAATATACATATGCCAATCAGGGTAAGGGAGTAATTATACAAAAGTCTACGTTGCACACTCCTTTGCTTCAACCGCAGCCAAGTTTTCAGGATGAGATTGATGCTGTATTCGTTGAGAAAAGAAGAATGATCGACATTCAGGACATTTTCATATTCCACGAAGACTTTGCAATCTAACTCGGCGACAATCGCCATTTGGAGTGATAATCTTCACAGCATGCACATGGCACTGATTTTCTAACATCAGAAGCACGTCATACCATCTTTCATGCTGGATGTAGGAAGAATGCAGACATTGCTGGCTGTTGACTACAAGCAAGAAAAACGAAACAAGTGGACTGTAAAGCTGATGACTCTTCATACCCAACTGATACACGCCCTGACGTGTTTCTGAATGCAGGAAGTAATGCCATCATTACAAATGTAGCACGAAGCAAAACGAGGTCACACATATCAACGAGTAGTTGATTTGGTGCCAACACAACTTTGGAACCCGAATGGAATACCGCATCCGCTCTCTAACCTCGGAAACCTGATAATTCTATCTCACTTTCTGGACAAAAGTTTTCTCCTTTCCTTTTCTCTGTCCTGGTCTGATAAGCATTTTCTTCTCAACGAGAAGCAATTAAGCTGATGGCGAGCGAAATAGTGCATCCCACGAGACCGAAGAGGAACAGAAAATGTGATCCACTGCAAAAAAGGCAATACAGTACAACGTTAATTGCCAGCAAGAGTAACTATTCAGAGCTCATGGAGCGAATTCCGCAAGTCCACTATGCTTCAGACATCTTGGGCAGGTAACCGTACAGACGGAGAGCCAACAGCAAAATTGAGAACGATTACATCGAGATAACCGACGACAACATACCCGATTTTCAACCTGTTCTCTGGGTTGCCAGTTGAGTATCCCTTAAAGTAGAAGAAACGGGCTACAAGATATCCACATCCTAGGCCCGCGGCAAGTTGAGGGTGCTGGAATCATCGTACAAAACGAGCAATTTAGTATAAAATGTTTCTACCACCTCAATTACTCGGAAAGGAGAACTTGCTACGGGCGATAATGACACTCGTGAAACCCTTGATCTACAGACTACATAGAGCATCGGGCAGTTTTGGTGCACAGAACAAGTTCCTGGAGACAACTCTGCATAGAAAAAAGGGTGTGGTGCGACTTTCTCCTGCATATATTCAAGACCAATCACATTTCTGTATAACTCCAATGCGAAGCGTAACACCGCAGCTTCGCAAAACATCTAAGATGATAGAATCCCAGAGTACAAACTAGAGGAAGCACTCGTACCTTGACTCCACCGACAAGGAGATGTGCCAAGAACAATGGCAAAAACTCCAAGAAGTTCTGGTGTCCCCTCTGTTGGGTAAAATATAAACGCGTGAGAATTAGCAGGAAGTCAAAACAGATCAGCAGGGTTATATCCTCGTCTGCAGCTCACTTTATAACTTCACACACTCAAAATCTACAGACCATGACTGTAAACCACGCACTCAAAACCTTGAATGTAAACGAACTAAATTATAGCTTAGATATCCCAGAGGGTACACTGAACCGAGCACCGATGACAAAAAACTCTCACAACTACCAAGCCCTACAATTATTATCCACAGCTGGACCAGAAATGTACCTGAACACAGTTGAACTGCTTCGCTTCCTTGTTCTCAGATTCGATGGCATACAAAGCAGGGTAAGGAACGTGGTATCTGTAAGAGAAATCAAGGCCACAGGCTCCGTCAATCCTTCGTTCTTCCGAACTCTAAGTTTCTGGCGTTCCCAAACTAACTGAGACTTAAGAGAAGAAAATCACCACAACGGCGCATCTAAACTGGAAAAAAGTCTCTAAAGTCTGAAGCAAATCATTTCTGATTGATTCCAGATGATGAATCACCAACATAGCTGATGAATTATTCACGTCCCTGGGATTGGAAGCAGTTTCGGGTATTTGGCGGTGAAGAAATGTTAACACAACATTCAGAAAGAACGTCCTAAACCGATGATCAATGATTGAAGTTCTAGCTCCACAGACGCGCGCACAGTGGAATAAAAAAAACAAAAACTCAGAAGTAATCCTGCGCCAATAGCAGGGCTCCAGGAAGTTGCGGCAGTTGATTCAGAACCCCTAAGATCGACCGAGACACCTCGGCAGCAAGAATATTTTTCGATCCGGTCTATGGCATCAGAAGTCAATGCTTCTCCCGATGGAAAAGTGATGACCAACAGCTGCCTCGGAACTTTTCAAACGCACAAATCCAGATCTAAACCTACCAAGATGATGAGAACACCTACTTTTTCCGGGCCTTGACGACATTGATGCTCATCCACATGTTCAACACCACGGTGAACACAATTACAAGAACCACGAAGCCATAGTCGCCAGTGATCGTCATTGCCATGTTGTCCAGTCTGCTCACAGACCTAAAAAATTTTTCTAACAATCCCGTCGAGCACAGCGTCAGTTATGAGTCCTGCAGACGTCGAGGCGAGGAGATGCACCAGGCAGCAGATGGGAACGACTTGAATGGAGCCTCGAAGAACAGGGCTTTATAGTCAGATCAGGCTTGCAATTGGAGGCCAGCTTTGACTAATCCCACAACCCAGGAAAATGTGGACAAGCGAAGCAGCGGGAGAAGCAACCCTCGGCACTAAACTCTCAATCCTAGATTACGTCGATGGTTAATCAAATACACGGCTGACTAAAGGAAGAGTCCAAACTCTGCAGTCACAGGGTTATTAATAACCTGGCTGCTTCTAATCCCAGGGACGGAGCTGGAGAAGCCCTCGCCGCCAAACCGAACCTTCAACATGTCGTAATACGCCACTGTTTCCCCTGCCTCCTAAGAAGCGGATCGGCTGGAATCTACTAAGACTATGCAGTTCTGGATGTTACTTCCACCAGCTCCAAGATTTTTACCTTTACCAGCACAACTCTGCTTAGAAGAGGAATGTGCGCTTCCTTCAGAACTTTCTAGAGCAGTAGAGGTGGTGCTCTCTTTCTCTCCTCTCTCTGACCGAGCTATTGCACTGAACTTCCCACGAAGAGGGGGTGAGATAGAGAGAGAGAGTGTGTGTGTGTGACATTGCCTTGAGGGTTACGTAATGAAGTTTGAGATCATAAAGAAGAATGAAAAGTGAGAACAAGGTTCGTTTGAATCAGACATTGTTCTTGTTCTTTGCATCACAAGCTCCTTATACTAAACCAAGAACTATTTAATTTTATTTTAAAGTGGGGTTAATGTTGCTTGACGTGGACATAGTTCTCAACTCTTCCTTGATGTAGAAATTGTTTCTAGACTGTTCTTTCCTCAATATGGACCGGATCTTCATGAACACGGCAAATCTTTTTGCCAATAAATAGATGGACTTCTTGTTGTTATGACAAGAAACAGTCATGTTTCATTGGGATTGATTGGCAGACATGTTCGAAAGATTCTGGATGCTGTACCAATCCGTGGAAAATATGGCTTCACCGGGCCATGCTTCTCCCTAGCACTTGAAAGTTGGAATCGGTTCCAATTATCAGGCTTCTCGTGTTGCTTGATTCCAGGAGGTTCATTGCAATATCTTAACGTTAGTGTGCAGATTTCACGACGTCCCCAACTGCTGCATGTGTCTGCAATTGTGTCGTAATCTCGCACAACTTGCGAGCTCCAGTCGGTTGACGGATGTGGTTCCTCGTTTGTTATTATGTCAGGCAGCCGACCTATGCTACACATCAGAAATAGTCTAGCCTCTTGTTAGATCCTGCGAAGCGGACAGACCCTGAAGGCGGAAGTACTTTGGTGCCCCCAACAAGTGGAGCTGGGCTGCTGGAGTCCTGACGTCAAATGCAATGTCATGGCTAAGGATCGCCCATCTTCTTCCTCTGGTAACAAGCAAACGTACCACTGCAACAGTTGAGAACCTTCAACTTTTTGGTAGGCAGTTATTGAGGAGTTTGCACTCATAGCGCAAATCACAGTTCTCCTTCCTCTGGATTTCTTCAGGCCGAACTCTGTGTTGACATTAACTGAAGCAGTCGGAGGAAGGGTGACGGCTCAACAAGCATGTGGGATAACATTGTTCTTCCACAGACAAAAGCATTATAAGACCCGGTGCTTTCGTTCACTCAGTGATGCGCACAGAAGCTTTTCATTCTGTGTTGTCCAAATTAAACCCTGTAACTCGGTGTAAAAAGTTCCAGGGGGCCTATCTTGAAGATGGAGGCAAGTATTCGAAAAGATGTCATCCTACAGTTACTCAAAGAATTCGAATGAAGCATTGGCATGGTGCAGATTTTGCACCCGTTTGATCCGATTTACTGACAGATGTGTTCTGTGTTGATACAGTGGACATCTTTGGGATTGCATGCTGCATTGCTGATTCTTTTCATACTTCAGCTTTTTTGATACAGTGCTCTGCTTCTTAACATGCAAGGCCTGCTGACGCACTATGCTCATTGGGTTTCAATCATGGCAACCCAACCGTGCATTGTTCGGTGTTACAGGTCGAAGAACTGCATTGCTAAGAAAGTGGACTACTAACATTATCGATAGCCATATGGACCATTCTTGGGATAATGATAGGTTTCGGCCTCTTCTGATCCTAAAACCCTCTACAGAATGTGCTTTACTGCTTCCTACTCTTTCGACATGATTTGCTTTCCTCATGGGATGAGTACTAATCGTCAGTAAAATGAAACATTCTCCACAGAGTACCTATTCTGTCTTAACTAGATCGCGTCACCACCTTCGTTCCCGCCGTTTCCATGTAACACCTTTTAAGCACCAAGGCATGTGAAAGGATACGGTCACAGGGTTCTTCCTACCAGACACCAGATAGACAACTCACACTATTGTCTATTTTTTGATCCCTGTAGAGTGCTTCACTGGAAAAGCCGATCATCACAAGTCCAAGTAGACATTTGCAGGGATTGGTTATGACTGGGTATTCGGCGGATACATATCTCTGCACTGGCAATGCGTAGGTGCAATAGATATCGTTTCACCGAGTAAACATTTCAAGCCATTTCGTTGCATTTCGTTACATTTCGTTGCTTGTACTCGGAGTTGATTACCCTACTGGCCTACAGGGCTTAACCCATTGCTAAGTGTATGCCAACAACTTGACCATAATCACCTCGACATTACTACTCACACGTATATCTTCTTCTATAGAGAATGTATCTTGTTCCCGTACGCCTGCAATAGGGAGTTCAATACCCACCGTGTTCGCTGTGGAACATCAAGATATAAGTCAATTATTCAGATCAACGGAAGGCGGGAGTTTACACAGAAGGAAGAGCGGATGAAACCACCAGCTGATACCCGTCTATATATGCAGGTGGAGAAGTCTGCTTCTTCTCTCTACAACTAACAAATTTGTATCTAATCTGTAGACCCTTCGTCCTCTCTTTCTTCTATCTATCTGCACCGTCCATTCAGGTCCAAGGGTCAACGGGTCTGGAAAAGGCTCCCTGTCATCTGAGGTGTTCCATGTCCATCTTCATCCCTCCAGATCTCAAACTGATCATGCTACTGACAGATATAAAGCACTTCGGAAGTAGCCTTAACTGCTCACTCCGATACCCTCTCGTCCAAGACTCCACATGCAACGTGGAAAAAATGCAGTACAAAGTGTGCCATATGGTCCACAAATCTTCTCTGCTGTCAAAATGCAAGCGGACGGGCTTGATGCATGCTCTGATTGCAGACAGGTTGCAACGTAACCGCTGAGAACGCTCCAGGCTTGAGGCTGGCCCACAAGCTTTCAGATTTCTGAAAACTGAGAAAGGATAATTTACACTTAAGGGAAAAGCACGACCTTATTCGACTCTGGTTCCAAGAATATCATTTGTACTCGTGCCCTGCATGTTCAGGCCTATGCGATACCTCGTAGTCCAAATGTACAAAAGCTCGCTCAATTTCCGGCAAAGACTCAAGTTTGTTCTGGAGGGATTCCCCAATATCATGCGCTTGTTGCAACGGCATGTCACCCGGCAACACGATGTCTACCTCAGCAAAATAATGTGATCCAAACGTATACGCCCTCACTGTATCTATTTGACGGATCTCTTTGTGGTGATTCCAACACAAGTAAGTCAATTTCTGCAAAAAGTCTGGTGTGGCTGTTTTGCTGACCAAAGAGTTTACATTCTCCAAAACCGTCATCGACCAAGTTCGGATTGTGTACAACGCCAGCTGTATTATGCAAACATCACCAAAGTTTGTTAATACAGCTAGATGATTAAATAAATGTAACTACACGCCACTTTTATACTTTCCTCCTTACACCAAGAACACTACTAGAATCATACGTCCATTGCGACACAGAAAGCTGCAGAGAAGCAATTAGGGGTTTACAATGTAAGAGAGCGTACCACTATAGCCCCAGCAGGGTCAATCCACCAATAGAAAATGGAAGCCAACAAAGCTGCTATGAGACCGATAACGTTGGTTACAACGTCAAAAAAGTGATCCAGAGCATATGCTTTGACAATCTCATTGCTGAAAGACTGGCAATAGAGCGTCAACGCTAACTTCACTACTGTTGCAAAGAGCATTATGCCCACCACCCAGTCTCTCTTTTCCCCGACCAGATCCAGCGCATTATCCTGCATAAATATAGCCAAAGTTAAGAAAAGCAACACGCAAAGATCACTAGTTAATGGCAAAAAGTATCTGATCATTTCGATGGATGCATTTGCAGGTCTGAACAAGTTCACAAAGATTACTCGGTCTCAAACTGCGATACTCTATATGCTGGACGAGGGCAACGGCACCAATGTATCGTCCAGGATGTATCGCCCAACAAGATAATTTCTTCAGAGCTCCTGATCAACACCGTTCTGCGTCTAAATTCTGGACCAAATAGATACAATCGGGATGCTCTCAAGACTTCCAATTTCCTAAAATCAGATGCAGCTGAGAAAGATGCACACTCTGTAATAGATCCATGTTCCTCTCCCAGAGTCTATTCCAGCAACTTAATGTGTTGCAACTAAAACGTAAATTGCTCACGTAACACTGGCACAAGTGTTACAGAAGAAGAATACCATGAATGGGCCTAGTATGAAATTAAGGATAAACTTTACCACGACAACCCCAAGAAAAAAAGAGAGAAGAATATCCGCAGCTCACCTTGGCGATAATTCGGCTCACAGATTCGTAAATAATTTGCAGTCCCAAAGTGGCCATGACGGAAGCAAAGACCAAAATTCCCTGCGACAAATAAATAAGAATCTTAGTATTCCGTTCGACAGAATGAAGGCCAGAAGAAACCCATATTTGCAGAATAACTGCAGAAGAACACATACCTTTTCTATATTAGGATGGCATGAGAATTGATACGCTAAGTATATCGAGTACAATTTGCTACTTGTAAAATAAACTTCTATCCCCGGTCCACCGTATAAGCTGATCACATATCAAGCTCACAGCTGGACATCCACCACAACTCTGATCTATACCGCAACAGCGCAAAATAGAGGAGAGAGGATAGATCTTCAACTAACCAACGGCTGCATTCGTTTCTTCCCGATTGGATACAGATACGGATTGGGTTCTCTCATTGACACAGCTGTGAACCAGAGAATAAACCCAGAAAGAAGATCCAGTAAGGAATCAAGAGTTGAAGCAATGATTGCTAATGATCCACTCCTGATCGATGCATACACCTTCGCCGCAAATAACAACATGTTGGCAATATTGGAGATCCGAATGGCAAACTTCTCTCCCCTCTTTACATTGGCCCTTTCTTCCTGAAATAAAACGCGCATGACATCAGATAAGCTCCTGAGTCACCTAACCATGGCAACTGAGCGATGCAATCCAATGACAAACCCCACCGGCAGCTACCATGAAGCCTACTGGGCTCTGGAAACCGGACATGATGTCCGCGGAAAGGCGTGAAGTTTCAAGATGCAGCGAACAAACTCCCTGTAAAAGTAGCTGAATTTAAAGGCCTGACCGCTTTACCTGGTTAGTGGTGGTGGGAAGGTAACCGTGCTCCGTAATACTGTCCATTTCTGTGAACCCTTCGAGCACTTCTTCCTGCTGTTGATAGTATTCCTCGATACCATTTTCGAAACCTGAATTCGATTTCAAGGCAAAGAAACGATAAGCTTAGCGTCTTCCTCCACGGATCCTTAACAAAACTCACTGACTTTTCGCATTAGAATTCAGCCAAGTAGTTGTGAGGATATCAAAGGACGACCAGAACGAAGGAAATTGAGCGACGAAAAGTCAGTCCTGCCCTTTCCGTGGAGAAACAGGGCTCCCGAGTGTCAGCAAGAGAATATTGAAGATAAGCAATTTCTCTTGAATTACGAAAAGCGCGGTGATAAAGTCCAAAATTTTCCGACATCAGGAGCTGCTGGTGTCAGTACAACCTCCCAATTCGTCACGGTGTAACACTATTGAGTTTAGTGGTTCAAGCCGTTGGTGGCTGCATGACTCTTCATCACTACAGTACGCCCAGATAATTCTGCAGAATAATTAATTAGCAGACAACGAGACCAAATCCGGAGGGATTGCCAATGTACAGTCGATTAAAAGAATCAGATAACTTGATTGCAGTTAATTGAGTTCAACAGAATGGCCGTGTAAACACAAAATTCTCAACCCAGAGCGCATCTGCACAGACGCGATTTCAAATTGTGATCAAGTGCAACTTTAAATCGAAAAGAGACTCCTACAATTACTGATCGACGAGGACCTCGGAGGAGAGGAAAGACAGACAGAAGCAAACGACCGCAATACGCGAACACGCACCGACCACTCTGAGACATCTGTCCATCTGACCCTTCATGGACCGTGGCGAATCCAATGTCGTTTGCTTCTGACGAAATTTGCTTGCCTGCAGACGCCATGCTCGCTCGCCTGTCTCCCTCTCAGTATTCCAAAGCAAAGAATCAGTAACCCTCTCCGGGAGTTCCCTGAGTTCTTGCATTTCCATTTCGTGAGAGCCTCTCTCTCTCTCTCTCTCTGGGCTTGAGCAGAGAGCCCACCAACTTCCTCAGAAACCACTCCCCCCGAGCTTCCTGCGCAGGAGGAGCACTAGTCCATCCTCCAAACAGAACCAACCACTCCGCCTTTCAGCAAGATGGAAATTCAGACTTCCACAGACTGGTCGTCGAATGAGGCAGCGCGACAGCCAGCGTCAACGGAAAAGCGCCATCGCTGCAAACCCGTTGGACTCGAGGTCCTCTCTCGCTCGTCAGTCGAGACGCCTCCGCCCGCATGCTCGACTCGAGGGCTGCAGAAAGAGATACCCCGCTGACTAATGAACCCGGCTAAGACAGCACCTGAAGCTGAAATTCCACCATCCTCCGGAAGCCGCAGCAGCGAAGAAGAAACCAAAACATCAACAAGAAGAAGATGGAGGAGCAGAAACAGAAGATCTAGGTCCAGCCATCCTTCCCATTTCAATCAATGCTCATCTGCTTGGCTTCGCTGCGTCTGCCCCCAATACACCTCCTTGGATCCCAATGAAAGCCCAGCCCAGCCCAGCCCAGCCCCGCCTCCCCTCCCGACCCCAACCAACGACCAACAGTGGCAGCAGCACAAGCACACAAAGAAAGTGGAGATGCACAGAACAGGCGCTGCTCCTCCTGCTGCTGCTCCACATGAGGGCCCCGCCTTCCCGACACTCCTCTCCTCTCCTCTTCTCTCTTCTCGCTTCTCTTCTCAGCGCATAACGTTCTTCCCTAGCCCTCCAACCCCCAAAGCCCATCCTTCCTCCCCTCGCATCCCCCTGCCCTCCCTTCCCCTCCCTTCCGTCTACCCAACTCCCTGCCCTGCCCTGCGCGCTCCACGCGTCGTCACGGAACCGCGGCTAGCCTGAGCACCGCCCTGCTGGTCCTACCTTTCCGGAATCGGAAGTTTCCGTCCTCACGGAATCAGGAGTGTTGTCTCCTCTGCGTGAGTGAGGACTCACGCAGAGGAGACAATACTTCCTACGCCCCTCAGAGGAGTCAAGACTCTCGCCTTTCCAGCAGGGTCCTCACCACAGGCTGCTGGGTGGCCTGACTGACGGATGGGGTTTCTGGCCCGGGGGAAATCCGGGCGGCAGTTGGCGGTCAGAGGGAGGGGGAGCGGACGAAACATTCCCCGTCACCCCATCCGTGGGCCGCCTATCATTCGTTCGCTCGTCAGTGAGAGGAGGGGACGCTCCATGCTGATTCCGCGAGAGCCGCATTGACCCTAGAGTTTATTTCTATTTCTAACAGGTTGTCTGCGTTACCTCATTTGGTCGTTGTGCTCAAATTTAGAGCTTTTATCTTGGGAGTAGACTTTGCAGTTGATATGATAAGATGATTTGTTCGCTTCAACACCGCATATTTGCTCCTTGTTGACCTCAAATTATTCCAGCATTATTCATCGGAGCGCCTCCTTTGTTCTCCAACCTCGTTTTCTTCTTTGTTGGACTCACCTAGAAATGGCAGAAAACCAAGTAATACAGCAAAAAGTATGGGAAGACCCCATCAAGTCTTAGAAAGATGAAACCAAACGGGTAGGAAAGGGCTAGCCCCAATAGCATCACAATGGGAATTATGATATACTAAGCATTAGCTAACATGATTACTCTCCTATAGATTGCACCACCCACTACTCTCTATCTAGCAATGGAGACATTGTGTCTAAAATAAACTATACAATATGATAAAGAAACTCATACCCATGTCCACTAGTATGGTAGTGCAAGATAGCCTACCATACTAGGTGAGAGGTAGGCTCTTGTGCACTCTCTCATGAACATGTTTCCATAGTTTCATATAACTCCAAGATTCGAAGAACAAAGAGTAAAACTCTTTGCATCACTCTTTAGAATGAGATTTGAACTTGGATCCATGGGTATTATACATCATATCCATGCCAAAGGACTTCAATCTTTTGGATGTCTTATCCGTCAAGAAGTTCTATTTCTCAGTACCTGTAATGAAAATAGGGAAAGATATTTTTTGCTAGAAAGTAATTAAAAAACGGAAAAATCTACAAATATTAATCAACACAATATCAAGGTGACAATATACACAAAGGTATGTTGATGAAGAATTTTTACAAAGAAAAATTTTTATAGAGGAATAAATTAATTATATCAAATTGCAACTCCATTAAATACTACTCCAAAAAAATCATCCATAAATCAATTAATAATCAAAACATCTTGTCTTGAATGTGATCTTATGTTAGTATTATATGTGGTTAGGAGACCTCCACAATTAATTTACTTAGATATTGTTCATGACTCTACATATTGATCAATTTGCTTGTATTACATATAATCTATTATCAACATATGTATAGTTATCAATATATTACAGATTTGATAATCATTTGAGTGATGCAATATTTTAAACCTTTAAAACTTATCATTATTTAAACTTTTGAAAGAATATGATTGATTTCTCAAACTCGATCCATCTTACCTTAATACTTTTTTTTTTATATCAAATGATGTTTTTGCATGCCTAATTAAGAGAATTAAAATTAACTCATCTCACTTGGATGCTCTTTGTTAAGTGATATTAAGATATATTTGTAAATTGATGTTCATGAATCCAAATCTTACAATGGTATTATTCTTATTCTAATTGGGAGGTCAAGTTACAACTTTTAAATCTTAATAAGACTAAAAAAACGTTACATTTCTTAAGTATTCTAAATACAATGATTAGTTTTATGAATAATATATCTTTCATAATTGGATCACCAATGTGGTTTGCGTATTTGGAATATAACATAGTCAACTAGCAATATTTGTACAAAGATTTTTATTTTTTATTTTTTAATTTAGTTGAGAAGGAAGATAATACATCTATGTATAATTATAATATATATGAAACATTCAACATTTTCTTTGGACTAACATTGCGGAAATGCACCTCAGAAAAAAAACTAGTCCAACACTTTGATTTCTTTAACAAGCTAATTTATTAAACACTGATTTAAATTTAAAATTCAGAATATCTTCCAGAAAAGTCATTTGTGTTGTCATAATATTTAGAAAATAGTATAAATATCTTTTTAATTGTTGAGATCATATATATGGTGTGTAAAATAATCTTCAACTCTAGGAAAATTTTCAACATATAAAATGCATTCAATATAAAAAATATCCAATAGAAATCACGTTATTATGAAATTTAGTTCAATATTATATGTAAAATGAAAAAATATATCATATTTACATAATGAGATTCTAAAACTGATTGAAAATTTACAGTTTCATATATTAATTATATCTATTTTTATTTTTATTTTAAAATTTCAATTTTTAAAAAAGTATCCAAAAAATTATTTCATTTTTATCTAATTATTAAAATTAAGATTAATTTTTTAATCACAGAATTATTTTCATTTCTTTGGAAACATTTGAAATAAAATTTTAATCAATGAAACGTATAAAATATAAATTTATTTTAACTTTGATTGAAAAGTAAATAATTATTGATTTATTTAAAATCATGAATAAAACAATTAAATATTCTCTTTCTTTTTTTTGGAAAAACTATCTCTATCCATGATATTCATCAAATAAAAGGATCCCAATGTGTAAACCAACATGTTCTGTATCAGATCTAATTTACATGATGGGTACATCATCATAGTGATTAATATTGCTTTTCGTTTCAATGACAATTGGCATACATATAATAAGTCACAATTATACACTATATATCAATATTTTTTTCCCAAATTTTTCCAAATGGTTCTTTGGGTTACCAAAAGAACCATGTTGATTTAGCTTTTGTTTCAAAAAGAATTACAGCAAAAGGAAATCTAATATCATTTTCTTCCAGTATATATGGTTAGACATATTCATTATGAATCCAAAAGCATTCATCAATTTCACGCCGCAGATAGTTGTGATCTACACTGTCTGCAGAAACAGCTGTTGTAAACTTCTTATCTGAATATTGTATTTCATGATTCCTTGTTGCAAGACAGCCGGAAACAATTACTTTATGAGGAAAAATTGTAATAAACGAGCAGACATGTGACGAGAGAGAGAGAGAGAGAGAAAGAGAAACATGTGATAACATTCACCTCAACGATATCTCGTCAAAAGGTTTTATTTCCTAGAACTTAAGCAAGCTCAGTCACATATTTCAATTTTTTCTTGTTTTCAGTATCCGAGGTCCTTGTCTGAAATCTTCTAAAGTGATCTTCTTCGGATTTCCTGGCCGAGGATTCTACAGCGACTGCATCATCCATGTTACACAGAAACAGCTTTTGGTTATATCGGACGTAAGCTGAAGCACTTTGATATTGTAAACAGATCAACATGATTCGTAATCAGCAACGTAATTTTGGGTTGTGTGACAAAGATATGAGCTTAAATGCAGCTTTTGTCATAACAATTATGACACGAAGTCCTATTTCACCAGAAAACACATCCTCCCAAATGTGGTGATTAGGTGTATGATTAACAGCTTTCCATATTTACCCTGGTGAAAAATTCTTAGGAGAAATGGCCATTGGAGACCCTCAATGGCTAATTTGTTCATGGGAACTGTTGCACCTAACCCTAGACGTCAAGTTGAGACCTTCTCAATTCCTGCCATGAAACATAATGAGCCTTTCTGACCATTCAGAATGTCAAACATTACCTAGAGATGTCTTTGAAATATAATTGCCACTCCATTCAAATTGATCTTCAGGTTCTGCTCGTCATTTCAAAAACTTATACTCATCCTGGGTTGGATTGACTTGGTGGTGAGCTTTACCTTCACAAAATCTTTATGAGTAAGTGAGTATGTAGAAGAAGAAAATTAGTCTAAGAACTCTTTCAATAATAAATCATTGTCCTTTGAAATCAAGCATCTCCAATTTGAAATGTAAGATCCGACTTTACTGATTCCAACAGACATGCAATCTACAAGCTGCTATTTTCAATCGTATTTGCTATATATCCTTGCCTTTTGTTCAAATCTTCTATAATAAAATATTATGTTTATTATTACTTATTTTTGGTGTATTTTTTATTCATTAGGAATTATTTTACCACAGGATTTACTTTTCCCCATAACTGATATGTATACATACTTGACAAATTTTCTTCAAATTTTTTTCGGTGATAATAGAATCCATCTTTCAAATGGATAAGATTGACCTAGAGAACCATGAACACCTGATTGTGGGCAGCATAGGGCTGTCTATGCATGCAATTTTTGAACCCATAGAGTATCCACACGAGCTTTCTATAGACAATTCCTTAATTAGTGTATATACATAATTTGTGTGGATCTTTAATCTGTGTAAAATAGTGTAGTATACACTATTTTACATTAAGGGATTCAGGGAGAAATTATTTTTAAGTTACTAAACAGTCATTGGAATTAGAAACGTGTTATCCTCCATGACATGATACCCATATGTCATATATTTCGGAATTTTTTTTATCTCAAACAAAATTCTTGCGATTTATTTTCAGCAAGGATGATTGATACTGAGTATTGAGAAGACTCAGTATAGAAAGCACCTTAGGTGATCATAAGTGCAATTTTATTTTTTGTGTAAGAAGTTGCACAAGATGAAGTTCTCATCTAATCAATTAGCAAAAAGACTTTAATAAAAAGAGTTGAATTTTGCAAGGATTTTACATTTTTTCTTCACCTATAAAGCTATCTATTATTTTTTTAATGTGACACATAAAGGTTACCACTATTAGGGTATACATCTTGAGTCAAATGTCTACACTAATCAGATATCCTTAATTAATATATATAATTCTAATTAGGGTAGATATACACTAAACAAGAGATGGAAATTCGAAAACTCCAAGAGTGTAGTATACACTACTTACACAGAAATTGTCTGTTGCTACATGACATAGACATATATATATATATATATATATATATATATATATATGAATGTTCTAATTATAATTTTCAATAGGTTTCAAATGGTTTGTAACTTGTGTCGTTCAAAGGGCAACGAAATCTTTCAAGCTATTTGGGTTGTATTCATCATATGATAGAGAACAATAAAGATTTTGAATGGTGAGGAGTAACAAAAGTCTTTTCTGATCTCATATTTGCGAGCCACATGATAGTAGAAAATTTAGAAGACATGTGCTTCTACATCTTGACTTCAGAAAGTAACAAGAAAACTATGACCTCGTTGACCAAGTTATAGGCAATATTAGAGTGTACTCGCTGACTTTTATCACTTTGTATCTATTGCAACAGCTGATGTTGCAAAGGAGACCAGACCTTAAAAAAATAGGAACATTCCTAGAATAAGGATAGACATGAATTTAAGATGAAAAATGATTGACTTTTCGTGAAAAGAATTAATTATTGGAATTTTGGACTTCAGAGGTGATGATATCACTGTTTTTCACTTCATGCACACTTAAATTACTGGTTAGGATTGTTCAACGTAAGCACTCGTGTAGTAGTGATCACCATCTACAATAAATAGTTTGTTATGATGAGCGGAACATAGTAGTATGTCCATAGTTTATGATTTAAGCGCATCTGATAACTTATACTAAGCTTAGCTTGATCGGTATTTGGTACCAGTGTGTATCTTTCGCTGATCAAATATTTGTTTAATCGGTTTCGACTGAATCAGTTCGTTACAATTGATGGCATTGTAGGTTAGTCTTGCCATGCAATGTCTTCTGAAAGTGGGGATCTAGAACGATGAACCTAATGGGATGAGAGCAGATCTATAGGCCTAATAGGAGTCAGTTGCTATTCAAAAATCTAGGAGAAAAGATTGCCTGATGGATCCATGGATCCAGGTAACAGATTTGGAGATATTTAACAGGAGGACATGTAGAGATTGCCTCGTAATGATTGAAACTTCAGAAAAATGTTACAAACAATTGAGTGCAAGTTACTGCGGATTACTATGGGTCATATTTTGTCAATTGCCTAGTGTTAGTAGTATCATGTGAAAGTGAAGTGCATACAATGTGAATTTGTACAAGCTTCAAAAGTCCACTTAAAACAATTGATATCTAATTCATGCAATATTTTTTTAGTTTCACACTTATGGAAATAAACATGCATAGAATATCCTCTAACAAGTTAGGAGCTTACAAAGGATAATTATTTAAAGGATGATGCCAACAAATGATTACTTCCTTCCAAAGGGCCCATTGATGTTGACCTTTGATTACATCATATAAATGGGTATGCTAAAATGTAAATTGCACAACAGACAGGCTTAAACCTTCCACCTCTCTTAGAAAAAAGCTTTCGAGGAAACCTTTTGTCCAGAGAAAATATGTATAGTTTTGAATCTTAAATCCAACAAGAAAATGGAAAATAGATTGGAAAAATATGTTTCATAGGAAGTAAGAAATATATAGAAAAAAGAATGGGAAACCCCATCATGATCATGTTTCATATAAAGCTCATGATTTGAAAGTGTAGGTGTCTTCTATGTTGAGAAATTTAGTCCAAGATGTCCAAAGAGGAATATGGCTAATTGTAGCCAAAGAGAAGATTAAAAAATTTCTATCTCATGATGATAACGAAGTTCTTACAATACACAATTTTTGAAGTGTTCTATGAGGCTTCGGTCGGAAAGATGCCGAAGAATAAAAAGTAAATCAACAGCTCCTTGCCACATGTGTGACAGATGGAGCTTTCGCCACAAAATGAAAAATCAGGGATCTGGAACACCACCCCCACCGGTTGTACACTTTTCGCTCATGATGTACTTGACGTGTACTGTGTGGACCTGCTTTCTTTCATGTGATAAAGTACAATATTTTTCTATTCCACCGGTGATGGTTGAATATACTATAGATAATTATATGTGATCTACAAGTAACCTAGGGTAGGTTTCTTACTGTCCTTGGTCATCATCTTTCGCCATGTTTCGTGGTTCGGTCCTACAAGAACTTATGAAATGAAATACATTCATCATAAGGGAACTAATAGCTAGGCAGGGTCTCGTCATTCATCGGCGTTTCCGTCACTTTCAAGTTTACAAGTATTCCACTTTTGTAACATGGAGTTATAAACACTATAAAATATGTACCAGACTCTACATTAAATGTTTATTTGTGCTCGCTTAATTGATGAATACATTCCTTAACCCAGTAAATTAATACCGAGTTTACTAAAGCTCCTATTTGAACTTTTCTTCTTTCTTCCTTTCTTTCTTTCTTCTTTTTATTTTTTTTATTTTAGAACTATGAACCTATTTGAACCAATCTCAATCCTCATGAGCCAATCAAAAGTTTATGACGTGTGAATTCATCAATAAGTGTGTGAATTCATTTTTATATGAATTGAGATTAATTTTATAAAGTCTACATGCATTTACATTTGGTGTGACCTCTATCACTGGAGATGAGAATTTTAAAATTTGATCTATATATGCTAGCGTAGTCATTTGCTCTCACATGTGTGCTGTACTCTCCTCATCCTGCAGGACTCATCAAGATTCTCACCCATTACGTCAAATACGACTAAATAATAGTGTTATTGAATAAAACCATTAACTTAGAATAACGACGAAGCATATTTCTATAGATCATACTACCGTGAAATATTTTTTTTGAAACTTACGCACATCGAAAACACGTTGACTAACCGAATTCTTCAGAGGAAAAAAAAACCGCGTCAAGCAAAGCATATTATTTCATGAAACTAGAATATATGGGCAGTAAATTGCCAAAGTTACACAACTTTGGGGTATGTTATGATCACGTCCAATAAGAATACAAATGTTAGGATATATATAGATGAGATTATATGTGGTAACGAAGTTTAAATATCTTTGGAGGTCAAACAAAGAAAAAAATGACATTAACCAATAATGATAACTTGTTGGACACCAAAAGGATATAATCGTGGGGCAAAAAAAGAAGAAGCATGTACTTAAAGTGTGTCCATTGCCTACCGACACTTTTTTTGGGTAACGCTCAATCCAAACACAGGATTGATAGGTTTCATAATAATCGCATTTCGCGTCATTGGGCTTCATCCGGAAGGGCATTTAGTAAAAGTAATGACCGTCACAATGAAAGTTTACGTCAAAAAAATATGGCGGTGTCACTAAAAAATCACTTGCATGGTTTGAGGTTCATTTTAAAGTATATATTATACATAAGGATATAAAGATCCCTATGTATAATAGATACTTCAAGTGAGGAGAACGGGGCAAACCTTTCCGCAGAAAATAGAGCTCAAAACGTGAGTTTAGTTACGAGATATAGAGGTTTCTCCAATCAAGAAGCTCCATTTTCTACCATTAAACTGAACTTTCTACACTTCTGTGTATTTCGACATGATAGTGATAGCATATCATACTAGGGGATAGTGGTATAATTTTTTTATTATATGGTGTAGCCTATTTTAGGAAGTATACATTATTCTATATGCCAATGTTCTCTATAGAATAATGAGAACACTGGCATATGCGCAGGAGATCAATCATGTAGGTGATGCTTCTTCATATGTTGGAGTAGTATGTGGACAATTTGATCTATATAGTTTGAATATCTTAGTTGTGGTAGGATATATCCTTAATTATAATCGTTGTTGCATAGGGGGCACTATTATGATTATAACTTAAAAATGAGGGATTTCCATTGTGATGCTATTGGGACCTAGCCCCATCCTACACCCTTGGTTTCTTCCTTGTACTACTTGATGGGGTCTTCCCATCCTTTTTGCTATCTTACTTTCTCATTTCATTTTGTATTATTCAACTGATTTATTTAGGTATGTTTATTGGTGTACAATAGAATGAACAAAAATAATAATTTCGGAATGGAAAATTACCATCCTAACAAATGTTTATAATATTTTTAGTCAATTCACTAGGTTAGTGGAAAGGAAGCCAGTAATGTAGCAAGAAGGATGGGAAGACCCCATCAAGTTGTGCATATGAAACCAAGGGGGTAGGATGAGACTAGACCCCAATAACATTACAATGGAAAATATATCATATTGCATCTAAGATATCCACATTATCTAAATCAAATGGGTCTACATACTAATGAAAAATCACCTACATGATTTCTCTCATACCGATTGCACCCACCAGTGCTATATGTTGGGAATGGATACATCATGCATAAAATAAACTACACAATATAATAATAATAAAAAATTATACTACTGCTTGGCTTGAATAGTATGGTAGACTCTTGCATATTCTCTCATGTACAACAGGTTAGAGTAACAAAGAGTTGACTAGGTTAGTAATATTCAGTGATGTACTTTGCTACTCTATGGAAGGAACTTTCTCAAAGTTTGTTTTGTGCACATGTGGTAATTGTTTATCAGATCTGCATCTTCCTATCGGATAAACCAATATCTGATAGGAAGCGGCAGGTAAGTTTACTTCCCTAAACAAACAATGGAAACGAAATGAAAAAATGCGTGATCACATTGAGGTCGACTGTTCTAAACGAGATCATCATGTGAAAGCGGAAATACTACGAGCATGATGTCAGCATCACGAGTTTCATGTGCCAGCCATTATATTTAAACGCTGAAACAGATGTGGCAGCAATTAGCGAATGAACGAGACGTGGTACACGGGATATGAGTCCACGACACAGGTGCCCATTTGGTCACACGACCAACATTCCTGCTCATGATAATTGGCGAGAATAATTCCAGGTTTTTCTACTCAAGCCAGTACACTTTTGTAGCTCTTTCAGGCGAGTAGTGTCGAAATTTGTTCGTCAATCCCAAGCAATTATCGGTAATGACCTTTTCCTCAAACCTGGCGACCTGACCGAATGCGGCCACTGTGCCAACAAATCTTTTTGTATTCATTCTGATCATAGTCAAAAGTTGTTCGATCTGAAACACAAGGTTTCCCGAGAGAAGTATTTTACAAACTTTTCAACTTTTTTGTCTGATGATATAAATAAAAAATTCGGTGACACTCGATCGTGAGATTCAGTAAATGGAAGCATGTGGGATCCGCAAATCTTTGCGAGGTTCTAACTTCCATGTGTTTATGCTGTTCTTGTTCTAACCGCGGAGAGCTTAATGCTTGTGCCCGTCACGTACTTCGAAGGTTGGAGGATCGGAGTGCGTTTGTCACGATGTGTCTAGAATTCAAGATTCCAAGGATGCGTCGATCATGGATACTAGGATTTACAAATTGCTTTAGGGTTTCTTTATCTCTGTAGTGGGCACGGTAGGCCTCGTAGAATCTTAGCTCGAAGCCGAGATTGGACGCTGGTTGGGCTGGAAGGAGAAGTCGGTCAAAGTGGGAAATCTCACATAGAGCTGGGGTTTCATCATTGATGTTTGTCACTTGTAGTTGTCCCAACGTCCACCGATGTCTCGGTCGATTTGACACGGTGGTTGCCTGAGACAGCAGAACTCTGCTTCTTGGATCATCCACGGCGGTCGCTTGTATTAGGCTTCATGCCTACAGTCCGCTGCGAAGTGCAAGCGACATGGGAAATTTTGATGCACACGTGCCTGTTGTTTCTTGCATGCATTCCGTTTAGTCTCTTTGAGCAGAAGCTTAAAATCTGCTGATCCTAATGTGCTTTAGGTCACACGTCTGCTTCTGAGGTTATTAGGCGCTCACGATGGCCAGCATCATGTGATTTTATCTGGGCAGGACGGTTTCACGTCAAATCATCTCCTTACTCTAAGTACATACTCAGATTCGCATACCGACTGACTATTCCAGAACATCTCGACGTTTGAGTTCCCGCGATCACTTGTGACGCTCAGCAAAGTCCAACGAGCGCTTCAGTACAATGGTTTGGCTAATGAAGTGTGCAAAGATTCAGTGCCCTATCTATCTCTGAGGATGTTAGTAGGAGAAAACTAGTTTGTGATCCTGTGTTCAAAATGGGATGTTTCTGTGCCCCACATGACGTAATTTTGTCTTTCTGTCGAGCTGGACATCGAAGTTTGTAACGATGGACTAGATGTAGCGTGTAAGTGATGTTGTTCCGACTACCTGCGCTGAATTTGACTACACATGTAGCAAACCCATGGAGGACCTAAGAAGCTCTGTTTCTGATGAAGGTTGGGTACTTGTGGCCTTTTCCTGTTTGTTTTGGCCTCCTTCGCTTGGTGTAGAAACCAAGATTAGTTAGCCTTCCAAAGGTTGTGGAAGTGAGGAGTACAAGGCCTTTACAGAGCGCACAGTAGTTTCTTAAAGGTCGAGAATGTTGCTTTTGCTCGAAAGTTCAGTTTCAATACCAGAAACGTTAAGCTGTTCGATACTGAAAACCAAATGGAGACGTTTTTACGTGGAAATTTCCATCGTCTTGCACATATCGGACTAAAACGTGAGGAGATACTACTGATTCAGTCGATGGATGTCCCTTTGTCCGATATGATCTAGCTCCTAGATCCTCAAGATAAATTGCTTCAGCTGTGTACGGGGTCTTAGTTAACAAACAGAGTTAACAAACAGGGGATTCTAGGTATCTATGGCCTTAAAGGAGGTACACTTCGCTTCACGTCAAAACTGATCAGTTCAGTTTTTTACAAATTCATGTACCCTTCAGTTGAAGAGTTGACTTCAATACAATATTCGAAGTTGAAACTCGGGCTCAACGCTCAAAGCGTCCATCCAGTAGACTCTACAGTACAAGACATAGAGGCCAGAATTTCTCGATGCATCTCCAGGTCTAATGGTAATATACCTCAGACATAATATCAGTGAGAAGGCTATACTTTCCTCTCCATACAATGTTTATCACCGCCTGAGAGATTGTAATTATTGCTCGCCATAGAGATGAACACCTTTTCTTGTTTATAACGGGTTTGATTTCAAAAGGACAGCCTCAGTAAAACAGGATTAGATCTGAAAGCAAAGCAGGAACTGAAATATTTAGAGCACTATGCAATCTCTTGTTTCCTCGCTGGACAGTGGGCCACCGCACGGTTGTAACACTGCAAGCGATGGGAACAAGCGCACAATTTGTCCTGTAATCTGAGGTGGAATCGTGGAACAGGAGCAAAGTTGAGCTGGGAGTTTTTTCAGGTAAGCCCCAGCTTCACTCCGAGTGAAAGTAATTCTCGTCTGCATGACAGCATATTCTTGTGATACTTTGACAAAACGTACGGTTACATGGTGGTTCAGCCGATCCATGTAAAGAGTACTTGCGCTGAGTCGCTGACTGAATATATCCACAGTCCAGTGCGTTCGTTCGTACCTGAACGTCATCTCTCACAGAGAAGCAGACTGGAACTATCTCCAACTGGTCCCGTACATGAGATCAGTATCAAAGATCAGTACTTCAAAAGGAGATGGCGTAAGAGCCCGTGACACGAGTCCTTCCTCATTCCCACCGACAGAAGCAGCCGACATTCGTTGCTGAGGGAAGAGAACCGTTGAAATACATTCTCGTAATCGGTACTTCAGGAGACAGCAGAAGAAAATTCACATACGTTGTTAGACCTTAATCATCCTGAGCCTTTACAAGTGCCAGACATCTGCAACTGGGGATCAAGAACTTAACTATGCCCAAAGCAAAACCACCCAAGCGGCTGACAAAGCCAGAAAAATGCAACCTTGAGGTAACTCTCAAATGTACATAACCAATCACAACGTTTAGAGTAAGAGAGTGCATCACAGATACCCAGAGATTTAATGGAGGTGTAATTCCAGAGATTTAAGAGATTCACTTTCAGAAAAATGTCGTTATACATGATGTGGGGACCTTGTTCAAAACATATGTCAGTGAAGTCTCTTTAGACAGGGTTATACTTATCACCAATCTGTCGTTGGGGCAGCAAACGAAGCTGCTTATACAGTATCGATATTTGGCCTGTATTGTAGGGGACAAGGACGAGCTAATTCTCAGGACAGCAAAGTCTATGCCGCAGGACCAGGGAACTAAACAACTACCTGAGTGAATTTGCACAGCTCAGATGGAAGTGAGTCACAACCCAGCGATCGGATGTGGAACCCTCGAAAACTTCTAGGTTGGATTTTGCAAGGCCTCCTGGGAGAAGGTTTCCTTGACATTGTGCAGAAGTACTCGGAAAATTGGAGAGGGGAATAAAAACTGGGGCTTGCCTGCTGATTTCTCACACCTACTAGTTCTGATTATCTGGAAGTTATTCTCCGTCTTCACCGTCTGGGAAGTTTCTCGAGGGACGAGAGAAGGCCCAAGGAACAAATTCCAATTCACAATAGATTTGTTTTGACGTCTACTTCTGAAAGAGCTGAAAAGATCTTCGTAAGAGAATGCAAGGCATGACGTCAGTTCCTTCAGATCGTCATAAACATCACAAACATTCCCCGGACATAATCATTTTCCAGCCAACAAGGCCGTCTTCTCTTAGCAGTATCATCAATCTAGTTTGACAGGAAAAAGCATCGTTATTGTTCTCCTAGATCACCCAAACTGCTGGCAGCTGAGCTGCTCCCAGTCGACGAACCCTGCAGCTGCCTTCGGACCAAGCTCGCATAAACACCATTGCTCTCTAAAAGTCGATCGTGAGACCCACTCTCTGCAATTAGACCTTCCGAAACGACCGCTACAATATCTGCACTTTGAACCGTTGACAAACGATGTGCAATGACTAGGACCGTTCGCCCCTTCATTAATCGATCCATAGCATCCTGCAAAACATCTCACGATGTCAAACCAAGGCATCATCTGCTCTAGAATAGAATTTATCGTAGAATTTCATGCCTTCGCCACATTGTAAAGATCTCCGTTCTGAGGGCTACTCGGGGAAATGACTGAACTTCGAAGAGAAGCAAGGAGCACCAACGGAGACTACCCACTGCTACTTTCATGGGTACCTGAGCCAACAACATGACTACAACAGAATTCCAAAGTTCTCAGCACTCCAGTTTACTGAATAGCTTAGCGAAGACTTACCTGGACCAGATACTCGCTTTCTGCATCTAGAGCACTCGTGGCCTCGTCCAGGAGGAGCACTTTGGGATCCATGAGAAGGGCTCTGGCAATAGCTATGCGCTGCTTTTGACCTCCTGATAGCCTCACCCCACGTTCACCAACATATGTGTTGTAGCCCTCTGGAAACTTACTGACAAATTCATGGGCATTGGCCATTTTCTGCACAAAGGGAAGGAAAGGTTATTTATAAAGCTCGTACTCTGAGCTCCAAACAGAACTTTTGCAGTTGGATCTCGTCTTTAGGCGAAATGATGTGCAGCTCTTCAGCAAAAGAAGTAAGCAATGAAGGTATCGTAGCTTCGCTACTAATACAGAACTCACAGATGCTCGCTCGATTTCAGCTGGAGACACTGATCCTTTGACTCCATATGCGATATTCTCCGCCACCGAGCAGTTGAACAGTGTTGGTTCTTGGCTCACAATACTAATCTGCACAACCGATATCGCTTGAAAAACTATTAATTGGGCAAGAATGTCATCAAATTTGGGTTCAGTGCAGCACTAAGGTCCTTACATGAACTATCTTCAGAATCTTTGTAAGGTGTATAGCAAACAAGAAATTACACAAGTGCCGAAGCTTTTGTTTCCGGCGAACCTCGCATTCATACTGATGCCGACATTCCGTATCTGAAAGTTTGCAAGGCATAGTGTGTTTGACACAAAAGACGAAGCACAATGAGCAGCAGGAGCTTGCACTTACTTTTTCATGAAGATGCCGATGATCTACGTCTGCCAGAGGTACTCCATTGAGACGAATGGTGCCCTTAATAGGATCATAGAACCGCTCAACTAAGTTGGCTATAGTCGTCTGCAGTAAAATGACGATACCTTTTCTTGGATTAGTAAAGAGTGGAAAAATGCACGGAGAGAAGACCTGCCCGAAATCAGGAAGAAGGATACAAGCAGTCATGTGAAAAAAAAAAGGAAAACCACGGGATGTATACCTTGCCGCCACCACTGGGACCAACCAAGGCAACTTTCGCTCCTGGTTTCAGTTCGAGAGTAATGCCCTGCAAGGGTTTGAGCAACCGAACAAGCTATAATAGGATTCATTATTAAAATTTTCTCATCCAACTTCTTCACTACCTTATTGCACTTCCAAATACCAGAAACTATAGCTGAAGTAGAGATCTCTGGCCCCGGACAATTCAGGCTGTATGCATGTGAGCTTCGGAAAAAACATTAACTTCACGGGGCTGACCTTCAAAACCAGATCTTTTGGTCGGGATGGGTAAGCGAACCACACATCCTCAATCAGCACCTCCCCTTCGTCTGAAGAGTCCCTGTTACTTACAAAGTACAACACGACTACTGACAAATGTGACACAGAAGTAAAAAAAAAATAGAGCCTACTGTAAATTACTTAAACAAAAACATGGAGAGTGTGTCATCCAGCGGATAAAGCTAGAAAAGGACCCTTAAAGCAGAGCAGAATTCACGATTCGAAGGAAGACCAAGTACAAGGAGTAAAAGGTGTTCATTACAACTTAGCGTTTGAACGCGATCTGGGACCGAGCCAGGGAGAGATTAACGAATAAACTGGACATAAATGTATATGTAGTGCTTACCCGAGCGGTTTTTTGTCGCCGGGTTTAGGCATGGAGGATTCGCGGTCAAGGAGCTGGAACACACGCTGGCTGGCTCCAACTGCCTTCATTGCTGTCGTATAGAGACCGGACAAAGAAGCAAGAGAAAGTCCGACTGCGAAAACCCCAGACAAGTTAGATTACAAGAACAGTTGGGGATACCTGCGAGCTTTTCAGTAAGATCTGCTAGGCTTGAGAGTCCAACCATGAGGAGCACCATGGTCGAATCACGTTACTTGTGATGTCTAGGACGCTACGAGCTCGTGTTGACAGGTTGTGTCTCCTGACGTAATCTAAGAGTTCAAATTCTGAGTTTCTGCCACAAATTCAAGTGCACAAGGTGCATAAGCAAACCTGTGAGACTGTACAAAATGAAGGCCGTAAGAGCGCCTGTAGTCATCTCGCCATTGATAGTCAGATGTGCACCATATACAACAACTGCAACTATGGCAAGAGTTGCTGCTGCAGATACACCACCAGAAAATGCACCTGAGACTAACTGTCATACAACAACCAGTGAAATGTCAATCAACACATAATCGTAAGTTAAAGGCCTTTCCCGTTGTATTCCAGGATTTATTTGAGAGGAAATATTAATGAGTACAGATTTTTTTCCATTTTATACAGCGCAACTTAGGTTCCTGGTCAGTTCACTGTCATTCAGACCATACAATTCCACGAAACTTTGCAAATAGAGTTTTGGACTTAGGGTATTAAGGGAATCTAACACAAAGCAGAGTCATAGTACACTTTCAGACGCTGAGAATTTGGAAGTGGCTACTTTTAAAGCAAACAGTGACATTAACGTACCGCTTGTGTTAAGCCAAGTCTCAGGCTCTCATCCACCTTTACCGCATATCGTTCACATTCATAAGCTTCTTGTGCAAATGACCTTACTGTTCGTACAGCCCCAAAAGATTCCTGCACATCAGACATATTACTATTCAGCATCCCGAATGCTTGGTGCTGTAAGCTCCCTAGAACTCAGATTGATCACAGTGTATGGTTTACCTCAGCGATTGAAGCAGCAACGGCCGAAGCAGCTTGTGTCTTGTGTGAAAGCTCACGAAGATACTTTCCGAAAGAGCGTATACCCAAAGAAATGGCCGGGACAACGAGCAAAGCCAAAACTGCATCAAAACGTTCCACATTTTATCAATTGTACTCTGTGTGTGTGGGGCATAGACAAATCCGAGGTAGCTAGCTAGTCATCTTGCCCTAGACCGGTTGAGGGCTCGAAGAGATCATATACTTCCATCCAGGTTCACTCTAAATATCTGGTGGGAGGTGACAAAAGCCACCGAACAAACGCCAAGAGGGAGTTTAGCGTATAAAGACTGTATGCACTCACTTGTAAGACGCCAAGAAGTCTCAAACATAAAGCCAATGCCGATAATAGCAGTTGCAAGGCTGCGCAATGCTTCAGACAAGTTAATGGTTGCAGCATTCTTGATGACCTGTGTATCTTCGGACAATCGGTTCAGCAACTCCCCTGTTCTTGTCACATCAAAGAATGCAATCTCCTGCACGCACGGAAAATATATCGAGTGAAGGTCATTCTGCAGAGGACCTATGGAGTGTATGAAACATCATGCGGTTATCTGCGAAATGAGCTCTCGAGCCCAACAAGAGGCTACAGGGAAGAATGTTTCTCACCTGGTTAATGAGGTGGCTAAAGAGATTCTTCTTCAGTCGAGCCACAACACGTTCGCTCGCAGCTGTAAACAAGTAAGCTCGGATACTTGTTGCGATGGAGCTGCATTAGTAACAAAAGATCAGGGTGGATGAGCACAAGCAAAAATGTAGCTGACATCAGTAAGAGCATGTCAGCCCTCAACGCTCCAATAATGACAATAGGTAATTTGCTGGGGTAAAATGACCATAAATATCAGTCCATGAGCCAAGTCATAAGAAGGAAGAAAAGCCACACATGATCCAAGAAGAGTGTTGTGGATGGCACTTAAACATGTCGGAAAAACGTTGGGGTGAACTGCATGGTAGCCTTACCCCACAACGATGATCAGGACTATTTCAAGAATTGTATTGTTGACTGCCTTCAAAGCTTCTTCTCTACCCTGTTCTGTTTCTGGTTTCGCTGTTACGATGTCGATGACGTAGCCCGCGAACTTTGGCTGAAACGGAAGACAAGAATAATTAGTGCCACTCTCGCTTTCTTCCATTAATGCACAACAACGAATTTGTAGCATCTCCTTGAGAATCTATCGCAGGAGTGAGGTGCTGCTATCTAACTACACAACCACACCACAGGAGACGAAGTTATGGACTGTGCTGATAACCATACGTGTGAAGAAGGTAGAGTCTGCCTAGTACTCATCTGGCATGAGGTGAATATTGTTAGAAAATTATCTCACCAGTAGAATGTTCGATAAAGAAGATACAAACAGAGCGATTGTTGCCAATACTATCATTCCAGTCTCTGGACGAGCCTACGAGGAATCACAAATCACGTCGAAAGGACATTAAAAAATGTGAGTTTCAACCGTATGAACTTCAACAACAAGACCAACTTTCAGTAGGTCGAAATTCCATGTGGGAATAGACACAGTAGAATATGAAGCAGCACAAGATTGCAGGAGCAGGCATGAATGTGCACATGTTCTAAAATCGGAACTGCAACAAAATTAAGCATGAATTTTACAACATTCTCGTTCTACATCCTGGCTTTCCAAATTCTGGACTCAGATGCAATCTTCATGGAAGGCCTATAAGTGGTTTCAGCGAGCTCTCACCAGTTGAATGATTCGACCGAACCCAACTTTTTTCGCCTGCAGAAATAGGAGCATTGTCATCAACGGTGACGATAAGGGTGTTACCGTGGAATGAAAGGTGGCAGCAACTAAATTATTAAAAAGACCAACTTGAAAAGTTCGAATTCAGCCCATTCATCAATACTGAAAAAAAAAGCAAGAATATGGACAAGAATATGGACAGCTGCAAAAGAAGAGCAAAGAGTGCAAAACCTGCACACACCTTAACAGCGTCCCCATGCTCCAAATCTGATAAGTCGAATTTTTGGTCACCATTTGAATTTTTACTCGGCTGTCAAGACCAAAACATCTAGCAGTCAGGAATTCAGAAGAGAACCTCCTTCAGCATTTGCTATATAATGGGATTTGTGCAAGGCAATAGAAGAGTACAGAGTTTCCGGCACTTTAATACATGGTAAACAGATCTCTAGGTTAACCTTGAAATCTGCGGAATGAATTAGAACTGGGCCAGGTGCAGAATGACATGGGATTAGCTTACTAAATCCGAAGGGAACAGCTGAATCGCCTCACCTTATGCTTCGAACGATCCAGGAGGGGTGCGCGCTGCTCATCGTTGGCCGTCGGTGCTCCCATCTTGGTCCCACCTGCAGTTCCAACTTTCAGTCTGCCTACTTTCTGCAACGTTCCCAACTCAACTCCTCCTCCCATGATGAACACCGTCTACACTCTACAATTATTCAATGTCTGGGTCCCTGATGATCTACGCTGAGAAATCCCTTTGAAAAAAGCGTTTGGTTTCACACCATGAATGTCCTACGGCGCAAAATTTCATGAGCAAATTTCCACCAGGACTCCATGCCCGAGAATTTGCAATTTGCTCTGAGCAGGTAATAAATCAGTAGATTGCACAATTTGAGACCAATTGCTGAAGCAGAAAATTCTACCGCAAAACACCCACGAAGATGTTCAGCGGTAGAACTCCCCGTTCGCATCTACCGAGGCAACTTACCACCCAGCTTCAGAATCCGCAACGGACCTTCTTTTATCGGTGGAGCTGCCTGTGCTGCCTGTCGCTCTCAGATTCCCAACAAGCGTCACGAGTTCCGTGTGAATTCCCCGAAAGAGGAGAAATTCTTTCAATTGCAAGATCAAATAAGCACCGATCACACAGCTCGCATTCCCTCCCCTTGCTGCTCACAGCTCCTCCTCCTGCCCGTGCCCAACAATCACTGTCACTACTCAACTGCACGTAAACAGAGCCCGTTCGCTGGTCCTCCCTGCGTATTCTCCGCCTCAACCAATTCTCCTCAGCCTGATGAATATCAGACAGCCCACAGTTTGGGGAAAGCTCGGCTCATTTAGTCGCGAGACGTAACGTGGCCCTCAAGCACTGGAATCTACAGAATCTGGATCCAGGAAGGGATGCAAAGTCCTCCCAGCAGCATCTTCCTTCCGACCTGACTTGGTCGTCAAGTCTATTCCGATCACAGTGGACCGAGCTCTGGGACGAGGGACCTGGAGCTGCAGATGTGTCCGGCCACAGCACCAAAGCAACGCCACTCGTTCTTCGCTTTCCTTCCGTCCTGCACCTGCATCCACAGCCCCCTTTCTCGTTGCAGCAATGATTCAAATCTCAGATCTTCTGTACGACTCGGCCACCTCCTCCTGCATCTCATTCGGCCGCTGGCACCTGGTTCCCCTACCGGCCCTGCAGAGCGAGCTTTCCTTCAGCAGCAAAGCTTGTTCATCACTTGTTGTCACCGACACAGCGACGCATCTTCCCTGCATGGGGGACCAAAGGACCCAGACATGTTTGCTTCTTGATAAGTGCTTGACTTTCAGATCTGCCCCCGGCGTGTTGATTCACCATGTTCGTGCAAGATTTCAAGGAGAACAAGCATGTCTCGTAAGCGCCTGCATGCATTCGAGGTTAAACTTGTAGATATTTTGAGCCCGCGAGAATGTTCTCAAGCTTGACTGCGTCAAACGGAGATGTATGCACTTCTTACTCGGTTTTCCACAGCGAATCTTTCTGGAAATCAGGTCTGAGGGAGGAGGCTTTATTACGGAAAGCAGGCCTTCACATTTGGATCTTCGACGCCACTCTTGTCTGTGTGGGAGAATGGAAGCCAGGTCAAATCTTACCAAAACTTGAGGAACTATGAAGGGATTATTTTTTCTAGTTATCATCACCATGTTTTTTCCACTTCTGTCACTTGTTTTATTTTTCCACTGCCACGAACGACGAAGCTTCCGGTAGGCACATGGCCACCTCTATGTGCAAGTGGCCCATTTCATCACTTAATCATTCTTCAGACAAGGTCAAGTCACACGATACCCAAAAAGTGACTTATTTATATTTTTAATGTTGGTTTGATAGTACCACTTCTTATAGGGTCTTGAGCATGCCTTATGGATGACATGGAAGCCCAGCAAATGTTGATATGATCACAAGCAACTAATCTGGCCACATCAAACAGTCTAGAGACACTTGTACACTTTGGCATGCCAGGCCATGCAGACACTTTGATGGCTACATTCACTCTACTGAGAGTTTTTATAAATTCATGCAGATTCCATCATCAGATATATTTCGTAGCAACTTCAAGAAAGTTGTACATCATTTGCCATGTCATACACTTCATGTATTACGCTTCTGTAGGAGCTGGCCGAGGCGAGCACACCGCGTGCAGAGTCCTCGAGTACGCTTCGAAATTGTCATTCGTTTATGTGTGGACAATGCAAGCTTACGCTGAACTGAGCTGAATGATGAATGTATGATGAGCCACGTCCCTTTTCTCAAGTCATCGGAAACTGCAGGGAAAATTAATACACTTGCTCATAACTGGGCTACCAAAATTTCCTTGAATTTTTTCTGTTTGAGCTCCGTCCTATACCTTTTATTTCACCCTTCTTTAGGTCGACACCTTCCACTTTCTAATCCAACACTTCAGCTGCGTATATTTTATTTGTCTTTGTTTGGCACAAACAATCTAATGTAATCCGAGAATGACGGATTTTATCTCAAACTTGTTCAGGATGGAAGCTTAGGGTGAACCTTACACCGCTCGGTAATACTATCAGTACAGCAGTCTCCACAGGTAGTCTAAAAAAATGCCCGAGTATACTGTAAGTCATCCAACGGTTACTGATTTTGTCTTTTATTAAAAAAAGCTACTTTACAGGAGTCAGTCATGTCTCGTCTGTATATATAAAACTTTATAACATGCAGCTTTCTTTGGCTACCATGTGTAGAGTGTGATGCCGATAAAACACGTATATACATTGAACATACATATATGAGACATATACGAACATATTTAAGCAGTCCTCGAAACTTTAGAAGTAAGGATCGAGCTAGCTCAATACAAAACATTTCTCTCCATCTCGTTTCCTACTCGCCGAACAAGGAACGGTCCCTTAACATGATGTTCAGTAAACATTGAGCTTGTCTGTTGTCCTTTGTCCATGGAAGAGAGTACGATATGGATATCAGCTGTGTATGGAAGCTGATAGTTACGTTGAGATCAAACTCAAGCGTGAGATAGAAATAGCGAAGTAGAACCTCGTGAGACGAAGACAGAACTGAGAACAACTGCAGATATGGAAAAAGTGAGGACCGCATCCCTCTAATTACGATGCCTCATGATTCTTCAACACTCCTTGAAAATAAACATGCATAATGTAAGGGTGATCTGATCTGAAACTTGCATAGCTGCAGAGTGCATGCATGGATCGACTGATGGCATTTCTGTCTTCAGCATTCAGTAGGCATCTGCACCTAGAGATGCAATTCTTACCAACATTACTGAAGCCAATTGTAAGAACGACTTCGTTCACATCATTTTACACATGATAATAATATCAGAAAAGGAGGAGCCAGTAATATAGCAAAGTAACATACAGTAAAATAATAAAAAGGATGGGAAGACCCCATCAAGACGTACAATGATGAAACCAAACATGGAGCTAGACCCCAATAGCATCACACAGGGAAATATGTCCTACCGCACCTAATATATTCGAACAATCTAGAACAATCTAGCTCAAACGGGCTACAAACAACATGAGCATCCTAAGAAGCATCACCTAACATGATTGCTCTCATACGGATTGCACCAACTAGTGCTCTGTGTAAAGTATTGGAAACACGATGCCTAAAATATGCTATATAATAAGCTAAAGAGAGTGATATCCCTTGCCACTGAGTATGGTAGGCTCTCGCGCACTCCCTCACGATGTCGGTGTTCATAGCTCCATGTAACTCCAAAGTTAGATGACCAAAGAGGTGACCTCTCTGCATACCCCTATATTTGGAGACCTTGGCTGCTGGCACTCCACTCGCCGTCCATGATGGTTGATCACCCCCTCTAAAACTATGTCACGTGTAGGATTGGCAATAATAACTTGATCCTCACAAACCAAGTATAGGCCTTCCCTAACCCTAGTCAATGGTAAGCATACCAACACATCCTCCATGTGAGGTATCCATCCTCTCGTGCCATAGCAAACACCACATCCCTAATGGCATCATAGGTAGCTATCCTCTATCCTCCGAATGGATAACGAGTCATATGAACATCTTCTACATCTAAAATGATACCACACTCACATGTGAGTAATGAAGATGTAGATGGATGGACCAAGCCAAGACGGAATCTCATTGATGTAGAGAAAGTAGTCGGTTCAAGTCAAAAATCCTGATGCAAGGTCAAGCCAAAAACCACGAGCTTGCATCCTTGCAGGAGCAAGGGCGTAGACAAGCCCTAGTATTACGAGGAATAGTCGGATCCACAAAGAGTGATATAGAGCTTGTTGAAACTGTCGGTCTATCAAGATAGACGGTAGATCTTAAGTCCAATTGGTGGCCAAAGAGGAAAAAGACGGAAGCTCATGTCATACCTCTAGGGATAAAGCATCTCTAGTATATCAAAATAAAACATCTAAGGGAAATGATCCGGTATCCACGTCCCTTGTATATATCTCAAGGATGGGTCTATCTGCAATCACAAATTGAGAAGATAACAAAGGTGCAAAGAGTGTCCAATTAGCCAAAAATGCTAAAGGTGTAGTCTCCTTCATCGATAATGAGCCTATCCCTTCACAAAAAATCGGCAAAGATGTTTGTCTCCGTTTTGAATCTCATGTCACACACTCAAAGGTCCTTGATCCAATGATGTCACCAAAGATGCAAATGATCCTATCAAAGGCTGTCAAACGTGATATGAATGTAGATGAAAGAGAAACCATGGGAAAAAGTTAGGTGGATCACTTGATCTAGTTTTGTTAGCTTTGTCAAGAATTTAGTTTGGAAATAGTGCTAAATCCTCACACATATTGATGATAAAAGTTTGCAACTCCAAGGAAGTCTAATACCCGACTCACATCTCAGGGTTGTGGAATACACAAGATTGCCTCCACCTTGGTTTGCTGAACTCCCAATCGTCATGGGTAGATGGTATGACTCAAGTACTCTACATGCTCCCAAAAGACTTTACACTCTTCATATTGCAACTTGAGGTCATGACCAATCAATCGTTCAAATACTTCTTGCAAATGTCTCTCATGCTCCATCACTGTAGCACTATATATAAGAATATCATCGATGTAGGCTTGGGCATAATCAAGTCCTGCTAGGATCCTATCCTTCACTCTTTAAAACTCAACAAATGCATTCTTCAATCCAAACGGTAAGAACTTCCATTGATACATGTAGGAGCATAGTTAGAGGTTTGACTGTTTTCTTTTTTGTTTTTGAACATAAATAAACGATATTCGGGGGAAGTATGTATCGCCGAATACGAATAGGAGAAATAAGAGCGAAGATGGCCAAGACGAATAAGTTGTTAAGGAGGTATGAAGCGTCGAACGGATTAGGGCAGTTAGTAACAACATTGACGAGCGTAACAAGCCGCGGAGGAGCAAAAACGACTGCATTCCATCAACGCCCTACACACTCAACAGCCAATAGATCAAAGCTACCATCGATCCAAACTCAACAAAATGCCTTCAGCGCTCCAAGAACTCACAGTTCTCACCACATAATTCAATTTGACCACATAATCCAATTTGAGTTTTCGATGTGATGGAAGTTCTTACCATTTGGGTTGAAGAATTCATCTTCTGAGCTCCAAAGGATGATGGATAGGATCCTTGTTGGACTTGATTGTGCCCGAGCCTACATCGATGATATTCTAGTATATAGTGTTACAATGAGGGAGCATGAGATACATTTGCAGCAGGAGATATTTGAGCGATTGATTGCTCATGGCCTCAAGTTCCATCTTGGAAAGTGCAAGTTTTTTTAGGAGCAAGTAGAGTACTTGGGTCATACCATATACCCATGAGGATTGGAAGTTCAGCAAACCAAGATGGAAGCAATCTTTGTATTCCACAACCTGCAAATGTGAGTAGGGTGAGAGCCTTTCTTGGACTTGCAAACTTCTATCGTCGATATGTGTAATAGCACGGTAGGTACTACTCAGTCCAAATTCGTATAGATTGATTCGTTCCCAAGGGAATGAGGGATCAAACTATACTAGCGAAGAAGGGAAATAAGCATTTAGACATCTTTCCAACTGAGGACTACAAAGTCCGAAGAGTGTTCACAAAGAAGGCAATCGATTCAGATTCAATTCCTTCACAAACCCATCACATCATCAATTCCACAGAACCTGACCAATAGAGTTGACAATTTGCTTTACCGGGATGGGGATCTCTCTCATTACAAGTTTGCGTCTCGGCGAAACACCCTCTAGAGTACTTCTGATGCTATAGACAGTCTCAGCTTGTGGACGAATACCCGGGTAACTTCACGGATACACGCTTCAGTCGTCACAGCGTTAGCGCAGACACCAGGCTCTCGAGTGCTTTCGTTCTACCACGACTACAATTCGCAATCCAACAACTTGGACACTTGCAAAGAGAAAAAGATCCATCACTTTATTTCCTACGACTATTTATAATGAATGTTCTAACTGCTACTCCTAACTACCAAGCTAACCGTTTCCTACAAGGATCGCTCTCTCCTAAGTCTTCTACTCTGATCTAAGCCGCTCGATCGCACCTCCGCTGCTTGCGTGAATGCGTCCATTCCTAACTGCATCTCCTGTACATATGCAGCAATCTCCTGTCAATGGAGAGCCATGGCTTTCTTGAAATCTCGACCCAGTGCCTTGTACATCTCCTTACGTCGATCCTTCGAATCTCCAGGATTCTCCATCGCTACCACCAACTGCTCTAACGGCCGCACTTCAACTCGATCACACCGTGTGAGCAGATCTTTGCGTACATCTGATTAGCGAGGGTCTCCAACTTCGCCCGGTGCCTCCACATCCACCTGAATCAGTCTTCGCTTCAGGTCTTGCACTGTCTCCCGAAGATGGGCATTCTCCTTCTCCACAAAGTGCATCTCTGCACCCCGAATACGGCAGATCTCTTCGTAGGCTTTCTTCGCCTCTTGAACCTTCTTCTCCATCTCAGCCTTCTCTTTGGACAACTTGTCCACATTCTCCGTTAACTCTTTCACTATGATGGATTGATCTTCCTTCCCCAATGCCAGACGGTTCATCATCTAAATCAACTCCATATACCCGTCTGCTTGAGGATCCCACCCTGTCATATACATCGGCCCCATCTCGTTCAACTCAAGCAATACCGGGACCATCACAGCTTCCAACTTCTGCTACAGCTGTAATACCAATGCCATAGGTTCTGCAATCTCCTTCGAGGCTTTCGGCCCCGGCTTTACTGCCATCATCTTCGGACGAGAGGCCTTGGCCGGTCGTACTTCTTCCATCTTCTTCTTGCCTACCTCCCTTCGAACGGCTAGAGTAGCTGGTGGACTGTCTTCCACTACTCTCTTCCTCTTCCTCGAAGTTCCAATCACCTCCAAGTCTGCGAGTCCGATTCGGGCTTGCTTGCCTTACTGTCTCACTTCCCCTGTTCTCTTCGGCTCAGGTGACGCACTCGCTCCCAAACTCCTCATCGACCCACTACTGCCGCTGTCGAGGTCCGCATCCAAGTCCGACAATCCACTCTCCAACCGATACAACTGCCTCTCCTTAGGCGTCAGCCACTCCAACTTTGCATACATGTGCACTAAGAAAGACGAGAGATAGACTACACTCTTATCGTCTTCCCTTAGCTTCGTCGCCATGGCCTGCACATTCCTCGCAAAGATCTCTCCCCAATTCACTCGGATAGTTCCTCCGATGAACCCTTCCACGATCCTCACCTTATGCATACTCACGTAGGTTGTTCGCTGCGGTGAGAAAAGCTGATTCAAGGTGAGTGTCGACTTTTCTCACGAAGACATATTTAATCAGGTCGAGCTTGTAGCCATTCGTCCCCTTTCTCTCCCTAGGGTTGAACCACTTCCGCTCGTCAAAGGTGAATGTCGTATGCATTGCCGATCCTTCCCAATCGACTCCGCCTTTGTCCTCTTCGTGGTTGCGTCCTAAAACCTTCGCCCATAACTTCGCATCCCACTTCTCCGGCTGCGCTCTACTCCCAATCGCTGTCAGCGGCTTCCCTCTCCGGACTTCATCGCACAACTCCGGGCACACGTAGTCCCATCGCCATGACAGAAACACTCCACCGAGGTTCTTCAACCTCAGCAATTCCGCTGGAGTCCAATCCGCCATCAGAATGAGCGGTCGAATTCTCCCCATCGTCGCACTTCTTCCTGTTGGAACTCCTACGGTTCGACGCTTCAACATTGCAGCTAACTTCCCTTGCTCCGGCCGCTCGGCAAGTTCTTGGCATCGACTTTCTCTCGACAATTCTTCAAGCCGCCGCCCAAGCAGCGCTTAAATTCCCCATAATTCACTCGTGTGAACTCCCTAATGGTATTCCTAGCTAACAAACATATATTCAGACGAATATCTTCAAGAGAACCCGAATATAACTCTTTATTCACAAAAACCAAAAAAAATCCTACTTATCCTAAGAACTACGCTCCTACAATATGTGTAAGGATTTAGCACTATTGCCAAAGCCTTTTTCAATTTGCTACCTAACGTAGTTTTTTTTTTCGCAAACGGACACCGTTTGAAACTTCTGCGGGACTCTGAAAATCTTCAACTTCGATTTCATACCCCTAAACCTCAAAATTTTGCAATTCTGACACTGTCAGCCTTGGGTATGAAATCTTTACCCCCATGCGACAAACTTTACATGTTCTATCAACTTACCAAATTTCAGATCAAACGAACACTATTTGATAATCCGATAGCTTGTTGCTCATATTTTCGACCCGAAAACTTCAAAACAACAAATCTTGAACTTCGAGCACTTCTGTCCAAAATATTTTTCGGTCAATCTCAAATTAATGCTCCAAGACAACTATAAGCATCGATCCACTTTGTCAATTTCCAGCAGCGCTTTCACCCTCAACAATTCTCGATTCGGATTTACACTAAAACAGAAAATCCAAAAATTCAAAATCAATCACATCTACTTCAAATCAACTCTACTTCTACATCACCACCAGGGGCTGCATTCCATCAACTGCATTCCAAGAACTCACAGTTTAATGGCGCTATTGGCCCTAACGGCAGTTCCAATGCGAACAGCGCTAACTGCACAATCGGCTCTAACTGTTGTATATGCTCTGCATACATGCACTTACCTAACTAGATATGCCACTACATAAGTCGTGACAAGAAGGAGATCAGGTGTGGTTGTTTATAACCAATTTGTCATTAATAGGTGTTTGAAAGTTAAGTCCATGATTTATTAGACCCTTCTTGATTATCCAATGGATTGAAGCAATTGCCTATAAGTTAAAGTTGCCGACACATATAAAAATACATCATCTTTTTCATGTGTCTCTCTTGTGGAAGTATACTCCACGATCTTCTTCCTTTGCAAACCCACATCAACCTCCTCCTTTATTAGCCATGATTGATGGCGTTGAGGAATATGAGGTTGAGACAATTCTCAAGAAACAGACTAGATGTCAGCGGAATCCAAAAGTGGAATATCTAGTCCAATGGAAAGGTTATCCACCTTATGAAGCTACTTGGAAACCATTGGCAAATCTTACAAATATCAAGATACTTATAGAGACTTTTGAGTCTTCTTGCAACAAGGATGTTACTTCTTAAATGGGGGGAGGTTTGTAACCAATCTTGATTAACTATAGTTAGTTTAGCCAAAGCTTAGATTGGTCACTAGATCACAAAATGACAATATAGTGGTGTGCACGATCCAAAAAGAAAAAGGTAATCTTTGACTTGTATGGATCAATGATGAGGTGGCAATCATGCATTGGTGGATCGGATTGTGTGTTAGATGTCTTTAAGGAATTGATTAGGATAAGATAACGAAATATGCAACATACACATGTTAGTCATGTGGCATAGTTTGGATTTTGGACTTTCCTAGTCCTACAATATATAAAGCAAGGAGAGGTCTTGAGAAGACATCTCATCTTGAAAGTCATTCCGGAGTCATTGACTTCAGTGTTACAGACATCTTATACATGTGTGTTTCACGGCATCCATCATATCTCACACCAACGGTAGCTCAGCTTGCTGATTTTGATAGAAGAATTCTTTATGGTGATATTATGGATCTTAGGAGTCACCCCAAGGTCTTTTAATTACCCACCATGCTCAGTTGCCAATTATTTTTGGAATCATGTATCTTCTTGCCATGGAGGATTGTGCCTTATCATCATTTTTGGATAGTTGGATCTTGGTGTCTTCTATATTGTGTTTTCAATTCTACTGCACTATAAATTTCTCTTACATGAATATGTTTCATGACTCAAGTGCAATCCTTATGCTCTAAAGTCTTTTATGTGTTGTATGTCATGGTTTACCATCTTTGGCTAGATAGGAGCACCCATCTTTTGAGAATCTAGCAGTGACTGGTGCATCCATATTACATTCGTCACTTGTGGAGTCACATCATGAGACTACATTCTCCTCCATTATGCATGACAATTCCCTCTCCCTAGCATTTAGAGTTGCATCGGTTCTTGCTCCAACAAGGACGGAGGCTTATGGATAATCAATTGCAAAGATTTGCTCGGAAATTAGGGATTCTTTTTTAGGGTTACATGCATTTTATGTTCTCTCTTGGTTGATGGGCACGTTGTACTTTTTGAGGGCTTTTGGGATCATAGGATTGCTACACATGATTCCATTCACATTGTCATTTATATAATTATTTGAGAGATTGGTCATATGGTGTGGAGAGAGTGATGGTACATCCTCACATCTTGGTCAACTGTACGTTATGACCTCTACATGTCTAGGGAGGACCAAGTTATTGGGTTGAACTCTACATGTCTAAAGAGGACCGAGTTGATGTGGCTAACATAGTGGTTACTAATCTGACTCGACACTCTATTGTCACATCCGTCATCAGATATACTGAGGACTGATTGAGGGATATATCTACATTCCACTTGCCTTGGAGATGCGCGGAGGAGTGGATCATATATGGACAGCTTTGTTAGAGATCATATGCCATAGAGAGAAATATAGCTTTGATTGGTGATCTTTGTTCTAGACCTCATGTTATCATCCAATATTTTAGAATGTGTATATTTATTGCATTACAAAGTGCTTTAGTCTATGCCATAGCCATAGACTAAAGCTTTGATTGGTGATGCTTGTTCTATACTCGTGTTTTTGATAAAGACATCTAGCGCACATAAAGACATACCGAATTATTGCAAGAGAGATTAGCTCTTCTTTTCTTTTGGCCATGAGTTGGTTCTATTCTTGCTTGCCTTGTCTTTTGCATGGAACAATAGTCGAGGTGGTTGCGTCCCGTTTTTATTCCATGTGTAACTCTAAGTAGATTACAATGGACCAGAGATATAAAACCATGGTTGTACACAGTCACATGTTTATTTAGAGCCCCGGTGAACCTAGTAACAAGTCGGGGGTGAAGACCCTTGACAACGTTCATGACAGACGAGACAAGACAGATCGCCATGGATTTTGATGAGTCGTAGATTTAACACGTAGATTTAAGTGTACTTCCTGTCTCTCTCTTCGTCGCGGTTTGATGGACTGATGTTGATGTTTCTTGAGCCCCGTGGGTACGTTCGATTCGTCCGAACTTCGCACTAGAAGTGTTCTACATCCTTACCCATTATCGACTGTTCGGTCGCAGAGAGGAAATTTCACTTTCTTTCTTGGGGAGAGCGAAGCATGAGTTTAATCCTCCATTTTGGGCTTAATGTGCTAGAGCAGAGTGGTCACGACGGGCCAGCTGAAATTTTTTGCTTGCTTATTATCGGAACTTCCAGGTTTAACTGCTACAAATGGCTTCAGAATCACAAGTACGTAGTAAGTTAGTGGTATGTTTTCAGGGAATAGAATCGCAGCTCAGATGCAGGTCTCGGCGACCATTCGAGCGTGGTTCCCACTGATGACTCTCCCGGTGGGCAGCAACTGAAATACACGCCTAACATGACAACTGCAGGCTAACGAGGGCCCGGACGCTAACCACTGATGTAGAGATTTGATTTCATCAATCTGAAATTAGATCTCTACACTTACTAATGATGACTCTCTAATCATTTCTTGCGTTCTAAAATTGATTGCGCTAGGGCGAACATTTGGAAACAAGAACGATTGAAGCCCTCCAAACGGATATCCACCAATTCAACGGATATTCGACACTATCAGCGAGATAAGGTGAAAGAGGATGGAAATGTAGGACCTTAATGGAGCACAGATACTCATATGGAGACCACCCGGCAACGAAAGGACCGCGAGTGATAACCGTCGCAACAGGTGGCCAGAACGGACACCAAGATTGACAGCTTCTCACAAATTAATCTACCAGATTTGTAACAGCTTTCGCCACGAATACGAAAGAAATATCCTTCGTCGGCTTCAACCTGACCAAATCTGGCTACGTAGTGCACAACGCCTGGCCATCCCAGTTTGCAAGCACTGCTGACCCCATACCGGTGACAGCTTATCAACTAAATGATTGAATTACAGACATGATCAATCAGTGTGACGATAGTACTGCGAATCGACTATACACGTTCGTAAAAAAATGTGGTGAATAAGAGATCGAAGAATGGCAGTTCGAAAATGCTATCCACGAAGATTTCCAGTCAGAAATCTCTTACTGAACGCAGAGATGGCGTTAGTACCGGCACAGTTACAAACTCCATAATGTCTTCGATAACGATTTCAAAATCGGCTGCAGCCTCAACAAACAGTCGCGAGCTTGACACGAATCGACTGCGTAGACGACGAGCAACTCGTAAGCTATCAATTATCCGATCTCCCAAGCAAACATAGAACTTGAACACACACACACACTTGTAATGCTCCTCCTGCTGTTTCTAAACCTACGCCCTGAACGATTGATCTGCTCTGTACTCCGTCAGATTTGCGAGCGAAGCAATACAGAAATGGCGGAGAGAGCAGAAGAGACTACGCATGAGCGGCGCCTCCGTTTCTAGACGTTTCGCTGGATGATCTGATCGCCCTAAAATGTACAGACAATCGGCTTACCATGTCTTCATTAAACTTAGTACGGTACACTGCAGTACTCTATCGTAGATGGAAGCCACAAAGAGTAAGCACTTGGTTGGAAAAGGGGAGTCCCGATTATGGCGAGCCGTCTACCGGACGCTGCTTGGCCCTTACGTCAGATAAAGTTCGTCTGCGTAGAACAAACGGACGTACGGAAGGGCAGTAGTCCAATCCACGGCGCTGGTATGGAAAATGGAATCTGATAGGAAGGTCACACATTTACTCCCTCTTATCCACGTATAATTCATTTCGTTCACTCACATCACATGGTATGGAAATGTCATTGTTTACCACGTTATAGGTAATTGTTCTTTTCTTTTGGCATACATATACTTGGTTCGAGAGTATATGTGAATGTTGCACAAATTATAGTTATAGGTCCATATATTACATGTGACATTATTTCCTAGGGGTGATTACCTATCTTATGCTAGTTTCGCGGTAGCAACCAAAGTGCTCTAGTATATGGGGATGCATAGATTATATTTTCTTTTTCAACTTTGACACCTTTGTGTGCGATAGCCTATCATACTATGTTACATGAGTATCATTTTCTTTAGCCAATTGTATAGACTATACAATTTTAGTCTATACTACGTCTTGTTTATTTTTTTATTTTAGTCATTATGTATCTATTGCTCAAAGAACACTAGTTTGTGCAATCCATATAAGAGCAATCACTGTATATGATGATTCTTTGAATGATTTTGTAGTATGTAGATTATTTGAGCTAGATTGTTTGGATATTTTACATCCAATGGGACATATTTCCCATTGTGATACTTTTGGGTTCTATCCTCATCTTACTCCTTGGGATTCATCCATATATGACTTGATGGTATCTTCCCATCCTTTTTGCTATATTACTTCGGGTTTCCTCCTTTTGTGTTGGATGTTGTTCTTAGAGGTGTTGTTTATACATAGAATCAATATTTTGATACTCTAGTCTCAATGATGGACCGATCATGCCTTTATCCAATAAGGTGTTGATTATCACCTATATATTTATTCAATATTTATTGCATAAATCCACCTTGCCCACACACTTGAATTACAATTATGAATACACTTTGTACACTCTAATTAAGACTTGTCTAAATGTCTAAAAATTATAATTTAAAAAAAAAATTTACTCCTGATTTGGAAATAACTAAAATTTAAGTTTGGATTTTAACTGATTAATATTAATTTTTTTCATAATATTAACTTCTATTTTTTGATGTATCACTTTATAAATATTTCCATTTAATTTTTTGTGAAAAAATATTTTACTAAGAAATTTTTAAAAATTTGAATTTTTGAAGTTGAAATTTAAATTTTTTTCTAGAATTTATAACTTTAAAGAGAATTTAAACTCACTTCCATTTTTGGCAAAGAGAATCTCTTCTCTTTGCCATATATGGAAGAAAAGATTCATGAAAAATAAGTCTTCGGTGATCATATAAAATCATTGAATCATAATAATATCACTAGGTATATTGAACAAGATATTTTTATTTTTAATACATCTATCAATATATAACATTACATCCATTTTTGATTTGATATTACTTTAATACATTTAACACTATAAATTTTTCAAACATATTTTTGATTAAATTTTAACTTACATAAATTTTTTAACTAAATTATTTTTTCAAAAACTTTACTTTAGACTTCAAACATTTAGACATTACATATTGTATTGTATTAACATCATATATTTACAATCATATACATTTCATCTTATCCACATCAATCTATTTTGCAGTAGTATTGGTAAGGAGCAAATATTTTTATCTAGTTAGGAAGAAATTAATAATAATTTTTTCCAATTTCAAGAAGTAAGAAAATATGACAAATATTTTTTTGGTTGATTTTAACTAAGTCAAAAATAAGATCTTTTTGAGATTACCATTAATAAAAATTTCATGATAAAAATAATTAATTTAAAATTAATTAATCAAAGGAATTAGTATGATATTTCATCAAAATAGAATGAAATCTTTTGTAAATAAAACATAGTTGTTATAATAAACCTTGCCAAAAATATCAAGTAGTGATTTAACTAAGATTTAATAGAATTTTTTTAAACTTTTAACCTTCACACTTGCTAGACTATGTTAATAAAAAATCATAAAGTTTATCAATTCAAAATTAGTTAGAGTGAAAATAAATTGCTCAAACATCTCAACATATATTTTCAAATGGACTTCAAGTTTATCTTAAACATGTCACTCCATCCATATTGAAAATCACATGACTTTGGCATGACTTCTCAATAAATAATGCCACATATTCTTAGAGTTTTTAACTTATCATGCAATGTGCAAATAGTTTATTAAGATTAAAAGAAGTTCTCTCATCTTTCAGACTACAATGATAATAATCTCTACAAATATTATATACTTATTTTATTTGTTTCTTGGTAATCCAATATTGATCATTGTTGTAAACATCTTGGTGGGTGGATTAGATTGATGTGGTTAAATAAAAATAAATTCATAATTTTGGAACATTATTTGTTGAAAAAAAATACATATGTTAATCAAATTTTAATAAATTTAATGGTTAACAAGTCTGATTAAGATACTCAATCTTACAATCAAGATACACCATCATTGATATATCTTTTAATTTTTTATATATTTATTTTTGATTATTATCAAATAGAATGAATGGATCATATTGGCATAATCTTGCATGCAAAATTGAAAAAATATCACTATTAATACATCCATTCATTTAAAATTAAAGAGACTCAACTCAAGCTTTGTCATCAACAACCATGGAAATTTGAAAAAACTCTTTGGTGAATTATGGAAGTAGGTGTACAATTCATGACACAAGTTTTCAATCTTTACATCAACATAACAGAAAAAATCACTTAACAATTTCACTAAAAAAATTGATCTTATTAGCTCAATAATATATTTCTATCATAGAATATTATGTGTAGGTTGAAGTCTAATTTTTTTTCTATATATATGAAACTTAACACCAAATACACCAAATGACATCAACTTTTTAGCAAGTTTTATCTACTTAACTTCATCATGTCACACACAAGAATAACAATCATTTTTTAAGATTTTAAACATTGCAAGGGAGAAGAATTTACCTTCTTAGTGCGCCATAAAAGACATAAATATGAAAGAATAATCAATATTGATTATCAATTATTCTTAGCTCATCTTAAAAAAAAATGGAGTTTTGAACAATTTACTTCAACTTTTCTTGCATTATTGAGTACAATGCATAAATCATATTCCAACCATTATTATCATACAAATACCAATGCTTGTGAGGTAAATGAAATAACTTCAATTGCAAAAATAACTTCTCCATAGTTTTGTAGTTAACTATAGTACTTTATATGCTTAAAAAATAAATAAATTTGCTGAATTGCACACATATTCTTCTTTTGCATGCAAATTTTGCCAAAACAATTTGACTCTTCATTGCATTATGAACATTTTAAAATATATATTTTTATTCTTGATAAAAATCAGAATTATATATCATCATATTTTTCCAAAATTTTCTACCTGGACCTTGCAACACCATACATATTTTCAAAGAATATCAATCTTTGAAATCAAAAACTTTGCATTAAAATCTATTCTAGATTTTAATGCAAACTAGACATTTAATTTGACAAACTTTACCATCAACATCCATTATAGAGTCAAGCTAAGCAATCCAAATATCTTACAAATTTTTTGAGTTTTCTTTCAACATCGTTAACATCAAAATGATAATTGAGTGAGATATAAAATGTTATAATTGTCTCCAAACTAGAAAATATATCAAAGAATAATCTCTTTTATATTTGAACTAGATTATTTCAATGAAGATGAATATGAGTCATTACAAGTTGAAATAACAAATTCCAATTCAGCGATAACAATATATCAAAAGCTTGATTAGAAAGATAAATATATCTTATGATTACATTTCATGGTGATCTAATCAAAAAATGCAAGATTTTATCAAGATACAAAACTATCACGGACTACAAGAAAATATGGAAGAGATTAAAAGTTCATTTTGATTATTACAAGATTTAGCAAGATTCTTTGTTTAATTTTTTTTTCTTGATAAATTTCAATGTAGAACCTTTGGAACAAAAAATACCGTCCAAATTTTTTCTACTTAAAACAAAATTTCAAAAAATAGCCTTCATGTTTTATATCCATTCTAGTTTTCAAGCCGTCTTGATAATGAAGAATTTATCAAATCTTAACTGGATACCAGGAGAGTACCTGGAATCTGGTAACTGGCAAATAAAGAATCTTGAAGGCGGGTGATGTGGCGTAAAATGAGTACGTGCATGATGTATGTCCAGTGGTGAACTTGTTTAACTTTAAATCCTGTATTGTTGGCAAATGAAAAGAGTTTTTCAAGAATTTTACTTGAGTTGTATTCGCCAGCTTCTTTTCTAGTTAAGATTTAGGCGAATTTTCGCCCAAAAAACGCCTAGGAGGGAGGTAACTGCTGGCGCTTTGCTGGAGTAGGTTACTTTTCATTTAATTTGGAGAAGGTGAGGGACCAAGAGAACCGGGAAAATCAGGAAATGTAACTGGTGATAATATCGCTTTCAGATCGAACTTCGTCCCGGGATTCTCTTTGTCCGAATCGGTGGACTCTTCATTCACCGAGTCCGCAGCTCACCAGTTCCGTTTCCATCAAGCTTTGTTCAGGAGGTCCAGTCGCCCAGGAGGAATCACCTTCGTGTTCGAGAGCAGCAAGATCGTGGCATGTGGGTGCGTGGAGAATCTCAAGTGTAGTCTGATTTCCACGATGTGACCTTAAGCTTTTCCCGGCATATTCTCCTACAGCTAACTCGACTATTGTACTGCACAGAAATCATCTAATGATTTGTCCGATAGGCCTCTGTTTCTCGTGGAGCAAATTGCCATTTCTTACGTCCTGGGGGCGCCGTCTTCCTTCAGTTGTGCGGTCCAAATCTGGATGCCTGAATGCGAAGGACGCTAGACAAGGTACGAATTCTCATCCGCCGAGCGTTACATTGACACTCGTGTCGCAGTGATTCTGAAATTTGTGATGTGAATCTCCTGCCGGGGGCACATCGCCTCCACTAGGACTGGCATTGCACCCCGTTCTGCCGGCCTTGTGGAGGATCACCTCCCAGATGCAGCAGTATCATCTGAGTCTCTGTGGCTCAATTCATTCCCAAGCTCATGTAGGAGCACAGATGGATGCAGCTGAGTAGCGTGATCGTGCAGGTGCTTACCTCTCCGGAATTTCGTGTTTGGATCGCAGAGTTGGTGATGCATAACTAGCAGCCAGAGTTCTGAGCCTGTACGCACTCAATCGGAAGAGGTTGTCGAGGCAGCGGAAGTAGCTCGAGCCCAGCAAGCAGGTGGGGGAATCGGAGGTGCGTCACAGGTCCAGAAAGGACGAGGCGAAAGGAGAGCGGAGGCAGGGAGTCAGAATAATGTGGAAAGCGAAGCAGCCCCATTTTGTGACAGGGGATTTCAAGAAACAGAGTGTCTTCTTAGAGGACGGAGAGTACGGCCGGGCGTTGGATTGTCTGGTCAAGACGTGCACGGACCTGCTGATTTGCGACTCCGATGGGGCCGACTGCAAGGTCCTGCTGGGCAAGCGCATCGTGGAGCCGCAGCCGGATTGGTGGTTCATGGGGGGCAGAATGAAAACGGGCGAGACGCCAGAGGAGTCCATGGCTCGCTTGGTGAAGAGGGAGCAGCAGCTCGTCGTGGAGCCGTCTCGATTCCGCGTCCTCGGGTACCATTCCTACCACTGGGCTCGTCGACAGCAGCCACCTCTCGACAACGGAACCTGCGACCTTTCCATCGTCTTCACGCTCACGCTGCAACCAGGAGAAGCGGAGCGGATACACATGGACGACAAAGAGTACTCGGATTTCAGATGGTTCGCATTAGATGAAATTCTGGGGGACAAGGCCGATTTCCACCCGGCCTTGAAGCAGTCGGCTAAGGATATATACTCTCGGAATGCTTGGCTTCAGCTGAAGTCTTTTGTTGACTCCGGAGCTGGCCACGAAGATATATGTGAAGCGGCTATTAGACTGGTGAGGAGTTCCAGCTGAAAGACATGATTCTTTTAGGATTCCGATCATTCATCCTCACCTTTGTGAGTATTCTTGACCTGAGTACCTCCAGCAGCCACCTACCAACCTTAAACCTCCGGTGAATGTAGAATATTCATTGAAAGGGATTCTTTTCGCAGACCGAATCGCTTCAAATTGGCTGACCTTTGTAACTGAGAAGTTGATGATAGTTTCAGATATGAGCAGTGTGAGCATCTGAGCGTAGTCCTCAACTCGGAACTATAAGCATCTGACACCAAGCTTCAATTTTCATGTAGCCTCCCACTCAACAAAAATGGATGTACAGCAAAGTTATGTGTGAATGTGAATTTCACAGGAAGAAGGTTGGAATCCAGATTGGTATCCCAGGAGACTTAAGGTCCGATCAAGCTGGTGCTTTGATAAGTCACGTCACTGACTTGACTTGCTCTGTAGATATACAAGTCAGTGCCGAATCCACCTCCTTTCTTCTGATGTAAACGGTTTCCTTAAACACCGACATTCTCGTCACCCGTCCGTTTCCTGCAGCACCAGAAAATTCATGTGATCGAATGTGACCGAATGAGCCGGATAAAATTGGTTGTAGACAGTAAACCTGTGGATTTGAAGTCTTAAAAGTGGACAAAAGCCGATGCCGATGCCTTGCCTTGTAACTGGACATCGAAGTTCTCGTGAAAGAGAGGATTTTCCACTGAAGGTTAGTGTTTTCCAACTTTGACAAATGCCATCACTCATTATCGTCACCATCTAACTTTTTGTATGTCCAATGGCTCCATCCGAGCACCGCAAGTGCTTAGTATCTACCCTCTTGAATGGATGGCTGAAACACACAAACACATCCAGGGTTATTAGCGTGGAAGTTGGGACTCTCATGTCACATTTTTTAGACAGGGTGTAATATAAGTTCAAGCTATTGCTTGCGTCACTGCCAACTCTCCACCCAAAGCTAGACCGTACATGAGATGAAAAAAGAGACTAAGAGAGCCTGTTTAAAGTCCACTCTTGATTCGAATCCTAAGCAGCAGGCCACATTTACAATACTGATCTGGGTTTTAGGATAACGAGGTGTCCAACCTACCTGACCATACCTGGGAGCTCGAGAGAACGCATACAACTTCTCCATCACATAGTTACGGTGTTTCCAACCACGTACGTGATCTAACAAAAGCCTTCCCTCACCCGAAGATGAAACGTGTCAATCCTGACCATCAAACGAAATTATTAGTTTGAATTTGAGCGATTTCAAAACCTTCAGTGTTTGTAACCCTTAAAATTCAGACCGAGTAACGAAGACAGCCACTCTCTACCACATGGATTGCGGTTCTACAGAAAGCAGTTTCCCCTTCAATAACTGAATTTGAAGACCAGAACTAATGTACTTGCATGCCCACAGTACCTGATGGGGAGCAAGAATCTGAATCAGGCCTGCTCGCCTGCTGACACGCTGCATGGTGTTATGGTTTATGCATGCCGTTTGAAGTGGTGCTGAGCAATGCGTAGGCCCAAACGATAAGTGTACGAAGTACAGCTTTCTCACGGGGAACGGAAAGGTTGTGCGTCATAAAGTTCAGGGAACCCAGAGGTGACGGTACTGGCACTTTCGTATCAAAATTGACCAAACAATGTTTTTCTGCCAATGAAGCTGATGGCTCTCGCGTGTACAGCTAGTCAAAAGTGATCAAAACTTCGATTGTAACAAGAAGTTGATCCAAATAGACGATGTCACCTCCACTGTCGTAGTGTGACGAACAAGTGAACAGGACGTGGTACTCACAGTCAAATTACACAAGAAACACGTGCTTGATCGTTATGTTGCTAAGACTCGAAATGCTAGAGAGAGCTTAAAATTTCTCCTTGACGATTAAACTGGTCAGCAGATACCATGCTTGCTGAGCTGCGGAGATGAGATGGGATGAGACGGCAATTGCAAGAGGGTTGCAGCTGTAAATCTGTGTGGAAAGCGTCAATACTGGAAGAAAAGAGAATGAGAACTGGGCCTTAAATATCTGCAGCCTTCATTGCTCTTTTGTAGGAGGTACTATGCATGCCCGGTAAACCGAAGTACTTCAAACATGCAGCTGACAGTGGATCATAAAACCTCGAAAACCAACCTGCGCTTTTTCTCCGTACACATTTGTTAGCACCACCTATGGGGAGCTGCGCTTTACGTCACAAGTTCTTGACCAGTCATGAGATCCAACTTCCACTGGATTGGAAAGACAATAGCTAAATATAGTTCCGAGGGAGAATCGAGACCGTTTGGTGACTGAAATGTATCGAGATCTCTAGAAATAGAGTACGATCAAATCTTGAGACAGAAGAGCGGAAGACCTCCACTATGGGATGTCACTTCAACCTGAAATCATACGTTGTGTAGTGTGACAAGGTGACCACAGTTCTTCGTCACTCACTTCTCAATCTGAGCATAAGCTGTCCAGACTCCAAAGTTGCTATAAATTCCAAAGATCTGGAAAATTGCACGAGAGCAAACATCAAAACTCAGGTTCAAGATTTCCAGTCCATAAAGATGGAATGCACTGGAGTTACCACTACATTCTGACGGATTTAGATGAGGCTGAAATTTGATTCGTTTGCTCTGACAGTATGATGGATCAAGACTCAACGTTCAAGTGGGAGGTACCGAATACATGATCATTTTGCTTTGGGCCTCCCTACTATATACAATTCCTAAAAGCCCTTTGACGATTAAAGCAAGTTCTGCACAAATCGCGGAAAAATAGGCGAGGTCCAAGGATAACCTGAGGTCGAGTCAGGACAATAAATTGACAGATTTAGAAGGTTCCAACTTTGTAAAAGGAACAAAGCTAGGATCAGGAATGAAGGAACAAAGCTAGGATCAGGAATGAAACAACTGTGGCGTTGGAGACTCACGAGTTGCAACTGCAGCCCAAGAAGATGGGAGAAGAACTCGAAAGCCTGTTGGCAGTGATGCAGGTGAGGTACGGTTTATCTCAGAGTACATAATAGACACCGATCGAGTTCATGTCCACGCCTTCAGACCAGTGCAGCAATAAAGCATTTTATAAAGCTTAGATGTGTCGTACTAAACGCACGAGAAAAGTTTTTTGGTCAAGGAATACAGCAGGTATAGACAATATTCACTGGTGATCACGAGAGCAAAGAATTTCGACAGCAGTGCAGTCCCACCCAATTGGATGATGCACGAAAACCACTGCTTTGCAGAAAGAGCGATGTCAGTATGAAGGAACTTCATCTTGTAAATTGAGAGTATCTTAATTCTACTACAAATCATCTGATTTTTCTCTAGACTTGTCGTCCGATGCATGTCTAATCAATTTCCTTTAATTGATTCTGGCAGTTATATACAAGTATAATTGTACCGGATTACTTGCGAGAGCCGGCATTAATCCAGCGGGATTATCAGCGACAATCGTAACAGAATGTTGTGTGTCTTTTCCGGCAGCATTTGTCACACTGATCGTGCGCTAGGCACACAGAAGCGAGACACGAGATGCAGGAAGCAGGTGGGAATGAGAACCAAGATTTGGTGCCAATGTGCCCTCCTCCGCTCACATCAGGCAGCTGTTTGCTGATAAAATTGAAGATAAATTCCTTTTCCTGTTCGCAGGTCCCAGCCTTGGCCCTTTCAGCCTCCTCCTTGACCCTCTTCGTCATCCCGGATGTCGATGACAGGAATTTATCTTGTATAAACTCTGTCGTCTCGTCGCAGGCCATATTCTTCAAACTCTTCTGCAGCGTGGCTCTTTGAGGATCTTTAACTGCATTTGCCATTTCCACTGACAGTCAGCACTAATGCACTGGCACACATCTGCATAAACCTCCCACCACTAACTGTCTCTCTGTCTCTCTGCCATCTGCCAATATCTGCCTTGTCCAGGACTAATGCACACAACTAGCTGCAGAAACTTTCCAGAACTGTCTCTCTCCCAGAGTTCCAAACAACAATGCTCTTTCGCCTGAAGGTAATTTTGATTTGACTGTCAAACTCCTCAAACACTCTGTACATTCTCCTCTAGGTTAATACGAATTTTCTTGACCAGAGCCACTCTGTGAGACGACCGCAATCCATCAGCTCTACAGGATTTGACACGTTCATTCCATTCAAGTCGACAGAATCACGTACTCTATTGAAGAGGTGCTCTGTTTTACGTTATCTAGTCTCTCGAAGGTTACAATGAATAAACAGACACCAACTTGTAATCAGCGCTCGGCTCATGAAAGAAGAAGGAATTTCGAGTCTTGCATCTCGACATTGCACGAACAAAATTGCACGAGCTTAGTAAGTTGGAGGAAGCATCGTCAGAGAATTCTTTTGACGGTAAGCATTCGGCGATTTGGAACGAAATTGGGCAGGAATGAGCTCGGCTTTTGACAGACCTGCAGTTGGGACGTACACATCGAGCCTCCCGAAGAGGAGAATCAAGGCCGCGGACACAGCCAGGCAACAAGCGAAACGTTTCCTCTCCATGGCGGCCGGGCGTTTCGTCGAGTTCGGGACCACAATCGGTGGAACGCGTTCCTTAGCCTCAAGCAGGCGGCTTCATGCTCGTGGACACGGGCCCTCGTGCGCACCCATGACGATGAGCTCGCAGCCCATCTCAGGGAGCTGGCAAGACCTTCCCCCCTTGACGAAGAGCCAGTCTCCTCTTCCTCCTCCTCCCCTTCTTCCTCTTCTTTCCCTCACTCCAGTTCGTCTTCGTCAGTGCTCAAGAGCCGGGGGCTCGTGAAAGTCTAGCTGCACCGCGTTGGAGCTTCACTAATGGCGAGGATATAGCATCCAAGTGCGTCTTGGACCCGCTTTCTCTTTATAGCACGTTGTCGATGTGATTGCTCTCTGCCTGCCTGCCTCGTGCATGGCAGCTTTCCTCCCCGGGCTGCTACTGGCTGACCCGGGGGAGCATCAGTGACCCCATCAGCACCTAAACTCCGCTGTCCCTCACTCACTCGCTCTATCCGACCTCTAGGGTCTAGACCAGGTTCGTTTACTGTTATTTCCCCTCTCGACTCTCGCTCACTCACTCCCTCCGCCCGCTGCTAATCCCCCTCTGGCCGTAGCAGCTGTGGAGTCCGCTCTGCTGCTGCTGCAACACCCTCGTTGGTCAAGGGGTTACCAGTTCCACTGCCCCACCTCCACAGTCATTGCTTTGAATCAGTCAATGTAAGCTTCCCAGTTTTCGCATCTACCTCCAGGAGGAGCTTTCTCTCTCTCTGAAGCTGTCTCTTTCTTTCTTTGCTTCTGTCTCCTTGAGCTTGCTGCTTCTGGTGTGGGAGTGTTCTCGTCAACATCATCCAAGCGAAGGTTCCGCAGCATCACAAAAAACACCGAGGTCATTAATGGGGATGCCGAGAGCATATTTAGTTCTCCTTGTCTTTATCAGTCTATCCTTAGGGTGCGAGTGGGCGGACTAGTGGAGCAGGTGAAAGTAGTGTGTGGATACAACTGTGCTGAGTGCTCGTTGTTTAAAAGCTCCCAGATTCGGGGCTCGGGATCCCCCCTTTATCCTGGACCACAGCGTCGTCCCTGTTGACATCGATGCGGCGAGCTCGTTCCATCTCGATTGACCTCTGCTCCATCTGCTCCGTCTTCTTCTTCAGCTCGTCAGCCCTTGCTCCGGGGCTGGCTTTGGAGCTTGCAAGCATTGGGGTGGGGATAGATTTTGCAACTCTTTTCAGCAAATGGTATTTTTCCTTCTTAACCCTCTCAATGATCACGTAGCCCTGCGCTGCTCCTGCTGCTGGTGTGGTGGGGGTGCATGCTGGCTGGACCCGGCCACTGATTGGAAGAACCGGTGCGCCGACACCATAAGTCAATGTACGGTGTGTGGATTGGATCTCTGGCGGGGTGGGGGATGGGGAGCTATGAGCAGCGAGTGAAACACAACAGGCACGAGATAGCTCCTCTTAGACGAATCCGAGGGAAGAGAACAATGTACAGCGGTACTTCATTCTCAGGGTCGTTTGCAGAGGTGAGCATGTACTCAGTTGACTGGGTTCCAACCTCGCCCTCGGCTCTGGCTCGATGTTTCGTGCATGCTTGCATCGCAGACGCTTCTTTTGTGCACTACCTTTTCTCGCTCGCTCGCTCGCTAGTCTTTTGCAAAAGACGTCTGCCACTGCCTTTCCAAGCGTGAAAAGAGGATTCGCTCTTTGTCTTGGACGAGGACGTGGCCCCGAGCCATGGAAACCTTGTCCGTCGACAGCGTACTAAAGGCCCGAGGCCTGTCAGGGAGAGTGTCCTTGCATGAGAGAGGGGATGAGGATCGGTTGACGCAACGCGTAAAGGGGGAATCCGCAATCTGGAGTATCTGCTTTGAGATATATATGCTCTGCAGTTCACATGCAGCCAGGGCAGGCCACCTGTGTCGGTCGGTCGGGTGCCCCCTCGCCATCCACTGACTGACCTTTCAATCAGTTCGAGATTGATTGAGGTCCGATTTAAATTGTTCCTACGTGCTTGGATCGGGTTACGTCGAAAAGACAGCAGCACGCACTTCGTCATCTGGTCTGTAGCCTGCCAGTGCAGCTCGATTCCTCTAACTGATGGAAAATGACCAGACATGTTGAAGAGAGGTGGAGTTGGAATATCTAGCTCTAGCTCTATCCAAACCTCTAGCTTCTCCGAGCACGATCTGTCGATCGATCGAGGTCTGACGATCAGCAAATGACGAGTGTCTGTTTTTCTTCCCAAGCTGGATCTGGCCCGGTCATGAGCTCTCGTTCCCCTTGTTACACAGTCCGTGTGTACAAACCTTGAATTCACACACTTCGGGTCCAGGGGAATTTGTTTTACCCCCCTAAAACATATTTTGGCCGCACTGCACTAAAACACCCCAGCCCTTCGAGGAAATTGCATGCTCGGAACATGCAGATGCAGCGAAGGGAACGGTCCATCAATTCCCATGTCGATTCATTGCCATCCTCGGCGTCAGAACCTTCTCGCTTTGCAAGGAGACCGATTCAGAACTTTCTCACACTGGAGAGAACTGACTTTGTTGGTGCATCCACGAAGACAGTACCGGGACCTGGCTCAGCTCACTTACCGTACGTGATCGGAAGCTCTAGCCCCTGCCGTTCGCATTGGTAGTGCTGCTTGCTGCCTGGCACTAGCTACTGATCTATCTCGCCGTGGGTAAGTTTACAGCAGCCCTCGAGCCAAACTTGTGCGGAATATGCCATGTCCACGACTTGCAGCCGTTTCCCTTTCAGTAAGAATACCATCTCGTAGTGGATCCCGTTACTCCTACCACAGAGAAGTCAGGCGATTTTCATCATGGCAGTGATAAATGCAGACCCTTATGAAGCAGTACGGATGCTTCTGAGCAGCAGAGCTGTCCCGGTAAGGACAAGACATCATCGCATGCTTTTCTCGTGCAGAAATCCTCGAGCTCCTAGGCTCCTACCGCAGAAGAAGATTTTCGGTCTACTGCTTGGAGCATGATCTAGGAACATAGCACGGAGATGATTGCCTCTGTTCCCATCTGAGTCTCACAGAAAATGAGGCTAAGTTGGTCCCTGCTATAGACGCCATACATTCGTGGAGGATGGACACATGGTTGGATCTATTCTCGACCTTCTGTTGGAATCGCAAAGCCTGGCTCCCAAATATGCTTTCTACGCCGCAGTTGGACGGAGCAGGGGACTAAAATTCGGAATGCAATCCCGAGTTTCATCGAGTCTAGAGAAACGCACGATCCAGCTCGTTCGTTCTCTTGGTCATCGCCGCTTGGAGGAAAAGAAGATGTTTATTTGTTGCTTCTATAAGCAGTGATCACCTCCTAGAATATGATCAAATCGAAGTATAAGGTGATGATTTGCAAACATAGACTAAGACTAACGTTTCATATTGGAATGTTAAGAGTGATCACACTCACTCGTAGAACCTATTCTCATTGCCCGCCACATCGCCGTGCCGTTTCAGCGTATTCATGATCTGTTTGAATTAGGCAGTCAAAGTGCACACCACGTTCCTCATCGAACTCCAACTGTAGAATTTTGATGGCAGATCTGCCTTTTTAAATCCCCGGCTCTTGAGGCTTTTCGGGGGGAGGATGCACGGGTAACACCTTTCTTGTGGGATATCGAGGCCATGACTGTTTCTATGAGTGCGAAGTACGCCACGCAAGTGAGGTACGCAGGTCATGGATGCGCAATGAACTGGTCATGGCTGATCAATTATACACTCGTGTCTGAGCCAGAGATCGACGCAGACGAGGGGCACAAGAAAACATGTGCCCCTCGTCTGCGTCGATCAGCAGAAAGCCGTGGCCAGAATTACTGTGGAGGAAGGAATATGGACTGAACTGAACTGAACTGGGCCCGATTTTGGCAGAAGCTTTTACAGAGCTTTCAGCATGATGCTAACGCTCATTGAGCGAGTGCATAAATTCTCCCCTTGCAAGCATCACTCTGTGCTCTGAACGCCTTCTTCATTCGATGCAAAGGAACTGAACGAGTGCATAAATTTTCCCCTTCCAAGCATCACTCTGTGCTCTGAACGTCTTCTTCGTTCGATGCAAAGGAATCACCCTCGCCCGACTCGAAAGTTGGACCGACACTTTATTGGAAGATCGACAAGTCGGACTTCCATCAGATGTCGACACCGCAGTGGATCTCCAAGCTACATCCGGGCAAGTCTAATCCAAACCTGTTTTGGAATTTTATATCCATGGAAATCGACCGATTGTGTTCTCCACTGGGTCTCGCTGGACCGGTCCGCGCTTTTAAAACTCTGTCCTCTGCTTTATTCGTTTGTGCGGCCCTGTTTCTAACGGCAGTCCGCATTCTGTACGCTGCCATTTGTCACCTCTTTCCGTGTTCTCAGATGCGGGAGAATGTTGAAGTGCGGAATAATAGCATCACCTGCTCGCACCCGACGGGTACAGTGAGAGGGCACGGACATCCACCTTGAAACGGCAAACACTGATTGTCCTATAGACAAGTTGTTCAGGACACACTATAAATCAGACGTGTATTTCAGCAAATTGCAAATCAACCTTATCTGTCTGGTGGAAGTACTTGTTATGCTGCATGTGACGTCGAACAATGATGACTTGGGACGGGCGAAATTGAAGCCGCTAAGATCACCCTGTAGACAGTATTAGTACGTACGTACATACAAAGCGAGTAGCTCATGGCCTCAAGTTGCATGCTGGAATGACAAGTTCTTTCATAGTAGGTAGAGTACTTGGGTCATACCATATACCAATGAGTATTTGGAGTTCAGCAAACCAAGGTGGATGCAATCTTGGTTATTCCACAACCCTCATATGTGAGTAGGTTGCGAGCTTTCCTTGGACTTGCAAACTTATATCGTCGATATGTATGAGGATTTAGCACTATTTCCAAAGCCTTGACAAAGTTGACAAAGCTAGATCAAGAGTGGAGTTGGGGAGATGAAGAGGAGAGAGCTTTTGTTGAGCTCAAGGGAAGGTTGACATCTGCCCATATTTTGAGGAGACCTATGAGAGGTCGTCCGTTTCAAATACATACTGATTGGAGTATGTTGGGTTTGGGAGCAGTGCTTACCCAACATAATGATGAGGGAAAGGAGTTTGTAGTGGCGTATGCAAGTCGTTCCAACAATGAAGTAGAGTCGAAGTATAGTTCTTATGAAGGAGAATGTTTGGCAGCTGTTTGGGTGGTGGCACATTTCATATGTTATTTGTTTGGAAACTCCACCCTCATCATTGATCATCAACCATTGAAATGGTTGATGGAATCAGACAAGCTTACATGAAAGATTGCACGATGGGCTCTTATCCTACAGGAGTATGATTTCACGGTTGTTCATACACATGGAGTGGTGAACCGTGATGCGGATGGGTTAAGTCGAAATCCATGTACAAGTCAAGTTGACGAAACCGGGGCTCGATGGCACGGTGATATTGACGAGGAGATGGTGCCGGGTTGGCATGCATCTGCCTTTTTTAGTATGTTGGCGCTTGAGAGCTATATGATATCTCTCTTAGGTTAGAGAGCAGATATGTTAGCCTTGGACGCTGAGATTGAGGACGGTTTGATGGTAAACCGAGACATCCATGTGACATGCTGGTGTTGGAGTATCTTCGTACAAGTGCTTTGATGGACACCTTGAGTGCAAAGGAGCGGGATCGAGTTTTACAGAGAGCAGATATTTTAGCCTTGGACGCTGAGATTGAGGACGGTTTGATGGTAAACTAAGACATCAGATGGAAAGGTAGACACCTTCTTCGAATATGGGGAGATGACAGCGTTCGTGTTGTGCCACTTCCATCTCAAAGAGCACAGTTGGTCAAACATGCTCATGAGGAGTTAGGTCATTTTAGAGTAAAGCGGACATATAATTTACTTCAAAGTCACTATTGGTGGAGAGGTATGCAAACTGAGGTGCAACAATTTGTGGCCAGATGTATGGTATGTGATCGTGTTCGAGCATCATTCAATGCCCCTACACCACAACTACATCCTCTACCGATTATGGGACTTGGTTATCGTTGGAGCTTGGATTTTGCAGGACCTTTGCCATTGACTATACGACATCATTGATATGTGTTGGTCATGGTGGAGCATTTCTCCAAGTGGATTGAGTTGGTGGCCTTGCCCGACAAGTCAAGTGAGGGAACAACTTATGCGTTCTTAGCTGCAGTGCTTAGCCGATTTGATGCACCAACAAAAGTGTTAACTGATCAAGGTACTGAGTTTTTAGGCGAGTTTCAGGCTTTGTTTGATCGAGCATTGATTGATCATGGTATCACCTCAAGAGATCATCCCAAGGCTGATGGTCTAGCAAAGAAAGTTGTTCATACGGTGAAGAGAGGACTGAGAAAGTTTGGCTTGGAGAAAGGTCATCTGGGAGACTGGTACATCCAGCTACCATGGTTGGCCATGGGTTATCGATTTAGCCGGTAAGCATCTCTAGCGTCATTCTCACCGTACTTTTTATTATATGATAGAGATCCAGACTTACTTGCAGCTCTCCGTCGAGAGTCAGCTGAAGTCTTGGACTTGGATAACCCTGATGTTTGGGTTAGGGTGTGTTCTCAAAGGGCAGAACTCTTCTGTAGAGTCATGCCCATGGCATTTGAGAACCTGGCTATTGCTCAGCATATAGATACTTTGCATTATGCAACCATCCGAGGAGATGGATATCGATCTTCAATTTGCAAATTTCATGTTGGTGATTACATTTACTTGGAGCAGAGTGCACCGACCACATTGGATGTTACGGCTGGTCGCACAATTCTATGAGTACGTGAGGTCTTACCTTATGGAGTTTTGGTATTGGAGGGTCGTGATGGTATGATTTGGAAGGATCATGTGCGTAATTGTGCGCCATGTCACCTTCCAAACATTGATGGTAGTGTGGATCCAAGCCCGGCGGTTATGCGTGTGGGCTTGAGATGTACGTTATGTGGATCAGCTGGTGGAGCAACCAGTATGTTGATTTGTGATTCTTGTTCGAGAGGATGGCATATGTCATGTTTGACATCTCCTCTCAATGCGGTGTCCAACGGGCGGTGGAGATGTCCTCGATGCGTTTAGCAGGCAAGCAGGCTTGACCGTTACATGATATGGATTGCAGATAGGCGACTAACGATGGGGCATTGTAGCACCCGGCCTCCTGATCTTAGCCCCACAAAGGGCATATCATGTTATGGACTAGATGGCTACCTGGTGTTAGAGGGACTGTGATCTCCGGGCTGACTCTCACTCAGGTTTACCTCCGATGGCTTTTTGGAAGCTCATCATGAATCTAGAAGGACTTAGTCCCACCCTATGACCATGACCGTATTGCTCACTCTTACACAAACTCTCAAAGTCCAAGCTCTATTATGCACATTATCACCAAGAGTAAGATATCACTCAAAAGGAAAGGGATACTTTGGTAATCAAAGTCTTCATTGAATCAAGGCTCCACTCCGAACATGACGTCTCCAAGAACCAAGCTCCCCAAAACTAAGATCACCACACTATCTTCTCCCAAAACTAACTTCCATTGAAAAACTACTTGAGAGGTGCTTCTCAACCTCTCTATTTATACTACTTAGAATCTTACCCTAGTAACTACAAGTAATCACCATGTAACTTCCTCTTACCAAGTTTAAACGAGGTAGAGATCACAAACCCCAATGAAAAGGGTACATGGCAACATGCAATTGGTCCACTTGGATCTTCTAGAAGCCCAACTACTCCCTAATTGACTTCTAGTGTACCAAGTCAATCTCGCCCTAGATTTAAGGGTCTTCACCAAGTCCAACCAATGAAAACTAGTCCAAGTCAAGGGAAGTCAAGATACCCATGTGATGGAATCTATTCCTTGACTCATACTAAACAACAAAATAGAAGTTCTCATCTACCACACCAAAAGTTACTCTATATTTTCCTCCAACTTAACCATAACTAGCTAAACATAGTCATGACTAAGATAAACTTAGGCACAATTTAGATATACTTTCATTTTATCCTATATGTACAACCCTAGGTCTTACATTTACCCCCGGACCAAGATTTCACTCCGTCCTCGGAGTGAAAGAATCTGATCGTCGATGAAACGGCTTCAACTTGTCGTGATTCACCCGGTCAAAATGTCGTCCTCCCAACTCCTTCAAATCGTAAGTAAAGTTTCCCCACACCTTGTGAACTATGAAAGGACCAAAGTACTTTGGAAGAAATTTCTTTCTTGCTCTCTTATATCTAATGGAGTCGTAAAGCATTACCCAATCACCTTCTTTGAAAATCTTCATCTTCTTCGTCCCCAAATCGATTATCATGATACTTCTTACGCAATTGTTGAGCTCCACACGTACCATGGCCACAAATTTCGAGCCTCCTCCGGCTCCACGGTTGTTGACGTCTTGATTTGATAGCTTCTACTCCATTCTTCCTCTTTAACTTCCGTTGGATAGTTAAGAAGGTCGTCAAATCAAATTGAATTGGAAGCTTTGACTCGACATCATATATCATACGGAAAGGTGAGTACCCTGTTGATGTCTTCCAAGTCGTCCGATACTCCCACAAGATAGCATGCGACCTCTTGTCCCAATTTTGCTTGCTCCGTCCATATCAGTATCCTTGGCCAACATCATGCAAAGCGTATAGTTGGTTCGCTTCCGCGCCAACCCATTAGCATTTGGTTTGTAGGAAGTAGTCACCCGTGCCTTGATGGAGAAATGACCTAGCATGGCTTGTATAATGCTTCCAACAAACTCACCACCTCTATCGGATACAATTTCTAGAGGGCATCCGAATCTAGTTATTATCCTCTCATACGTAAATCTACCCACTTCTTCCTCACTAGTAGATTTTAGAGGTCTAGCTTCTACCCACTTGGTTAGATAACTGTAGCTACCACAATGAACTTGTTACCTCGAGGAGTAAGATTCAAGGGTCCTACAAAATCTATTCCCCATTTTTCAAAAGGACCTAAAATAGGAACCGATGTCAAAGGAGGGGTTTTCATGGACTTTTTTTAGCAAAAGCTTGACACACATCACAACTCTTGCAAAATTCCACACAATCTTTGAAAATGCCCTTCCAATGATAGCCTTTGCATCTAGGATCTTAAATGCGATTACCTTTCCCCGCAAAGTGTCCTCCACATACCGAGCCTTCGTGAAACTCCTTCATAAGTTGAATTGACTCCTCCCTTCCAACAACCCTTCTAAGTAGTCCATCCGCTCCTTGATGAAACAACACGCCCTCTATGATGGTATAAGGTTCACATTTGCTTCACCAATGCATTCCTCTCCCGTGAATGCATGCCTTGGGGAAACTCTCCCTCCGAGATGAAATCCCATATCCCCTTGTATTCAGCCGGTACCTTTGTTATGGTGTCCATCATCAGCAAATTCTCATCGGAAATGTATCATCCATTTGGTTGATCTCCTTCCTCATCGTATGCTCGAGACATCAAATCAAAGCATTGGCATGTTTTTTACCGGGTCGATCCTCAATGATGTAATCAAACTCCGCCCAAGATCAACTTCCATCCGGCTATCCTACCCAAAGATTAGGCTTGTTGAAAATGTACTTCAAAGCCTTGTGGTCAATAATGATAGTAAACTTCCCTCCCAAAAGATAGTGTCGAAACTTCTTGAGTGAGAAGATCACGACTAAAGCCTCCCTTTCGATCCTTGAATAATTTCTCTCACCGCACTATCCGTCTACTAGCATAAGCAATTGGATGATCATGGCTATCTTCATCTAAGCGGCTTAGAGTGCATCCTATAGCAATGTTTGATGCATCCGTGTAGAGAATGAAAGGTTTACCCCAATTTGGTTTGGCTAAAATAGGAGCCGTTACCAACGCCTTCTTAAGAAGTTCGAACGCCATACGGTGCCTCTCTATCCTTGAGGATTAAATCATAATCCGTCCCCTTCTTCATGTAAACCGTCAAGGCATAAGCTTTGTTGGAGAAGGAAAAGATGAACCGTCGATAGTATCCCACCATTCCAAGGGCCGCCTCAACTTGGTCAACGTCACGGGAAAAGGTAAGTCGAGGATGCGTTTCACCTTTTTCGGATCCACCGCTATCCCATCCTTGGAGATGATGTGCCCTAACAACAAACCTTCCTCACATCCAAAATTGCATTTTTTCTGGATTGAGTGAGGCCTTGGCTTTCTCCAACCGTTGTAGAATTTTGATCAAATGATCAAAATGATCCTCCTTCTTCCCGTAAACACAAAAATCATCTATGAAATCTCGCACAAATTTCCCAATAAAAGGTTCAAACACCTTGTTCATGAACCTTTGAAAAGTTCTTTGGAGCATTACATAGACCAAAGGGCATTACCCTAAAGGCAAAATTTCCCCATGGCGTGGTAAAAGTGGTTTTGAGCTGATCTTCAGGAGCAATTTGAATTTGGTTATAACCACTATAACCATCTCCAAAACTATACCATTCATGCCCCTGCCACCTCCTCTAGAATCTCATCTATGAAAGGTAAAGGATAGTAATCCTTCTTTGTGACAAACATTCAACTTCTTGTAATCTACGCATACACGTAGCTTACCATTCTTCTTCTTGACTATCACAATAGGAGAAACCCATTCAGAATTCTCTACCTCATAGATGAAACCCGCATCCTTTAGCTTGTCGATCTCCTCCTTGACCACCACGGCCCGTTGGTGGATTTATCCGACGTTGCTTTTGACGTACTGGACGAGCCTTCTCCTCTAACTCAATGCGATGAGTTTCTAAGGTTACTTCCTTCAAATCCTTGTAGCTAAAGGCAAAGACATGGATATATTTTCGAAATATATCCAAGAACCTTGACTTCTCCTCCATAGTAACCTTGGGACCAAACTTGAGAGTGGAGAGCCGTCGAGTTATCTCATCTTCACTCATCTTCATCTTGTCGGGATCTTTCACCACCCCTCGGCCTAGGAAGTAAATCCATTGCAAGCAAGAACTTGAACTTGAACATCATCGTCCGAGGTATCTTCGGATGATGTCTCCTCATCGGTCGACATGTTGGTGTCAACCTCAAAAAACTGCCACTTTCTTCACTCTCGGACTACGAGTAATCACTGTAGGTCTATCCGAGTCCGAGGCGCTCCTCCACCACTTGTGAGAGGGACCTTCACTCGATGGTTTTTTCGGCCCTATACGAAGGTAACCCTTATGCCACCGATCAGTTGTCCTCACAGCCCTCAACCAAGGTCTTCCTAACAACAAGTCGTAGCTAGCCTCCTCAAGCACTTGAAAGGACAACAAGGTTTGAACTCCCATCATGCTTACCACCCACCTTGTCCACCACTCCAATGGGTCGCACCTTTTGCTTGTTGGCCATCCCAACAATTATGTTGGAAGGTCTTGAAAGCTTCATCCCCAACTTCTTCAACAAACGTTCTGACATGGCATTCACCGCAGATCCACCATCCACTAGTACATCCGAAACATCACGTCCATTAATGCGTACTTCAATCTTCGAAGCCTGAGTGCATACCTCCGAGGCAGCGGCATCCACCACTCCTACTCCAACATTCGCCATGGAAGCTTTCCCCTTGGATCGTCGCTTCTTGGTCCTTTTTTGGAGCTTAGGCCTCCCTCAACTCCTTTCTTATCGTAGGATTTAGAGCAATCAATTGGCCAATAGTTATATTGGCTTTTTGATTCCCTATATCCTCCACCACGTCGTATTTGAGTTGGGTAGATGAAATGGAGAAATCATCCATTCCCAACTTCTTCCTCGGTGCTCTCGGTTGACTCACACCACCTTTGGATCGAGTGCTCGGCTTGGTTGATCTTCCATTGAGATGGACTCCTTTGCAAATCTTGCTCTCTTCTTCTCGTGTGCAAGAATATCAACTCTGGAACTTATAGAGCTCTCTCCCTTCTCAAATGTGCACTGATGAGGAAACACATCAATAGACGCTACTCCCTTATCCTTCGATTGACTTGGAGCAGGAGTAGAATTGTTGTGTCTAACTCCATCATGTTGTCGAGGATTAGGACAATTCCGTTGGAAATGAGGGCCTCCACAACTAAAGCATGAAACTGTGAAGTTCCCTTGTGGTGGATTTCCTTTTGGAGGATAATTCCCATACCCTCTAGATCCTCCCCTACATTCCCGATTCCTCCTCTCCCATAGTTGTACTACGTTAATCTTGAGATCGCGAGTGTTTACGTGATAGATTTCAACTCATGGTGCAAGTCTACCTTTGGAGAATTTACTCTTGGCGCGCAAACAACAACAGTAGGAGTTGCCATTCTAACCACAACATATGGTGATGCTTCTATAGCCACCAAGCTAGAATCATCGTCTTCTAGGCTCTCCTCCATTCGAATAGCAATGCGAATAGCCTCAACCTTAGAAGAGGGCTTTTCATATCTCACCTTGCTTGAATCGAGGCTTCAAACCTCCAATGAAGTTCTTTGTCAACATCGCCACAATCCCCACCATGGTTGGCTCGACCTCGTCTCCACTCTTTCTCAACACCACACGAAAACGTGACTCCAGCTTCTCCGTTCTCTCCACGCACGATCTCACCTTCTCATTCTCTCCTTGCTTCAAAAAGGTGACTTCACACATCAGCTTCTCGTAACTTTCATCCGGAAGAAAGTTTTCAACAAAATTCTCCGTCAAACTCTCCCAAGTATCTTCCTCCACATGCTCCTTCTTGTACTCATTGTACCACTTCAATGCGAGAATCCTCCAAGAAGTCGGGTAAAAGGATAGCCCATTCGGGTTTCCTTCTCTCATTGTTTCCTATACATGCCCTCTTGAAGTCTCTCACAAAAGATTCTACATCTTCTTTCTCTCTCCCATAGAACACCGGAAGCTTCCCCATTTCCAACTCCTTTTTGTCGTTGTTGTTGGAAATTTATACGGGACTCCCTAATACAACACAAACAAAACTAGCTCCATTCTAGAGTAATTCATCAATGGCAAAATGAACGGAATTGGTTGGTCCAAGATTGCCATGGCTCTCTCTTCTCCTAAACACACTATGAGCCTTACCCTCATCAACATCTTCTCGATCATTCTGAAAATGATCTCCATCTTCAGTTAGAACTTGAGCCACCTGGAGATTTCAACTTTTTGGTATCTGCACTCAATTTATCTTCAAAGCCCTCCACTAGTGACTCCAATGAGGCTTTCACGCCACTACACTCGTGTCCTAAAGGAAGTCCGGTCACTCCACAATTTTCACAATAGGTTCCACTCTTGGATTCATGGGGAGATGATGGTCCCAGATGAAGGTTTAGCTCTCCCACATTTCGTCTCTCTCTCAACCTCCGATCTTTGGTCCTCAAAGGACAACTCACAAGCTTATGACCCTCCTCTCCACAATAGAAGCAACTCTCACGTTTCGCTCTCGGGGAACTTTTTAGTGTCCTCTCTTCAAACTCCACTCTGAACTCCCTCGTGTTCGAATCCGCTGAAACAATCACGTCCAGCCCTTGAGGTATCTTAGATAACCGGATCTTCCAAAGAGGTTGATCTCCCATTTTCCAATGAGTGTCAAGTCATCCTCACTATGCAAAACACTCATGCACTCACTCTCTCGGAATGACCATAAACAAGGAAAAAGCAAATCTGAAAAGTAAAAGCAGTTTTGCTCACTTTTATACCCCCTATACTTCAGGTATCATAACTTTCTCTATAAAAATGATCTCTCAACGAAATTTGGACCCACATGTAGCTTAGCTCCTGATAAACAATTGTGCAAAGTTTCAAATCCTGATTCAATTCTTGCACGAATTGATAAGCTCTGTACACTTTTTCCCGAGAGCTATCTTTCAAAACCCGTCAAGACCCTAGCAAATTCTAAACATCATAACTTTTGATCTAGACATGATATGACTGTTATTTCAAGTGCAAAACGTATCCCATCTACTAATCTAAAATCAATAAAATTATCGGAAAAACTTTGGAAAATAAAGTTTTCCTCCCAAATACGTACTATAGCACTCTCGCCTCATCCCAAACAACACTTAAGTAAACAAAATGTACAAAATAACTTCCAGGCTATCATATAACACTACCGGATACACAAATGGTACATTACTATGCATCATGATCTCGGTTCGCTCTTCCCCCACAGTCATCTCCATATGAGTTCTCATCGTTGCGCTCTCACGGGCAATAAACTGGATTCGAAACATCTCTTCTCCTTCTAGACTGAGGTCCCGGCAACGGAACCAAAAATGTGACCTCCGGGCTGACTCTCACTCAGGTTTACCTCCGATGGCTTTTTGGAAGCTCATCATGAATCTAGAAGGACTTAGTCCCACCCTATGACCATGACCGTATTGCTCACTCTTACACAAACTCTCAAAGTCCAAGCTCTATTATGCACATTATCACCAAGAGTAAGATATCACTCAAAAGGAAAGTGATACTTTGGTAATCAAAGTCTTCATTGAATCAAGGCTCCACTCCGAACATGACGTCTCCAAGAACCAAGCTCCCCAAAACTAAGATCACCACACTATATTCTCCCAAAACTAACTTCCATTGAAAAACTACTTGAGAGGTGCTTCTCAACCTCTCTATTTATACTACTTAGAATCTTACCCTAGTAACTACAAGTAATCACCATGTAACTTTCTCTTACCAAGTTTAAACGAGGTAGAGATCACAAACCCCAATGAAAAGAGTACATGGCAACATGCAATTGGTCCACTTGGATCTTCTAGAAGCCCAACTACTCCCTAATTGACTTCTAGTGTACCAAGTCAATCTCGCCCCTAGATTTAAGGGTCTTCACCAAGTCCAACCAATGAAAACTAGTCCAAGTCAAGGGAAGTCAAGATACCCATGTGATGGAATCTATTCCTTGACTTATACTAAACAACAAAATAGAAGTTCTCATCTACCACACCAAAAGTTACTCTATATTTTCCTCCAACTTAACCATAACTAGCTAAACATAGTCATGACTAAGATAAACTTAGGCACAATTTAGATATAATTTCATTTTATCCTATATGTACAACCCTGGGTCTTACAGGACCTAACCGCCAATTAGGGGGGGCGATTGTGGTACACTTGTGTTGGTGGATGACGATCTATGTGTTATGATGTTTGATGTGACAGCAATGTATGTTGTGATGCGATATGTATGTGCACGACAGCTGTCACGACTTATGTAGCGGCATCTCTGGCTAGTTAGGTGCGCGTATGCAGGAGCAGATATAGCAGTTAGAGCCAGTTGTGCAGTTAGCGCCGTTCGAACTGAACTGTCATTAGGACCAACAGCGCCGTTAGGGGTCCTAGGGCTCAAGGGGGTAGAGTTCGAATTAGGGCTCCTTGGAGGGCAGTTTTTGAAGTTGAGACTTTGAGAGTGTGGCTATGGTCAATAGTAGCTAGTGCGGGAACCTGGAATCTTTGAAGCACAAAGTGGGTTTGGTTTGATTGTAATATCTCTTTTATGCTATGGTTATGACCGGAGTGTACTTGTGGACATTTTGAGAGTAGAAAAGATTATTGTGATACACTTGTGTTGGTGTATGACGATCTATGTGTTGTGATGTTTGATGTGACAGCAATGTATGTTGTGATGCGATATGTATGTGCACGACAGGATACCAAGACCAAGCAGTGCATCCTTACCCAACATAAGAGGTTGTGAATCAGATCAACAAAATTTGTTGTGGTTAATAAACCTATCCTGAAGGGCTGACCAAATAGAAAATATCACTCTTATTGTTCAACATCACCGCACTTAGTGATATCCTAGTATGTTGTTTAAGTTCCACTAGTAACTGACCTAATTCCAAGGACAACAGTACTAATACTAACAATATCAGATCAACCATCATACCTCTTGTGATGTTGAAAATTTGATTTTTGTTGTGAAAATGATGTCAATAGTCTCAATTTGACATCTTCATCACTTGAATCTAATGCTCGATATTATTCTAATATAATAATAATTACTCCGCATTTGTGTTGTAGATTGATTACATGAAGAAGTTGATGAAGATGATGACTTCTTGCTAAACCCTGCACTCATCACTTTCTCATCTTGTATGTTTGTAACCAATCTTGATTAGTTATAGTTAGTTAACTCAAATCATAGATTTTTCATTAAATCACTAAACGAAAAAATAGTGGTGCATATGATCCAAAAAATGAAAGTTAACTTTGGATGCTTGAGTACAAGATGAGGTGGCTACCATGCATTTTTGGAATAGATAAAGGTGTTAGATATCTTTTAGAAATTGGATAGAATAAGACAATGAAGCATGTGACTTATGCATGATAATCATGTTTCATAGATTGGATTTTAGACTCTTTTTAGTCATATAGTATATAAAACAAGGGGAGGTCTTGAGAAGACATCTCATCTTTTGAAGTCACAATGATATCATTACCTTTGGTGTTACAATGTTGAACTTAATACACTTAGCAAGACAAAACACACAAGCTCATATAGTAAGGAAGCATCTTTCACTCCATGTCTCAACTTCATGTCCAATATCACATTCCAATTTTAAACAGTTTGTGTTTCTCTATCATCCCATGGATAACACTAGTCAATTGCCGCATCCAAGTATAAGCCTCTCAAAGCTCTTCTCAGTGTTCCATTTGAACTTATGCCTCTTATCTTGTCAATTCTCACCTCATGGTAGTCTTTACTTAACCAAACAATGAAATCCCATAATAAGCTCAAAGTTATGGTTATGATAGACATGTGGAACAATCTCAACCATTTGGACAGAGTGATAAATGTTCCGCATCAAGACCATTACCATCCTTTTCATGTCAACAATGAGTTGGTGGGATGGTGTGTTGGACATGTGGTGGACCTCATCACAAGAAGGATTGCCTTCAAGGTCGAAGTATGGATCATGTTGGATCAAAATCATATGAGCATTGTCACAAACATGATCATATCATGGAATGATGTTTTGATCTCCATCTAGAATTACGATCAATGAGACTTGCCATGATATTCCTTGAAAGAGCACAAGGAGTTCAAGGTGGCAAGGGTGGTCGTAGAGGATCAACCCCTAGTCAAATGTTAACACATGAGGCTTATCATGAAGTGAACATGACATCTCGTTTAGAGCAGTTGGTGTAGAAGATTACAAATATTGCTATAGCCCAGCAAAAATCAGATTTTCAAGTTGATGCCTCTACATCATATGATGGAGATGTTGTAGAGTACATGTATGCGGCATCACAATTATGTGCAATTGTTGTGACTCGTAGTATAACACATACTACTGAGTCTAGAGGAGTGTTCGTGGAGTTGGATCCACAAAGAGGGGAGGGTAGTTGACAAGTTAGACTTTCTCAATCATTCACATTTTCTAAGGCATTGAATACCTCATCCATGGCTCCTAGACGACCTACTAGAGAGATAAGGATGCAAGCCAATGTTGATGTACTTGAAAATGGAGCAAGTAGGGCCCAACCATCAACATTGTATGAGGTAGTATCCAATGCAATATTGGGGCCGGCAAAGACTCTTGTTTATTCTCCTGTTTTCTCAGCCAAGGAGTTATTATTATTGGAGGTGTCATCACCCCATATACTAGGATTGGAAGCCACACTTTGTGAAAGTAAAGAAGATATGTTGGTTGCTTCTACTAGTGAAAGCACTAATAATATTGATCATATGATCATGACAGCTTCTAGTGAAACTTGGCAAGCTATTGCCGCTTGAATGATGGAATTATCGGCGAGGCCATCATATGAGCATACCAGATGTCACCAAGTGCAGTGATGTTGGATAATTGCAATGGTGTCTTCTATTTGGTCGGACAGTCAAAAAAGGTTTATCTATCTCAATAAGAGTTTTTGGATTCTGGTGCACAATCCCTTAGGTTGGATAAGGATGCATTGTTTGGTCTTGGTTTGCAAAAGAACTATGTAGAGAGATGTCCATTTTATATTTAGACATCTTTTGGAGGTTCTAGTAATGCTCCAACATCATAAATCACTCGGATGGAGTTGACTCTGCAAGTGCAACCAGATCATGTCATTGATAGCTTTACAATACAAGCACGTGATGTAGTTACATTTGCAAAGTTGTATGATGTATTGGTGGATGCGCCAGTGTTATACGCGATGGGATTTAGCATTGATTATTGGGAGGAGATAGCCTCTTATCTGCTAGGTTGGCAATCTAGTGAGGGTCGAGTGAATCGATTACATGTATTGGATGTTATGACTAGTCACACGATTCTACGAGTATGTGATGTTCTACCCTCATGAGTTTTGGTATTAGAGGGTCGTGATGATATGATTTGGAAGGATCATGTGCGTAATTATGCACGTGTCACCTTCCAAACATTGATGGTACTATGGATCCAAGCATGTAATTGTTCGTGCACGCTTGAGATGTATGTTATGTGGATCAGTTGGTGGAATAGCCAATATGTTGATTTGTGATTCTTGTTCGAAAGGATGGCATATGTCATGTTTGACACCTCCTCTCAATGCGGTGCCTAGTGGGGGGTGGAAATATCCTGGATGCGATAAGCATGCAAGCTGGTTTGACCGGAACATGATATGGATTGCATATATGCTACTAACGATGGGGCATTGTAGCACCTGGCCTCCTAATCTTAGCCCCATGAAGGACATATCATGTTATGGACTAGATGGCTACCTGATGTTAGAGGGACCTAACCGTTAGGGGGACGATTAAAAGACACTTGTGTTGATATATGACGATCTATGTAATGTGATGTTTGATGTGACAGCAATGTATGTTGTGATGTGATATGTATGTGCACGACAATTATCACGACTTATGTAGCGGCATCTCTAGTTAGGTAGATGTGTGGATGCATGATCATATACTGTAATAAGAGCCGATTGTGCAGCTAGTGCCATTTGCACTAGAACTGCCGTTAGGACCGACAGCGCCGTTTGGAGTCCTAGTGCTCAAGGTGTAGAGTTTGAATCAGAGCTTCTTGGGGTGCAGTTTTCAAGATTGAGCTTTTGAGAATGTGGCTATGGTGGAGAGTAGTTAGTGCAGGAACCTTGAGTCTTTGAAGCACAAAGTGGGTTTGGCTTGACTGTAATTTCTCTTTTATGCTATGGTTATGAGTGGATTATCCTTATGGAAGTTTTGAGAGTAGAAAAGATTATTGTGGTACACTTGTGTTGATGTATGATGATCTATGTAGTGTGATATTTGATGTGACAATGATGTATGTTGTGATGTGATATGTATGTGCATGACAAAGTCACTTTTGAAGTTTTTTGCTATCCAAATCAACATTGTCAATCCTACTACCAAAAGAAATTATCTTATTTCAGTTTTTTTCAATTTTTGATGTCTTGCAATTTTTATTTTACAACAATTTTGTAACTTCAACGGGATTGTTAAGATCTTCAATGCACATTTCGGACCATTAAATAAATGAATTTTGCAATTATGACATTGTGAATCTTATGCATGACAACTCTATTTCTGCACAACGTAAGTAATATTTTCTATGATCCCATCAATATTTTGAGAAAAAAACACATATGATAATTCTATAGCTTAACGCTCATATTTTTTATGCAAAAGCTTTGAAATACCAATTGTTCAACTTCAATCCGTTGGGCTTAAAATCTTTTTCACCACTATCAATCTTACACACCAAGATCATTATGAGCATTAATGCACTTGATCAATTTTTAATAGTGTTTTTGCCCTCAAATTATTTTTTTTTCAAATCAAACATTAAATTTAAAAACATAATTTTATGTATGATTAGAGACATTGCAGACTTCGTCCAGTTTTAGTTTTTTCTTTAGGTTGCACACTCCAATTGCACACCTCCAGTTACTTATCGTGGGGTTGTGATAATTAAATTATTTTATTTCTTTAATTTTCTCTTTATTTTACATTTGAAAAAGACTGTGAGGTCACTTTATTCATATGAAGATTCAAATGACTCAGTGATCACATCTTTCTCATGTGTTCTAGAGTCTTGACAGTCGAGGTATTGTCCGTTCTACTGGTTACCGTCATTTCCAGTCCTTTACCTTGATCATGTGACTCACTTATAAAGCTAATTTATACTCTGGGATATTTTCTAACGAAAGTGTTATACTGTTTCAATGAGGAGATGACCCAACACCACCTTCTTTGAGCTTTGCACTTGATGAAGCATGGCAAGGAACTGAGCTTTCGCAACTCATGGTAGCATGAAGAAAATGTGGGTTCTTATCTTAAGATAAGAAAAAACACACTCTTGTGTTTGTAGTTCAGCAACATAATTAATCTAGTATTACATGTAATGTATGAAGAAATCATTTCTAGAGTGACTTTAATAAAATAATGCAAATCAAATTCACCTGTATCATTATAGCACCAATTATGGTAGAAGAAGTTTGTTAATTCCAAATCTAGTTATGAGGACACACCTCTAGGCATTGATAATTTTTTATTCAAAATGTTTTGAAGCAAATTTCATACTTGATGTGAAGTAAAATGCTTGTAGGAGTGTAAGTACTTCATTTTTTTCATTTTGAAAATTGTTTTGCTTCCCAGATGTGGTTACTCTTTTTATATTCACAATCATGTCGATAAATAGAGTTCAAAATCTCAATCATACCTTCTCACCAAACCCAGGCATGAATTTCAATAATTGCGACATTACGTTCCTTTGGAGTACGTTTGGCCCGAAGAAAATAATAAGTAGCGGTTTTGGATGCGCGTGCCGAGTACTGAAAGAGATCCATTCCAAGTTTGGGTACATGAAATGAAATCGTGGGCCCTTGGTATTTCTTGTGCATTTGTTTGACATTGGTGAAGTGATTGGGATTCTGAAAGAATATGTATGTGTGAACTTGTGAGCCTTGTACGTCTAAGCCTCTACATATACTAGAAGATCGTCAAACTGCACTATTGGAAACATCGAGGTCGGGGTGAAGGGTTTCAAATGGGCAATAAAGTCTACGTGATGACAATTCAGTCCATATTGTAATCCTTCAGTGGACATGAGATTACTATTCTACGCAGGAAATAAACCAGAGTGCATTGAAATTAGAAATATGAGTCGTTTCAGAGTTCTTAAAGAGTGTTGTTGTCCAAATTTCCTACTGATTCTCCAAGGTAGTGAAAGATAGCTGCGCTTCCATCTGAAATGAATTTAAGAGGTGTCTGCTCTCTCTGTTGAAGAACCTGACGAGGATGGGAGACTGGTATTGTAGAGGGGATTTGTGGATAGTAACAACGAATCGTTCTTCGAGGCTGCAGTGTCTACCAACTCGACACGAGATCGGCTTTCGGACTCTTCCTTTAGTTCACGAAGCTGTAAAATGGTAGATCCCTCCTTAGTGTCTTCCTTAGTGTCTCCGGAGAATGACAATGGCTGTGCCAGCGTTAAGGCGCCTACTTGATGCTGGAGTTCAACACAGTGCTGTAAATGTTTTTCCAATATCTGCAGAATTTAGAAGGATCATCAATCACTGTTCGGCAACACATCCCTAGTAGCTGCAGTCTAGTTACAGCACATGCAAATGGATTAAAATTTCAAAGAGAACTGTTTGCGTTCGTTTATGACAGTGTACATCCGTGTTTGTCAGTGCACGAACATGTGAAAAATAGTGGAAGTTATGCAACTGGAAATCAGATAGGTGATTAAGTAGCAACTTTTTTCAGGACATGCAGAAGGAATCAGATATCGTTAGTTTCATACGAATTCAAAAACATATATTCACGTTTCACAGAAGGGAGAGCATCTGGACATACTCGGGCTTCGCTAAGACGAGACAAAAACTTTATAGCAGTGAAACTGTTTTGTAACAGACCTCAGAGACGCCTCTCAAATATGTGAGCTGGACATCGTTTTGAACAATGGAGTTTGCAAAACTGGGGTGGAGATGGTTTTGAGCATCTCCCGCTTGTTGCTCCCGTATCAAACTCGTAGATGATGAGTTGGGGTCAACAAGAGGTGAAGCAGAAGATAATCCATGCGGGAGAGAACAAGGTTGCATCGCATTTTGTTGCAACTGGCTGAAGAGTTCAGCTGTCTGTACCATATTATGCTTCCAAATCCATCTCTGGAGCACGTTGTGTTGATTTCGTACATTTACCATCATTGCTGGAGCAAACGTGTCCCGTCTTATGCTTGCAACGTTGCAAAGTTGCTCTCCACTCTCCGTTACATCCATATTCGCTGGCCCGGATAGATGTGCTTGAGGATAATTTGTTAATAACATTGGATACCTGCAAACGCAGAGCTGAATGCCTGTAAATCATCTTGCACCCGCTTTTAAGCTCGTCGTCATCTAAAAGTAGTTTTGCAGCATGAGCCATTGCAAGGAAGGCAATCTTAGATCAGGAAATATACAGGAAACTCAAATTAGACGACTGTAGAGTGTTCGAGATCGAATTGAAATGACAAGCTCCAGCCATGTATTGATTACTAGAAAGCCATGTCCCGAAAACTATGAAACCAGACCTACACGTTTCCTTTGTAGGATTCTAGTGTACAGAAACGAAACAACGGTACCAGATAGCATAGCCATGTGATAAAACTGGCAAAAGAAAAGATGACCCATAGTTGGCCGCAGCCGTCGTTGCTGCAGCTTGCACTTGTAACCAGTTTGTAGCATTCTCAACCGCAGGTTCCACATTATCCTCACCATCTGCATTTTCAACCGCGTTTTCTTGTATGAAATCAATGTCGCCTGACATCCATAACCACACCTTAGTATCGACTGTCAGAAAATCAGACGCTTTCTGAAACTGAGAGCTGCAAAAGTCATCAGAAACAGGAGAACCCCAACTAGAAGCTTAATTGTGAAATTTAAAATGTTCTTGTCAGAATGCAACACCTTCTTCTGCTTGCACCTCGTCTTCAAACTGCTCATCTTCAAGCTGATCTATAGATGGTTCATCTTCAGGGCCTAGCACCGGAGCTCGACATGTTGGACATGTGTTCTGTCTCTCCAGCCATTGTCTTAGACAGTGGACATGGAAGAGATGTCCACAAGGGAGCTTTTTAGCTTCCACCATGTCCTCACGACACACTATGCAGGTAGCATCACTACAAAATTTCGTCACGTGTTAGCATTGGACGTAGATGAAGGCCAATTTCTCATGAAAATATTAAATTATCAAATTCAACTGTGAATGCCAGAATTTTCGATGGATCCACGACGAAGCAACCATGACCATTGAAGAATGGTCATGGTTGTTTCATCTAGATCAGACGGGCATTCAACCGATTAGAATCAGGTTCCACTAATATTTTGTGAATGAGTCATAAGACACCTAGGAGTTAAGTCTTCACCGAATTAGGTCTTCTGCGTTTGCATCTGCAAAGCGCTCATTCATATTGTAGGTCAATCTTCTGTATCGTATATAATCAGCAATCCGATTTTTGAAGTTTCGAAAAGTTTCATAAAGCTCTCTGACCAAGTGAAGAGGTAAGCCATAGTTCCTGCGTCAGATACAAACTTGGTCAAAATTTTGTTGACTGAATTTGAAGTTCTTCATAACGCTAGTCAAGACGAATTTAGAAACAAATTACTTAGGAACGAGGATAAGAGCGGTAATACGTCTAGTAATCTTAGAATACGACATAGAAAGAAGAAAGTACTTACTGTGCGAACGAAAGCTAGAACTTGAGATAAAACTTTCTGAAAACTCAAATTGCACAGGCATTGATGACGAGACTCGCAAGAAACTACCCAGGCAGAACAGAACATCGAGATAAGTCATAAAATGGATAAAACATTTTCAGTACAGAAGATGTACCACAGAAGACTCAGGAGTTTAAACTAGCACGGCTTTGCGAATTGCATTTGCAAGGATTTTGAAGATGATTACATGAAAATGACGAGGAAGAATAGAAGGTAGAGGGAGAGATGCAGTAGATCTTGCACTAGCTCCAGATAGTAAAGGCAAACGGCCTTGCCAGTGAATCGTCCCTCCATGTAGATGTCTCCCATGTGAAGAGCATACTTGATGAAAGTCCCAATTGTAGTCGATACTAGAATTATGTACCTTCATGACGCCCATTAGTCCATGGGTTACAGAAGTTTCACTATTCTGTCGACACGCAAAGGAAGCACATCTAGCAGACATCAAGTTGAGAAAAGCAAAGGTTCCCGAAGGTCTTAGAAGTCATTTTTTCCAGATTGGAGGAACCTAGCAGATTACTCTGCTTTATTTCCAAACCAACGGTGTCGACTTTCGTGTATAAAGAACCATGATAACTCTGGAACTGTCTCAGTATGCCTCCTCTGACCTTCAGAGAGAAAGAGATTGTAAAGGTAAAGACTCCAGTGTGTTCTCTACACTTTTCAGACCTATTGATGAGGGCACGTAAAGTGTTTCAGATCAGTTGTAATGAGGCAATCAATGAACACGAGCATAGAAGCCTTCAGAGCCTTCTTCGGCCCGTCCTTACTATGAAAAACGTTGCAGACAAGACCACGAACGCTTTCAGATCTAGTGCTAGTTTCATTGCCGGAGTGCCTTTCGGGGTATCCGAAACATGAAAAAAATTTGAGTTCCAAGATTCGAACTTGAGTTAGCAAAATTTGAATGTTCAGTCTGCCGATTACAGCAAGTTATTTTCAAGGAAAAGTACTCCACACATCGTCACTGAATACTCAGACAAGCAGAATACATCTGTGTGCACGAAGGGTACGGAATATTAGGTTATCACAAAGAATTCAAAGAGATGGTGGCTTACGAAGACGGCCAGCAGCTCTTACTCAAACGCAAAGAAGAGGGATACGGAGGCTTCTCTGGTCTTAAGTAGGTGGGAGAATGAACGATGGAAAAATAGGCAGTCGAGCGTCAGGAGTAGCGCCATGAAGGTGCAGAGGCGTACATGTGATAGAGTGGGCACAGATGGTGTAGTCTCAATATACTCCACTCTTTTCTGAGCCAGCCAATGGTGCGCTTTTATGAACAAAAGTACTGTGATCAAGAACATGAAGTAGAGATTGAATTCGTCCCTGAAGACAGTCATGGCAAAAAGAATTTCCATAACTTCCCTCCACACCTGCTCATTCAGCCTCTCCACTTCCGTTTCCCTGAGGGCCCCTAAGAAGATCACGTTCACACATTGCCACAAGCCGCACATAGTGACGAAACCCATGTTTAGGAGGAAAAGGAGACTGATTTTGGAGTGTGACAGGTACAGCATAACCGGATAGAATTGCCGTCTTGTGCTGAAGGCATGGTATATCACTGCCACGGCACAGGCTGTACTTACTGCAGCATACGATCCAGGGTTCACCATCGTCCCCTTCGAGTCTCTCCTTTCGCGAATTATTTTACTTCTACCTGATCAGCCTTCACCAGAATCTCCAGAACTCCACGGCCAGGAGGGTCATTAAGCCTCGAGTTTTCGTTCCTCTTCTACCGGTGAACGATTGATTCTCACAACAACAATCTGATGTCTTTGAGTGAATGCACAGGACCTTCCGCTGAAACCCTACTCTGTCTTAAGTCAACATTCGTTCTTCACAAAGGCTCAAATTGGAAATTGGCAGGCCTTGTCCACGTAGCAGTAAGTCGTTTACATTCAATTTCTCTGACATTATACTCCGCGCAGATTCTGCCGTTCACAGTTCAAGAAAGCGAATATTTAGGGTACGAGAGGGCCGAAGACACTCAATTGATTATTGAGTGTCTTCAGAATAAATTTCTTGGTGTCCTCGTCATTCAGAATACTTTCCAGACATGACTCCTGCTGAGATTACATTACAACACCTTACTTCGTATCATTTCGGCTCGATACTCCATGAGAATGCAGTAAGCAACTTTCAGAGCGAAAGCGTCTGCAAATGAATTCTTAGCCCAGCCGCGCCACCATATATCTTCCAGAAGCTTCAGCAATTTAAAATCCCCACGATTTTTGGCGACCTAAGCTCTAGAATCGGAGTAATCGGTTTTCTTTTTGAAAGGCGATGGCATCAGTAAGTCAACTCCAGAGGTTCTAGGGCCCATCATATCTCCAGAGACACTTCCTGTATTATTTGATATTTGCCGACGCTGCCATTACGCTTGGGTTACAAGTCATTCAATCTCGTAAACGTAAAGTTCACTTTCCTTCTTCGCTATAGAGGTACAGAGAAGGCCCACAGACGGTTCTATGTCCACTCTCGTCATCTGCCGCATTTGGAGATTCAGAGGGCTCTTATCGTAAACCTACATCTTAACCTGGTTGCTGGTTAACTTGCAATTCCAGGTCAAGCCTGTCACCCCCATCTCCACTGTATGAAATATGTACACCATAGTTCGTGCTTTCTCGTCTAATCGCAGTTCGAGGGTAAGCCAAAGTCCACATCGAATTGAGAGAAAAAATATATATATATATTCACATACAAATATATACTTTACATGCAATACAAGGTGGGTTGTGCGACAATCTGTTCAGATCAATGATTACTTCACAAGGAGCTGATAGACTCAAAGTTCGTGTTCAAAACTGTCAGTCACTGCAATAAGGCACAAAAGACCTTCAGCAGTGGCGCTTTTTACCACGGGCTCAAAGCAGGCTACGATAGCACGCAGTAAGTGCCATGATATTTTACTTTCAACAATGGACATAGTAAAGTTTAGGTGAACGGCAGGGCTTTGCTCAGCTCTCACTCATGCATGCACTCAGGTTTGTTCGACGTTCCCCACTAAAAGCTACGGCAGAGCAATCAGTAAAGGTCACATGGCTTACCGCTGGTCCTGGGATGGTTGTAGTAGACTCCTGAGTCCTGACAGTGTCCTCATTAGGAGGGCAATCTTGTAGACCAGAAACTTGTATTCCTCGTTGTTCTCAGGGTCCCTTTGAACAACTCCCATCGAATTTCATTGATCTAACACGCAGGTGGCGGCACCCCTTTGTGAATGCTTGTAGAATTTCCGTTTCTCGTATGTAGTACGTCCAGCGAGGTAAATATCCCTACTTCTTGTTGTTGACCTCAAACTGGGATGCACCAAACTTTGAAGAATGATCCAAGACTCATAAACTACAAGTGGAATCAATAAACACGCACATCTATATTGCATAATCACACTTCTTTCTGACCGTGTCAACACTGAGAACTCTCTGTTGTACACCATAGCGATTTTTGAAGTATGATCAACGGGGCAGAAAGAAACCTTTGAAGACAGGCCATCACGTGGACAGGAAAATCGACATTTTGTCATGTATAGTGTAAGTCGCTGCAAGCTTCCCACCAAGCTTCCTGAACTTAAGATCACGAAGCGGTTGCGATGTAACCGAAGGACGACCAGTGACCACACATCGTCCAACAAGTTGATTACGCCCTGAGGCGAGATTTCCCTTCCAGTTGAGTTTCACAGGCTGTCTGTTATTTGCCACTGGGGTTTATTGGCGTCCGTCGAGAGTGCATTTTTACTATAGTGATGGTCCTCCAGGTCTGATTTCACGAGTTATTTATTGCAAAAGAAGAGAAAGAGTGATCACTTGACCGACCTCCAGTTCTAAAGTCTGCGTGCATTTGCAGTACACCTTTTGATCTGTAACTACTACAGTAATCTGCCAAAAGCGTTTTTGGTTGGATGCGTAAGCGATAAGAATCGAAACTGGCGTGCACCCGATTTGTCGTTGTAATTGAACCCAAGAGAATGATGAACATGAGCAACTGTTTAATTTAACGCATACAACTCAAAGTAAAACTCGTGACTGTTTCTTCTTTACTAAGTTAAACAACTGTTCGATGAAGAAATGTGCTGACCGCGTGCGATAAATCTCATGCCGATGATAGGTACCTTCTCGGCGTGCCCACCTTTGCTGGACTAAGTATTCACTTGTCATTTAAGTGACCGAGTAAGGCCATGTCACACAGGTGTTCTTGGCTGTATGACCACGGTCAGGAAATTGCCACTTCAGAAAATTCCGAAGAAAGGGCAAATATCTAGACATCTGGGATTGATTTGATCAATACCATGGGTTCGTGTTCAAACTCATGTAGAAGTAGTGGCAACCATTACGGTGTTCAGACATCCAAGCCGGTACATCTAATAGGGCTAAGGAATGAAACGCATGAACTGAATTCGTTCGAATATATATTTTAAGATATGGAAGAGAAACGTACCTTGTACAGTTAGGTGAGGGCACCGTGATATATCAAACTTCTTAGGACTCGACTGATGTCATGATACTTAGGATTGTACTTAAATGCCTCGTAATGGAGTCTGCCAGTGCTAGCAAAACTTTGACACGCCTGACTGACTGATCGGCCAATCACACCAGCTGCAGCTGGAGGGCCGTGTGATACCGGAATTCTGAGTTCAAGCTTTCTACGTGGTTATCGATAATCGAAGGCAGGTGAAAGAAAGTGGTGCTCAATATTCAGTTTGGAAAAAGTTCTGATTCTCACCCCCGATTGGGGGGAGTGAGATTGGGAGATACAGCAGGATCTGTAACAAATGTCCTGGTCCTACCAAACCAGGACGTTTTCCCGTCGTGGAGATGAGGATTGACGTTGTTAGGAGGCATCTGCATACCACACTTGGATTTGGGGCCCTTTCCATGGTCTGAGGCAACCCCTGCGAAGGGCATGTTTTCTTGACCAGGCAAGCGCATGGATCGTCGCCCCGGGGGTGTCAAATTGGGAGAAATGCCCGGATCTGTCACGTAAGTCTTAGAGTGACCAAAGTACGGAAACTGATAATGCTCCGGGGACGTCAGCGGAGAAATGACCCTGTTCTTCTTCGCCTTTCGCTGACTCGCGCTCTTGGAAGCTTTCGACCCAGCGCTACCACCGGAAGCACACGACCCTTTGGCCGATCCCGCCCCACTGCCTCCGCTCCCGGGACGCACAGAAGAAGGGCAAGAAGGCGGCTTCTTACCGCTACACGGCGATCCGTGCTGCGGACTGCTCTCTACGTATACAGGCCGTGAACAAACGGTGTCTGGCCGCATGCCATCGCCACTCTTCGGGCAAGATCCGCAGATAGAGCTCGGTTTCGCAATGCGCGGATCGTGTTTAATTGGGTCGCAAGCCTTCGCGGCTCCGTAGCACGTCCGGCTGGCGTTGGCAGAATTGCTCAACGGGCTCTTGGATCGCTGCGAACAGGGGGATTTGAGTTTCCCGCAAGGGCCCCGCTCGAGCTCTCCATCGTTGGGCCACTTGACATTAGCCGCGCCTGGCGCGCCTTCCCCAGAAGCCCCGGGCGACCTGGCCCTGCCACTTCGATGGCGGCAAATCTTCGCGCTTCTTAGCCCGCTCAGCAAAGTCGAGGCGCCGTGCAGGGTTTCGGCGGCATTGCAAGCCGACTGCGACTGCGACCTGGGGCCGGGCGACCACTTGGCGTTGTTGGACATCCCTTTTTCCTTGGGCCACTCGGTGGGCGGGCTCCAAAGTCCGTCGGTGGTGTGCTTGTGGGGCGGCCGGTCCACCTGTTGGTAGTCGGCCATGACGCCGTCTGGGACCTTGCCCAGCGGATGCAAGCGGTCGCTCGAGTAGCGGATGATTCGTTCCTCGTTTTCATCCATCGTAGGCCGCGCCTTTCTTCCGTCGGGCCTCCAGCCAGGAGGGTCATCAGGGATCTTGCAAGTCTGAGGAACGATAACCTTCCCGTCCGCGTCTCGATGCAGTTCCACGTAGTTGGCCATCACTCCCGGCGGACATTGGCCTAGAGGTCGCTTAGCCTCCGACCGGCTGTGGCCGGCGACAACCTGGGCGAGGATTCCCCCTCCTCCGGGTTTCATAGGCTCTATGTTGCTCGGGTCGTGTCTCTTTGAAGGTGATTTCGGAGGGGAGACCGGCTGCGGTCTCAGCAGCTTCCCGTTTTGGTCTCGAGCCAGCGGGACGTAATCGACCATCGCTCCCGACGGGCATTTCCCGAGAGGCCGAGCCGCGTCCGAGCGGCTAAAGGAGTCTGTGATGCGCGGCGGGAATATGTTGTAGTCCGTGACGTCGCTCTTGGGCCTGCCGTAGAATTCTTGGGCCTCTCCCTCGGGGGCGATCGGAGGGATAATGCGCAGGTGGTCGGAGATGTCGGTCGCTTCTCTGCCGTAATAGTACTCTCGGGACGGTGGTCTCTTGCCCCTGCTCATGAAAGTGTACATTTCCGTCACGTCCTGCGCTTGACGGCCGTGCCATTCTGTGGGTGCGTCACGCAAATCCGGATGTGCGGCATGGGTGGGAATGGTGGGGTTGAGTCTTTGGGTGACGCTCGTGCTTCTGAGACCATGGTACAGCAGGCTCGGGTTGACGTCGTTCTTTGGAGTGTCATCCCATGGACAATGCAGCTTCGGTAAAATGTGCGCATAGTCTGTCACCAGATGCCGGATGGCCCTTTTTCTTTTCGTTTCATCAGCCACTTTGAATCCCTTGTGGTACATTCCCGTCCTGTACTGAGCACGGTCCTTCGAAATCCTCGTACAGTGTCTCGGCCTCGGAGTCCATAGGTATGTCACCATCTTGCTTTCACCTGAAGAGTTCCACCACACGAGGTAATGGTGGAAACCGTAATGATCGGGTCACTAATCCCTCAAACTGAATTGTTTTCCATCTTCTTCTTGTATCTCATGTCTGCAGCCAACCACAGCTCAAGCCCCTCCTTAGAGCTGAGATTGAGGCACAAAGCTTCAGTGTTCTTTCGTCAGTGCTGCGGTCTGCATCTGTTCTATGCACAGAATCCATTTATGTTCACATTTGAAGGTGCCTCAGGTTCCTTCCGTTGTATAGTCTTTCTCTCTGCACTAATATGCTCTGTTTTCTGGCCGTGATATATCACTCTTGAACGATTCCGTCTTCGAGTGATTTGAGTAGATCTAAATGTGGAGTCAACTTCTGCAGTTAGCAATTCTCAGATGAAACCCGTTTTCAAGAGAATTTCTTTGGTTAGCTCATTATTTTCTGCGCCTTCTCTATGCTTCACGAAGTCCGCGATTAAGTCATCATGACCTTTACCCATAGATTCATGTATGTTCGAACTCGTGCACCCATGCTGCAGTTGAAAATGCCTCAAAGCTCAATTAGAAGAGCTTGTCATATGGATGTGCTGGGATCGGATTCGTGCTGAAGTTCGATTATTTGAAGGACCAAAACCTTCGCTTGCGTTTATCACACTGCTTGAGCTCTGGTTCTGGCACTGCAAGATCACGGGACTTGTGGTTTATGAATGAGTGGGGATTCGAGCAACTTTTGTCAACTTCAATTGTGGCACCTCCGATATTTGAATGCAAACGCTCCAATATGCGAGCGCTGAAAGTTCCAGGATAGGTCTTTGGCCACTAACAATTTTCGTTGCTTGAGCAAGAGACAACCGTTGCATCATCTAAAATCTCTAAATTACTGGTTAGCTAATCTCGAGGACCCTGTTGAGAAACATAAGTAGGCCTGACCAACACAGATCCGTAATTCTAAGGGCCAATTCCGTGATCAACCTAACAAATCAAAATCCCTCCGACCCTGTTTTGTAGGCCTCTGGACCAAAAAGAGAAAGAAGAACGTAGATGTGAACGGGTATACCAACATAGGCTTATTCATGTGTGCTTACATAGATCGTCAATTTGTCGATGTACTACCAAGGGATTACGTTTTAGTTTAACAGCCTACAGTCAATTATACATCGGAAAAACGGAATGAACAAAATGGAGCGTCTGAAATATGCTCTAAACCATCGAAAGATAAAAAAGGAGCTACCCAGAAACACATAGACCCATTTATGATCCGGACTTGGGAATGTATGAACTTGTGGGTAAAGAGTGACACCTTATTCAATTAAGAACAAACTCGCTAGAAAAGCTCGATGACTGTGATTCCGGATCGACACACGCATCTAAAGCTGCCGCGCTCTGTGGAAACCGAACACAAGATGCTCCTCAAGAGCAGCTGGATTTCCAGCCACTACTGCTGCGGCACACTGCCCGGGAGTCGAATAGTAACAACGAGATTTGAGTGAAGTATGCGTTTTCTGATCTGTCTGTGCAACTGCAGCTGACGCCAGTATGCCTTCATCGACTTCCGAATCCTCCTGGACTCTCGCTAGGAAGTCTAGACAAAATGGCCTCCAGAATACCAGAGCTTCGACACGTAACGGCCAAGGGCAGGTAGCCGAACGATCAGACTCCAATAGACGCGATCGAAATAGCCACGTCAGCCATACGTCCGGAGCCCAAGGCAATGACTAGGACTGCAACTGCCAAAAACACGCGCGCCCCTTCTCCGAATCTCGTCCCGATCGCATGACCAAGTTAGTATGACGTTCAGCCAGCGTATCCGGTGATGGTCCACAATGGACGAATTGTCGTGGGTCCAACTGAGCAAGCTACGCTTTTCTCTGAGGGGCGATGTTCCGATTTTCATTTCACGCAAATGGTAGATTATTGCCAATTTGCGCACCGTGAGTTCAATGAAATGGGTATGGAGTTAATGCGCAATACTCACTAAAGACATAGTGGAGGGGGGAGTTGGGCGGAGGAGGGTATGAAGATTCCGGGGAGAAAGAGTGTACTATATTTTCTTGTATATTCTCTGGCCATACTTTGCTAAACATGGAGAATGAATAGGACATTCTTTTCGTCTTTCAATTTCGGTTCCATTAGTTCCTAAATTGAAGACCATGGAGAATGATATAGTGAGATATGAGTATTTTTATTTTTTATTGTTTTGAGTAATTTTTATTCAATTAGATATATGGGTCAGGTTTTTTTTTTTTCTCATCTCTTACTTTTCCTGCATTGGTTCTATTGGAACCTAGTTGGAAAATTATGGATATCTGAATAAAAATTTATAAGTATTTTTAGATTTTAGAGTTTCTATAGTTAGCATTTTCCAATGTGATGTGGGGTGTTAGGGGGTTGTGGTTCTGCAGGTGGGAGGAGATACATGATGGAGTGTTGGGTTTGCTTATCGTTCTCTTTGTGCTAGCTATAGTTTCACTTTCCCTCATGGGGCCGCCAAAAGCGATGCGTGATACATCATGTCCAGTGTGTCATTGTCTCTTTATCTCGTAAGGGGTAAAGACCCACGTGGGAAAGATGCACAACGATTATGATTGGACTACTTGGGATGCGTATGTGAGGAGGATGGTCGCATCGACATCGGTATTTGTCACTTTGGGGAACACGCAGACTACATCGACTCCTTTGTTGAGCATTCCGGATATACCGATCGGGTCGTGGGAATGGTTAGCTTCCCATGCAGATTCGATTCTAGGGCTTTTTGAGATTAAGTTTCCATGTCCACGTTTATTCCATAGGCTTCCTCATGCATTCCATAACGAGGCTAAACTTAAGTTTTGTTAGGAGTTAACTCACGTCTTGAGTAACTCTGGTTAGTTTGACTATATTTAGTTAGACTATGGCTAGGGCTGGTACTACTATATAAGAGGGTTGGCAGAAGCTCTCTGTAACACAAATTAGGGTTATTTAGTAAAGTGACTCTGTGTGTTCCGTGGATGTAGCCTTAGTGAGGTGAACCACGTATTTCCTGTCTCGTCTCTTGATTACATGTTGCTTCTCAGTGTATTTCCTGTCTTTCGGACCAACAATTGGTATTAGAGCGATTGGGTCGTTATGTTGAGCGATTTGATCGAATGTGAATGAGGGATTTGGCAGCAGAGGAGTTCAAAGCGCTAGTCGCGTGGCTTGCATACGGGAAGGAGTGGGTGATGCAAGAGAAGGAAGGAGCTCGAGAACGAAGACACTGACATACAGACGGCTTTACACAAATGATCGAAACTTAGATTGCTGGGGAGCAGTCCGCCAACATGAGGGTGGTATCATTTTGTCTAACTACTACGGTACCTTCAGAAAACTAGATACTTCAACACACTAGTGTGATTGTGAGGAATATCTGTGGAAACGGATGTGAATGTTCACAGTGAATCGCACCAAATCGAATGTGAAAGACTTCGGGGGAGAGAAAAGGCGGAAGGTTTCGTCTTGTTTCGATTTGGTGGGATTTGTCAGATGTCGAATGTGATTGCCATCCATCTTACTCGGATCATTGTACTTCTCCACTGTCATGTGGTCTCTCCTGCTAGAAACGCTGTTGGACAATCTAGTGAGGAGGTCGTCTTGTAAAGTCCGATCCTTCTTAACAGCCTTTACCATCAGGTTGTTGTTGCCACTTGGAGAGGACGGTTCTTTGTCAGAATCTCACTCATGATTAAAGATGCGGGGAGGATTTCTCACCACCTTGTTATCTTCAAGCTTTAGATCATTTACTCGGCTAGTGCTTTGAATGGACTGGAGTTGGCTCAGAAGCTGCTTTGCATGATCAACATCTACTCCATTTACCCTAAATTTCTCTATATTTGGAGCAGAATGCTCGCTTGAAAATTGTTTCGAATCGGCGATCAAAAACCTGGAAGAAACAAATAGTGCTGACGCTGATGAGAGTAGGGAGTCAGCTTCTCCTTTGTAAAGTCCTTTGGCCACTCGGAAGTCATTCTCGAGGCAAAAAGTCGAGACTCGCTTCTGGGGCACTAACCGAAAACAAGAGAAATGCAAACCACATCATCATTGTGACAGACACCGTCTTTGCTGTACAATTCTTGTTGTGGAAGCTATCGAGAGCACTTGCAGTCCAGAATGACAATTAAAAAAAATCTATTGAAGTTTCTATTCGGCAATCTCACTAAGTGTTTTGTTAGAGGTCGTAGATTGATTAGTGTCGCATCTCCTTGAGGTAACTCATTAACTGGTGACCACCCACAAACATCAAATTTGCTTCCAGCACCACTGACATCAATCTAGCAAAAAACATTGCCCGATACCCGATTTCCTCCTTCGTGAGAGCTTCACGTTGGACATCAGTCCAGCCCAGAAACTCTGAGACTCCACCAAGACCGGCACTTGAAAGGTTTAGGTCCCTCCCTTTCTAGATCCCCTTCTTGAGCAGCGTCAAAACCTCCATTCAGCCAAAACAAGTTTCTATATCCAGCCTTGTAGAGTTGCTCACAAGCTACTAGAGATCTCAGTGCCTATTGGCAAGACACTATGACGTTCGCAGATCTGAGGAAAAAAGACGTAGCGGGAGCAGGCAGAAATGGTTATCTGAGGCTTGGAATCTATTTCGGGAAATTTTGAATATTGTTGTAACATGGCGAGTTTCGCCATGTTATAACGAGACAAGGAGAGGCAATTTTGTGTTTGATGGGTCAAGGAAGGAGCGAGTTGCGGTACTAGGCAGCTAACGCTCGGTGAGATTAGGCTGTCACATTCGTGGGGAAAGGAGTTTTTGGTAAGCATCTTTTGTCGGAGTGGATTGGAGGTGGGACGGTGTGTTTGAGAACTAGAGAGCAACAGTATCTCTTGTGGTTTAGGGATATTTTGACCCAGGATAAATTTCCAATTTATTCATATGAGTGGAAAGAGTCAAGTTTGGAGGTTCCATCTGACAATCGAACGACACAAGGGACGAGTTCAACGCCTAGACGAAACGAGATGGCAGTCATGAAGACAGGAGGAGCTGGATTTGACATTGTCAAATATGATGGACGTGGTGACTATCTTCTGTGGGAGAGGTAAGTCAAAGGCAAGTTGAAGGCTTCCGGTTTGGGCAAGTCATTGGGGCCTAAACCCTCTGCATTCGATGATGAAGACTGGAAAGACCTTCAAGAGCAAGCAGTGAGTATTGTTATACTCCATCTACAACCTTCAGTTCTGAAGCAAGTTGATGAGTATGACAATTGTACTTTATGAGGCTCTTCAGCGACGGTTTGATCGCAAAGAGTTGTCAAACAGGTTTTACACCTCCTTGAAGCTGATGAGCTTCAAGATGAAAGATTCAGGTACAAAGATACAAGATCACATTGATGCCTTTGGTGATCTTGTTATTTAGCTTCTGAATCTTGGAGAGGAAACAACTGATGATAGGAAGGCCCTTCATATGTTAAGCTCATTACCAGCTTTATATTAGTCATTATCACTAGTGTTGCTCCATCGTGATAGACAAACGATCACTTACAATGAGGTTGTAAGTGCTCTCTTGATTGATGACCTACAGCAGAAGATGATGTTGTCCTCTACTCCATCCTCTTCATCTGATACGGCACTGAATGTGACCCGTGGACAGTCACAATAAAGGAATGAGAAGGATGGTAAGAAGAAGTTTGGATCCAGAGGTAGATCCATGTCTAGGGGTATATTCCAAGACAGAAAGACTATGGTCTGTTGGAAATGTGGCAAGAGTGGTCACTTTAAGAAGGACTGTGGTGTGAAGACCAAGGCTATTGATACTCCTTTGGCCAATGTGGCTCAAAATTTTGATGAGGAGGATGACTTGCTTGAAGATGGACTATGAAGCCAGAGGTATGCCCTATGCAACTCACCAAAGGGCGTTGGTGATGTATGGATTCTGTATAGTGCTTGTTCTTATCGCATTTGTTACATTAGAGAGTTTTTTCATACTTTCTCAATATCAAACGGTTTAGTTCTTATGGGAAATGATCAACCCTGTAGAATTGAAGGTGTTGGATCTCTACAGATTCACATGTTTGATGGAGTCAAATGTACGTTGATTCACGTCAGGTTTATACCTGAAATGAGAAAGAACCTTATCTCTCTTGGAATGTTAGATTCAAAAGGCCTTGAGTGGAGTTCTAAACAAGGAGTACTTGAGGTGAGAGTAGGTGATAAGATTATTTTGAGAGGACACAAGCATAGAAATCTGTATGTGCTAGAGGGCAATACCATTTGTGATGAAGTCAATCTTATCACATCTCGGCCTGAAATGGCTCATGTTTGGCATTCTAGAATGGGACACATGAGTAACATGTACTTGACCTTCCTTCGTGATAGGGGCTTGTTACCTAGTTTAGGTAAAGTTGACATGGAATTTTGTGAGCATTGTATTACGGACAAGCAACATAGAAAAGCCTTTGATGTTGGAACTCATAGTTCCAAAGAGTTACTTGAGTATATACATAGTGACGTGTGGGGACCCTCTCCTAAAGCCTCACATTCTAAGAAGTGGTACTATGTATCGTTTATTGATGATTACTCAAGATTTGTGTGGGTTTATTTTCTCATACACAAGTTTGAAGTGTTTGCAACTTTCAAAAGTTTGAGAGCCCAAGTTGAGACTCAAATTGGTCACAAGGTAAGATATCTACGTTCGGATAATGGCGGGGAGTATACTTCTGAGGAGTTTAGAAGTTATTGTAAAGAGGAGGGGATCACTCGTCATATCACCACGGTTTATACTCCGCAACAAAATGTTGTTTCTAAGAAACTCAACCGAATAGTATTGGAGAAGGTGCGTAGTATGTTGAGACAATCTGGTTTACCATATGAATTATGGGCTGAAACTGTAAATACCGCAGTGTATTTGGTAAATCTGTCTCCTTCAATTGCAATCAATTTTTTGACATCGTTTGAATTGAGGCACAAACAGAGGGCTGATTATAGTCGTTTGAGAATTTTTGGTTGTACGGCTTATCCTCTCATACCTAAGGAGAGTAGGACCAAGTTGGATCCCACATCCAAGAAGTGTCGTTTTCTTGGATATGCAAGTGGTGTGAAAGGTTATAGGCTATGGGATCCTGTAGCTTGTAAGGTGATTGTCAGTAGGGATGTTTCTTTCGATGAGCCCAGATTATTGAAAAAGGGGGAGATATCTCATGCTCCCCGTACTAACAAGGGCAAATCTCCACTCACGGATGTTGTTGAGAGGGAGATTGATCATTATGGGTTTAATGATGCACCACAAGGAGAAGCTCTGGAACAGATGGAGCAAATTCCTGAACAACATGAATTGGAGTAGCAAGTTGTCGTTGCTGAGCCTCAAGACACATCAGATGGAGATCAACCAAGACCATCTACTAGGGGATCATCAAATCGGATTAGTAGAGCTCCCGAAAGGTATGGAACATGGGCTGATTCATCTATTCTTGAGGATCATGATATTGAAACTAAGAATGATGATGGCAATACGTTGATCTTGGAAGAAGGAGAACCTTGTTCATATAGAGAAGCTCGAGCCTCTATCAATAAGCTTGAGTGGGATATTGCTATGGAGCGTGAGATGCAATCGTTTGTTGAGAACAAGACTTGGGAGTTAGTGGAGCTTCCAAAGGGTCAACCTTTGGTTGATAGCAAGTGGGTGTACAAGTTGAAAGATAATCCAACGGATGAAGAGAAGAGGATCTTCAAAGCCAGGTTGGTGGCTAAGGGCTTCACACAAGAGAAAGGTGTGGACTACAACAAAGTCTTCTCTCTTGTGGCAAAGTATGCTACAATTCGTCTGGTATGTGCACTTGCTACTATTTGGTCTAGTTATGGATCAGATGGATGTTGTCACGGCTTTTCTATATGGATCTTTGGGGGAAGAAATTTACATGAGACAACCTACAGGCTATGAGAAGAAAGGTCAGGAGAAGTTAGTTTGTAGATTGCTCAAATCTCTATATGGATTGAAGCAAGCTCATATGCAATGGAATGCAAGGTTTGATGAGTTCATGAAAGCACAAGGATTTTCACGGAGTGTGTTTGATCCATGTGTTTACATGGAGAAGTTGAATAATGAGATCTTTAGCCTCATTATTCTTGTACTCTATGTGGATGACATGCTCATTTTGGCAAAGGAATAATCCGACGTTGATAGATACAAGAGGCAACTGAAATCTGCATTCAAGATGAACGATTTGGGTGAGTCCAAGAGGATATTAGGTATGGATGTTCACAGGGATTTGAAGAAGAGGAAGCTATGGTTAAGTCAGGGTAAGTACATTCAGCGTGTGCTTGACAAGTTTAACATGGCAGACTCTAAAGGAGCGTGGACTCCTTTGGCGGTACATTTTAAGCTCTCAGAAGCTCAATGTCCAATTGATGCAACAGATGCTGACTATGGACAAGATCTGGACAAGAGAAAGTCTACAACTTGGTATGTGTTTACACTTGGAGGTGGATGCGTTAGTTGGAGGTCTACATTGCAGAAGTGCATAGCTCAATCAACTACGGAAGCCGAATATGAAGTAGCAGCGGAAGCAGCAAAGGAGGCTATGTGGTTGAATAGACTTATCATTGAGATGGGATTGAAACATGATGTTGTATATCTCCATTGTGATATTCAGAATGCCTTACATCTTGCAGCAAATCAAGTGATGGATAGCAGGGTGAAGCACATCGACATCAGATATCACTTTATCAGAGATGCAGTTTCTGATAAGTAGGTTGAGCTAGTCAGGATTGACGGTAAACTCAATCCAACTGATTCTTTGACCAAAGTTATTCCTTTAGAGAGTTTTAGGAGGCATTGTGCTACTATGCAGGTTTTGCACAAGGAGCACTAGTAGAGTTACGCTAGCAATTGTTTGATTCTTGTATATACTTTACTACTTCCTAGTTAGGCTACGGCTTAGTTCTAGTTAATCCTTGTTTACAGGAGGGCCTATGCTTTAGGTTTCCTTCTAAGAGTTCCCGCTGAGTATGTATATGGTGACAAGAGTTAGAGACCCCAAGACATGAGTAGGGGGGAGATTGTTAGGAGTTAACTCAGGGCTTGACTAACTCTGGTTAGTTTGACTATATTTAGTTAGACTAGGGTTAGGGCTGGTACTACTATATAAGAGGGTTGGCAAAAGCTCTCTGTAACACAAATTAGGGTTATTCAGTAAAATGAATTTGTGTGTTCAGTGGACGTAGCCTCAATGAGGTCAACCACGTATTTCCTATCTCGTCTCTTGATTACATGTTGCTTCTCAGTGTATTTCCTGTCTTTCAGACCAACACTTTTCGCTTATCGCTCGATCGATTGGCTTGCGATCCCATGGATGAGTTAGCATGGTTTTGTTTTTATTACTTCTGCAATGGTGTCTACGTTATAGTAGAGGGGGACGTGCTTGACATAGGGAGATGGTAGCTAGATTTTGGAGATTCAAAATAGGGGATTGGGCTATATTGTAGGAGGAGTCTGTTCGGGCCACACACGTTAGGAGTCGGGTTCAGTCACATGATACTTCTGATTCGGTGCAATTGCCACGGTGTAAGATCTTGGGGCATGCGGGAAAGTATAGTAGGGCTGCATGTGCTCTTTATCCTTTGTCCATGGCTAGTCCTACTGAGGAGATGATTTCCTCTTTACGCCTCCTACATTCACCCATGGGCAAGGAGATACCATGATTGGTATTGGAGTATCAGCCATAGGAGCCATTATATCTTGATAGATCATTATTTGCCCATTCTCTATGTAGAGCTCCACGTTTATCCTCAAGGTGTTTCTCACGGATGGTATATGAGCATCTTCGAGATTGCTTTTAGGCGGATGATACCTCTAGTGGTTTCATGGAGTTGTTCTAGGTGGCAGCATCAGTTGTGAGAGGGGAAATTCCGTTGTCAGTTAGTAAGGTTCTTGGTGTTAGTCAGCTTCTCGCGATGGAGAAGTACACTGGGGGCATCAGACCGATTGCTATTGGAGAGGTCTTATTGCGATTAGTCAGTCGTACCGTTGTCTTGGAGCATCGCTCACACTTCCAGGAGCATCTTTATCCACATCAGTTTGGAGTCGCCGCACCAGAAGACTGTGAGGCGGTTTCGTTGGGCATTAGAGCACTTCTAGATATCCATCCAGATTGGGTTGTTTTGCAGGTGGACGTTTAGAACTCTTTTAACAGCGTCTCACGTGCATCTATTTTTAGAGAGCTTAGAGAGGCTGGTGGACCCCCAGCAAGCCTCATTCCTTTCGTATGGTCTTTCTACGGTTCACATTCTTCTCTATTTTATTAGCATGACTTTTCCGAGGAGGGAATCACCGTTCTACAATCCGCCATTGGTACTCGACATGGAGATCCTTTGGGAGGATCCCTATTTTTCATGGCTCATTATAGAGCTCTTTTTTGTTCTTGTTTTGGCGTGTCTTGGTTTGTGTGTTCCCCTCCTTAGCGGATGATACACACATTGTGGATCATGTAAACAACATTAGGCAGACCTTTGATTACTTGACTACCGAGCTTCATCTTGTAGGTTTGAGAGTCAAGGTGTCAAAGTGTAGGGCTTGGTCTCCTTTGGGCATTCCGCCTCATCTTCAGCTTCCAGAGGGATGTATGACATCGACGGACGGTTTACGTATTCTAGGAGTGCAAGTAGGGTCTGAGGATTTTGTTTCACGCTACCTTGATATTGCACTTGCCGAGGATGTTTTGCATGTAGACGACCTTCCTCTACTAGGGGATCCACAAGTGGCGTTTGGTATACTGTCATCTAGTATTGTTCGTCGACCCACCTACCTTCTTTGCATGGTTGCTCCTTCACCTACATTCATATCACGTTTGGCAGCCTTTGATAGGAGGATCATGGGCATCTTTGGTGACATTATCAGACCAGGGGCATTAGAGTGTGTGACAGGAGATTTGGCAAGGAGACAAACATCTTTGTACTCCCTCATGAACATGTTGAAGTCGATGTACATAGCTCCATATAACTCCAAAGCTAGAGGATCAAAGAGGTGACCTCTCTGCATACCCCTTATGCTTTGAGACCTTGGCTGATGCTGATCCACTCGCCGTCCATGCTGAAGGATGGTGATCAGTGTCTCTAAAATTGTGTCACGAGTAGTATCGGTAACCACCACATCAATAAAGTACACAATAAAATTACAAAAAGGATGGGAAGAAGCCATCAAAAACTTCATGGATGAAACCAAATCGGTAACATGGGGCTATGATCCAATAGTATCATAATGGAAAATATGTCCTAGTGCATCTAAGATATTCCAAATATCTAGATCAAACTGTCTACAAACAACACAAGCATCGCCTAACGTGATTGCTCTCCTATGGATTGCACCAGCTAATGCTCTCTTTAGAGCAATGGAATCACTTTACCTAAAATAGGCTATACAATAAGCTAAAGATAGTAATATCCCCACTGCATAGTATAGTAGTCTCTCGCGCACTCCCTCATGAACATGTCAAAGTTGGTGTTCATAGCTCCATATAACTCCAAAGCTAGAAGAACAAAGAGATGACATCTTTGCATACCCCTATACTTGGAGATCTTGGATGTTGCCGTTCCACTTGCCGTTCATCTAGAAGGATGGATGATCACCCCCTCTTAAATTGTGTCACGTACAGGATCGGTAACCATCACGTTTGCCATAGTAAACTCTTCGTTAGGTCGAACAAACTATAGATCTATCCTAACTCTAGTCAACAGCAAGGCATATCAAAGCTCCCTTCATGTGATATATCCACCCTCTCGCGCCGTAGCAAACACCACATCCCTAATGGCATCATGGGTAGATATCCTTGGTCCTCTGAACGAATCATATGAACGACTATTGCATCTAAAGTGATACTTGTAACTCTAGTGAATTGAGGAGGGACCACTCATATAGTTCAAGAAATTCTAAAGTTGAGAGATACCTCAATGGTTTCTTTTTCTCCATATATAGTCCTCAAAAAGGTACAATCTAGATAAGGTTACATAACTATCATCCATTCAATTCCTTGTGGATTGATGATGTGGCGGGCATCACTATGAGCACACGGATTGCTGACATGTACTCCAACTAAAGTGATTGCATCTAAAGTGATACTTGTAACTGTAGTGAATTGAGGAGAGACCACTCATATAGCTCAAGAAATTCTAAAGTTGAGAGATACCTCAATGGTTTCTCTTTCTCCATATATAGTCCTCAAAAAGGTACAATCTAGATAAGGTTACACAACCATCATCCATTCAATTCCTTGTGGATTGATGATGTGACGGTCATCACTATGAGTACACGGATTGCTTACATGTACTCCAACTAACACACTAATTAACACACAAGAAATACAACTTAAAGAGCACATGGATTGCTGATGTGGCATCTTTAGATATTTCACTAATAGTCAACTCAAGACTATCTATCTCCACCTTGTGTTACCTCTACTTTAGTTCTCACTAACTAAAGATGATTATAATATCACACTCACATGTGAGTAATAAAGATGTAGATGGATGGATCAAGCCAAGATGAAACCTCATCGCTCTAGAGAAAGTAGCTTGTGTGAGGTGGAAAGCCCTAATGCATGGTTGAGCCAAGATCCACGAGCTTGCACCCTTGTCGGAACAAGAACATAGAGGAGCCATGGTAGTACGAGAAGTGACCGATCCATTAAGAGTGAATGTAGAGCCTACTTAAACTGTCAGTCCATCAAGGTAGATTGTAGATCTCTAGTCCAATTGGTGGACAAAGAGGAAAAAGACGGAAGCTCATGTTGTACCTCAAGGGGTAAAGCATCTCTTGTATATCATAAAAATACATGTAAAGAAAGTGATCATGTATTCACGTCCATCGCATATATCTCAAGGATGGACCTATTGGTAATCACAAATCGAGAAGATAAAAAAGGTGCCGAAAGTATCCAACTAGCTAAAAATGCTATAGATGCAATCTTCTCCATCTATTATAAACTTATTCCTCCACACAAAATTAGCAAAGATATTTGTCACCGTGTCAAATCTCTTGTCATACATTCCAAGTTCCATGGTTTGATAATGTCACCAAATATGCCCATGATTCTCCTATCAAAGGCTAAAAGCGTGATATGTGAAGAAGGAACCGTGCGAAGAAGGTAGGTGGATTGACAAGCAATACTAGATGAGAGTACATCAAATGCCACATGCATATCCCCTAGTAGAATAAGCTCATCTACATGCAAAATATCCTCCACAAGTGCAACGTCTATATAGCATGAGATAAAATTCTCAGATCCTATTGGCAATCTGAGAATGCGTAAGCCGTTTGTCAATCTCATACATCCCTTTGGAAGCTAGTCCAAAGGAGATCAAACCCTACACTTTGACACTTTGACTTTCAAGCCTACAAGATGAAACTCGGTAGTCAAGTAATCAAAGGTATACCTAATGTGGTCTACAGGATCCACAATGTGTGTATGGAGGGAAATACATAACCTAGCACACACAAAGCAGTAGAAAAATGAGCTCTATAATGAGTCATGATAAATAGGAGTCCTCCCAAAGGATCTTAATGTCGAGTTCCAACGGCGGATTGTAGAACGATGACTTTCTCTTGGGAAAAGCCATGTTAATAAGAGAGAAGAAACACTTCCACTATATCTACAGAGCAAAAAAGACTTTGCAGGAAATTACTTTCATAACATATGGACACGAAATATTAATAGAAACATGGATGTATAAACGGGGTCCTATGCCCCTTGATTTATGACAAAGAACTACAACCATCTTTCTGCTTGGTGAAGAATGTTAGCGTAAATCATCAAATCCATCATACATAGTGTTGGCCCTTGTGAATGTGTCCTCTTGGGATTCCCATAAAACCATGAGTGTTTATTGTTTATTATTTACACAAATCAATATATATTTTGAACCTAGCAACATAAAACCTCTCACAAATAAAGAAGTGTATATTCAGTCCGAATCTTATATATGTATGAAGATTACAAGTAGATAAAACTTTATAAATCTTCTGAAACTAAAGTTTTTATGGATCCCACATTTAAATTTGTAGAGTATCTCACTAAAATATTATACCTATCACGCTCTAGGACCAAAGATATGATCATTTGTGTACAATCTAACTAATTTATCATCTATACAAATACTAAGTACAAGGTTTTCTAATATACAGTACATATATGTCATATGCTACATTTAACTCATATCTACGTATAGAGCAGTAGTCCAAGATACTTATCTCGACTTACTACTGTACATGAATTGCACATATGAACACTACAACATAATTCTAGCTAAATCTTGGCATGGTAAACTGCCTATCTAGATGTCTTTTGTTGGTTGAGAAAGAATGGGGCAAAGCGCCTCTCGTGGTATGGAGCCAAGGCCTGGAACAACAAGGACGCACCTAGATAACAAAAAAATTGTAGGTACAGAGGGTTGTCTTCCTATCTGAGTGATGTGAGTTTACCATACCACAGTATACAGAAAGTGGTGACTACCAGATCGGATACATGGTTAAAATCACCAAATAAGCCCACCAAAGGCTGCTCTCCGGCCCGGCTATGTTGAAAGCCCCAATTTCACTCTTGCCGGAGTACATGTCCTTCTATCTTCTATGTACAGTTACTGATATGCTCTCGATTATATCACAATTTTCACCGACATGCTGAGATTTTGCATTTCTTGCGTCCATCGTTGATCATCCTTCGACTTTCTGCCAACGAAACATCAGAAGCCGTAGATGTTTCGTTGAGCTTGCAGCTCAGACTGTCGTAAGTATGTAGTTGCATCGGTGCAATCTACCTCTCAAACAACATCCATGTGGTTTTGGGGAGGCTATGGCCAAACATATATACTTCACATGGACAACAAACGATCCATAGGGCGGATCCAGACGCAAATTTTCAATTTGAATATGCTAGAGCGTTGTAGAGTGCGTGATTCATCAATGTCGAGTCGTTGTTATTAACGGTATTCAGGTAGACCTGCTGCAGCGTAATGTCGCATAGTGCCTCATTTGAATTGATTTTTTTCACGAATCACGTTATCCAAATGTCTATTGCTCGACGCCTCCATTTCAAAAAGTAATACACGTTACAGAGCTATACACAACCTGGAATTAAGATCCGCTTGTTAAACGACAGAGCGAGAGACTTGACTTCTGACAATTTTAACATACATGTTTACATTACCACAGTAATGAAAAGTCCTTGAACCTGATTTCTATTTATAAATGAACAAAATTATATCATTTATATTTTTGTATATAAAATTTACGTATATTATAAAAGAATAATCCTCTATAATGAAATTAATATATATTTTCAACGAAATTAAACTGAGATAAAGGGTTTTGATGAATGATAGAAAAATTCGCATTTCATATTATCTATGTATTCATTAAATTCAAACTGTTCTCACGAAATAAACTTTTGTCATAAAAAAATTGAAAATTTATAAATAATAAAAGAAAAAAATTCAGTAGCAAATATGATACATTTCAAATGCAAAAACTAAACAATTAAAGTATCTTTAGATACAATGATAATGAAAGAAATAAACAATATGAATGCAAATATAAGACAATTAAATCCAAAAAATAATTATTTTATAAAATCGACTTAATAATTAAGTATTACATCTTTAGAAACTGTAAATATTTTTTCGGATCAAAGAATGAACTATCCATACATCAAATGAACTATATAAAAAAAATTATTATCATATTCAAAAAATTGAATAACTCAAACTGCCTTCTTAAACATATTAATGTTAAAACAATCATCATTATTAAATTTCAAAAAAAAAAACCTATATAATTTAAAAATCAAAAATTGATAATTTAAAGATTTTTTAATAAAATAAATAAATAATATTCAAAATTAAAATTTAATAATGAATATCCATGGATTATTTTCTAAATGTCACACAATACTGAATGAAATTTAATGCATAATTATTATCACAATAAATTGATGTCATAAAAAATTACCAAGATAAAAAAAATTTGAATTAATTTACAACTAGATTTAAGATAAGTCTAATAACTTTAGAGGTTGTTGTAATTGTCTTGATAAATTTAGTTATATAATCAAAATAAATACAATAATGTATGCATGGATTTACATCACCTTCTTAAGCTTTGTATTTTCACTTATCATGCTCAAGATTGATGGTTTCTAACGATTTGGCAAACCCACAAACAATATCTAGAATGAATCATTATTTCATCAAATAATCAAGAAACTTCCCTTACGTCAATGTCAACAAACTTCTTTAGCTTTTACAAATTATCAACAATATTTTTTCTCTCTCAACTCAGTTTTCTCCAAGTTTGAAATCAAGAATATTCTTTTCATCATTAATTCTGGTATTATCTAATTTACATCCACTATCATGATTAACACAAGGTTAAAATTTTGATGATGTGTTGCTATCAGAAAATTGCTCTTCTGCTGTACCATTCTTAAATAGATTTATGGCATCTTTCTTGTGCTTGATAAAAAAGTCAAAGTCATGAAACTTTTTGTGAAAATTATGACACGTTAATCTCAAATGAACAAGATAAATCTTAAGATAAAAATTATCTCCATCTATTTTGCATGTGTATTGTCATAAGGAGAAATTTCATGAAATAGTTAGAAATGATCACATCATAGTGTATTGCTTATTTCTCATCCACTTACTTTCATAAGGCCCAACCATTAAGGAGCAAAAAGCACAAGTTGATACTTTCTTTTACTTGATATGCAAACACATTATTCCTCATGAAGAATCAAAAGGACCATGTCAAACTATGACAATCAAATTCTTAATTTTCAAACCTTGATTTATTGCAAGAAATAATTTACCTATTTACAACTTTTTGAATAAAAATTTGCATAACTTTCAGTATTTGTGCTTCAAATATTTTTGCCATCAACTGCATCAATATAGTCATATTTTTGTTCTTCAAATGGAGATGAACTCATCTCCATTTGAAGCACAAATCCTCCATTTGAATATTCTTTAAATATATGGTTCAATGTCAAGACCATTAAATGTGTTGTTAAAATTGAGTACTCTTATGGAAAGTGCTTGATGAAATTTTTCCAACAAGACTAAGATTAACAAAAAAGTGTTTAGTGTCAGATTGGATTGCTTTTGATCTCAGAATGATACATTTAAAATCTCAATAAAAAGTTGTTGGAAAGACTTTTGTAATGAAACTACTATGGTTGCAAACAACCGAGCATGCTAGGAATGTTGATAGAGTCCAACATACCTAAGTCACAAACAAAATCAATTTCTAAATGATGGGGTTAGAAGTAGCTTTGGGTTTGCCCTAGTTGGGTTCGTCCCTAGTTTGTTGGCATAAAGTTGTGTTTAAAAGCTTATGACGAGACAAACCTATTCCCACAAAGATTGTGGCAAAATCCCTTGAAAAGTTATGAACCATTTTTATGATTGAAATCCAAGAAAACTCGCAGTAGATTCAAGTATAATTTTTGAGTACCAAGAAGTATGTGGTGTCTATGAGTGTTTTAGGGAGCAATAACGACCCCTCAATCAACCAGAGCCAACTTGGTCAAGAAAATTGTAGTTAGGAAGATGTTTAGGATTTAAATCTTAATTTTAATTACATTGTTTTGCTCACTCGATCTTTTAATATTTCACATTTTTTTTAAAAGCGTGTTAATTCCCATGTTTAAAGGTGATGAATCCCATTTAAATCATCATTTATCATGATTTTTTGATGTAATCTCATTAGCTTGGACAAGTCATTTAGTTCATGTGGCAATTCCATAATCAAGAGTCAAACGCGTAAGATTGGATAATTTTGTATAACTAGTAATTTCATCAATCTAGTGCCAATAGTTTGCCAAGTTCCACTAGTAGCAGTCTCCATTCCATAATCAACAGTACCAGTGTTGTTAGTTCTAGATTCAACCAATATATACTCTTTGCTTTCCCAAAGTCTGGGTACCAACCATGGGATGATTACAGCCCCAATGTCAATAAATGATTTGCTAACAAACATGAGAATAAACATGAGTATTTGTTGCCTCCAACATTGTGTTGGATGCTAACTCACACAATATCGATGACTATAATATATTTGCTATATTTCAAATTACATCAACATTGATTTCTATCCTCACTTCTCAATTAGGCCATTTATGAGCCATGAATGAGATATTCAATGCCTCATACAATTGAAAGATTTAGGAAGGCTGACTTGCCGGCCAATCTTACCTCTTTGTGGATCCAAATCCACTAATGCTCCTTTAGACTCAATAATCTATGTTGCACGTTGAGTCATAGAAACTACATATGATTGTGTTACTCACACATGAACTTACAACATCTTCATCATAAGAAGTAGAAGTACTAGCTCTAGACTCTAATCTTTGCTAGGATATAGCCAAATTTTCTATCTTTTGCTCCACTTGCTCTAGTCGAGAAGCCATTTTCACCTCATCGGACTGCTGTTCTATCACCATCCTTGCCAATATGAACTCCTTGTCCTCTTCTAGGGACTGGCATGATAACTCTTCCAAATTGCAAATCCAGATGGAGATCAAAACATTGATCAATCATGTAACCATGTATGTGACAATGCTCATATGATTTTGATCCAAGAGGATCCGCTCTTTGATCTTAAAGATAATTCTTTATGTGATGTAGCCCACCACATGTCCAACACACCATTTTAGCAATTGTTTGTTGATATAAAATGATGACACTAGTCTCGATCCAAATCTTCATCACTCTCTTATTGACCATATTTATGGGGCCACCAAGAATCCCAAACGATATTTTGATATATTGGGTATCATTGAGTTGGATGATTTCATTTATGAGTTTAACTCATGTGTGACTTGCAACAAATGCACAACTCTATTTTTTAGTTTGTTTATGGCTTAGAAGGTATTATTCAAGCATTTGAAGGATCTGCCGATAGAAGATTATCATGAGTTATGGCGTGAACATCCTAAAAAGATTGAATTTTGAAAATAATACTAGTATTCAAAATACATCCCTATTACTTCAAGTATAATGTTCGATGGATGAGTTCTTTTGTATCGATCAACCCTCTTTTGGAGTTCTTTGTCTGGCTGAGCAGAGACTACCAAGGGGTGAGGACTGACAACCTAAGAGGCTTGCATGAGTTTTAGTGAAAGGATTGGGAGAATCTTCAAGATATGTATACTTGGATATGTGGGTTGATTAATGTTATATATGGGGTGACAGAGGCACATGTTGTTCAATATTGATATGAGATATTGGATATGGAGTTAAGACGTAGAGTGACATATGCCATCTTACTACATGGGACATCACCTATGATGGCCATTGTGATTTTTCTGGTTGAACATATTGAGCTCAACACGTAGAAAGAGAGAGTGGTGACTACTAGATTGATCAAGTGGTCACCATCTTTATCAACTCCTTCACATTACCCTAAATCCATAGTGGTTATGATAGACATGTGGGATAGTCTCAACAATCTTGGAGTGTATTCGCACTCCAATATATCATCAAGCTTAGCTCCGTCACTTTCTAACACCAAATCATAGTCTTCTGTAAAGCTCAATGGCCAAGGTTGGTATCCACTCTGCTACATGTTCATCACTGCCAAAGTAGCAATCTCTCCTTAGGAGAATTTCATTGTGACACAAGTGTATCACCACTACAACTGCAATAGGTTGTCATAATTTATGTAGCACCGGTAGGTACACGTATGCATGAGTAGATACAACAGTTAGAGCCGGTTGTGCAGTTAGCGTCGTTTGCACTCGAATTGCCATTAGGAGTCCTAGGGCTCAAGGGCTAGAGTTCGAATTAGGGCTCCTTGGAGGGGAGATTTTGAAGTTGAACCTTTGAGAGTGTGGCTATTGAATTTTTTACATCGGCATCAAATGGTACAACTTGTACATTGACATGACAATGGATTATACATGTTCTTCCCAATTATAAAGTTTAAGTTCTCATCCATCATGCACACATAGGTAGACGAGTTGAAGAACGATCAAACTTTGATAAATGCATGAAATAACATTTCAGCTTCCAACATGATGAAGTAGCAACAGAATAAAAAAAAATGACAAATCTTATCAAAATATGTTAAACCTCCATAATATGCAAGCACCTTGATCAAGAGAAATAAATAACATAGCTAACCAAAATTCTACAAAAATATGATATTTGGAAATAGAAGAATCACTCATGATGTATATTTTTCATGCATGTTCACTATTTAATCAAGTTACAAAAAGGCAAGATAACAACTAAGAGTATGATGATGACATATGATGAGATTTGATGCATCCCATAATAAATACAGATTCTTGTTTGATACAAATCAATTCTGTTCATGTCCTTACTCCAAAAAGATTTTCTTTTGTTTTTTGCTTGTTTATTCTTATTCTTTTGAACAGAGATAAAAAATATTAGTCCCACCAATTACTTTATCAATTTGCTATCTTTGATGTTCCATATGGATTTGTTTGACAAATATCTTTATAGGAACTAGTCATCATGTACTATCTATTCCTATAAATATTTATTCTTCCCACAGCTTGATCACATCCAATTTCGTATGGATCTCCAAAAGGTATTGCTTTCATGCATTCATGAAACATTTCCATATGAAATTGTCATATAGTATAAAATTTTAACATAGTTGTTATTCCATGTAAGACATCAACAAAATCACATTTTAGATAATTTTGATCATGTTTGAACACATATTGTGTGCTCTCCTAAATATTATTCTTTTTACATCATGGGCACATCCAATTTTGCATGGATCTCAACAATTAATGCTCTCACACATTCATGAAATATTTCAAAATAAAACTGCCATATATTGAAAGATTTAACAAAGTTATTACTTCATGTGACACATCAACAAAGTTACAAAATAAATAATTCGTAATAAACCGTACTGGTAATTGACTCACTGAGCCCTTATTAGAATGCCAATCTATCCAATAAGAGATTGTCTCCTCCCAATAATCAATGTTAAACCCCATCGGGTATAACATTGTCGTACCCACCAATACATCGTATGCCCTTCAAGTGTAACTCCATCACGTACTTGTGTTATAAAGCTATCAATGACATGATGTGGTTGCACTTGCACAGTCAACTCCACTCGCGTGATGTATGATGCCAATGCATCACTAGAACCTCCACATCGGTCTTTCGCAAACCAAGATCAAGCAATGCATCCTTATCCAACATAAGTGATTATGCACTAAAATCCAACAACATTTGTTGAGATCAATAAACCTTTCTTGAAGGTCTGACCAAACAGAAGACATCACTCTTGTTATCCAACATCATCACACTTGATGATATACTGGTATGCTTGTATGTTGACCTCGCTAGTAACTCTATTATTCGAGCGGCAACAGCTTGCCAAGTTTCAATGATAGTTGTACTCATCCCATGATCAACTATATTAATGATAATACTAGAAGCAATCAACACATCCTCTTTTCTTTTGAAAAGTGTGGCTGTCATTTCTAATACATGGGATGATGACATCCCCAACATCAATAAATCCTTGGCTGAGAAAACAGGAGAATGAACAAGAATCTTTGCCACCCCCAACATTGTGCTAGATGCTATCTTAGATGATGTTGATGGTTGGATCGTATTTGCTCTATCTCCAAGTACATCCATATTGATTTACACCCTCATCTCTCCAATAGGTCGTTTAGAAGCAATGGATGAGATATTCAATGCCTCAAACAATGTGAATGACTGAGGAAGTCTAATTTGTCGGCTAGCCTCCTCTCTTTACGGATCCAACCCCAAGAACACTCCTCTAGAATCAATAGTATATTTTACACTATGAGTCACAATAACTGTACATGGTTGTGTTGATGTGCACATGTACTCTATAACATCTCCATCATATGATGTAGAGGTATCAACTTCAAAATCTGACCTTTGTTGGGCTATAGCCATACTTGTTATCTATGCTCCAACTGTTCTAGTCGAGATTTCATGTTCACCACATGACTAGCCTCATATGCTAACACTTGACTAGGGACTTGTTCTCTATACCATCCTTGTCATCTTGAACTCCTCGTCCTCTTCTAGAGACTACCATGGCAATTCTCACTTATTGTTATTCTCACATGATTTTGATCCGACATGATCTTCTACCTTAAAGTCAATTCTTCTTGTGATGTGGTCCTCCACATGTCCAACACATCATTCTAGCAACTGATTGTTGATATGAAAAGAATGGCAATGGTCTTGATCCGGCATCTTCATCACTATGTCCCAATATTCAATATTGTCCCACATGACTAACATAACCATTCTGACTTTGTGTTGTAGAATGATAATGTGAAGGAAAAATTGAAGTTGGTAAATACTAGCTGAATCCAGTTGTCATCACTCTCTCCTCATACATATTGAGCTCAATACGCTCAACAAGATAAAACACAATGGCCAACGTAGGTGATGTCTCATGTAGTAAGGTGACGTCTCTCACTCTATGTCTCAATTCTTTGTCCAATATCCCATACCAATATTGGATAGCTTGTGCCTTTGTCACCCCATGGATAACACTAATCAACTAACGTTTTCAAATATATGACTCTTAAATACACTTTCCATTCTTTCATTGAAACTCTTGCAAGCCTCATAGATTGTCAATCCTCACCGTTTGTTGTCTCTCTCAACCGTGCAAAGAACTCTAGAATATGATTAAAAGTTGGGACTCTTTCCAACTTGACTACCTCCAACGGTATCATTAGTGCTAGGTGTAGAGGATGAATTTGCATCACCAAACATTGTATCCAATATAATAGATTTGTAGTTTGGAGACGAGTATTGTCTCCACAACTCAGTCTTCTTAAGATGTTCATGCTTGAACTCATGATAATCATCCATCGGCGAACCCTCTAAATACTTGAATAATAACTCCCAATCCATAAACAGACTAAATAACGTAGAGTTGTGCATATATTGTAAATCACACCATGAGTCAAATTCTTGTATGAAGTTATCCAACTCAATGGTACCAACTATATTCGAATATTGTATTGGACCATATGTGGCCCCATAGATATCATCCATGTCTCACAACAAAACTCTGAGTACACACACATTAAGATATCATCAAGCTCAATTCAATCACTTTCTAACACCAAATCAAAGTCTTTTTTGAACCTCAAAGTCCAAAGTTGGTACCAAACTCCGCTATGGATGTCTCCATTGCTAATCCAAGTAGTAACACAAACAAACATGATGCACAAACAGGAAGCAAAGATGGACGTATATCAATCATAAGAAACATAAGTAATAATATTCAATCTCAAAAACATCCATCAAAGGATCCAACATAGTCTCAAGAATGCATTTAAAAACACTGAAATTTAGTTTTGGAGGCTTTATGCTCTCCAGATTGATAATCTAATGTTGGGAATGAAACATATTCTTTATTTTTCGCTAAAAGACACAATGTGAAACTTCTACATGATTTGAAAAAACTTCAAATCTAATTTCATACCCCTAAAAGTCAAAATTTAACAATTCTAACTTTGTGTTAAATGTATCTATCGCCATGCAAAATAATTTAAATCTTCTATCACCTCAATAAATTTGAGATCAAACGTACAATATATGATAATATCATAGCATATCGCTACTACTTTTTACCCAAAAACTTCAAAATACCAAATCTTGAACTTGAATCACTTTTGTTCAAAATCTTTTTTGACCAATCTCTATTTTAAGTCTCAAAATAACTATGAGCATTGACCTACTTTGTCAATTTTAATCAACGCTTTGGCCCTCCAAAATTCTTGATTTGGATAAAAGCACAAAAATAGAAAATACATGAATTCAAAATTGATCACCCCAACTTTGAAAAGACTCTACTTCTAGATTGCCACCATGACATTCACTCTATCAATGCCTTGCACATTCTACAACAAACATATCAAAACTACTATAGATCAAAACTTGCCAAAATACCTTCAGTGCTTCAAGACTTCTGAGTTTTTGAAATAATCTTTTATCCTCTCAAAACATCCACAAGGACACTCCACTCATAATCATAACATAAAAAAGAGATTATAGTCGAGCCAAATCCACTTTATGACTCAAAGACTTCAGGTTCCCAAATTATATATTCTCCACCATAGCCACACTCTTGAAGGAAAAAAGGTTAGAAAGATGACAACAAGAGCTACTAGAAGGGCTTAAAAATGGAATGCAATTGAATGAATTGTCAATACAATCTTATGATTAAAATTTGAAGAATGAAATTTAGATCATGAAGTATATTTGAGGTTATTGTGAGAAACATACATGAGTTTTAACAAATCTAATTCAACTGACATATAATTTATAACTCATGCTTATATTTGGATTGAAATTTCAACTCAATTGGATGAGTTTTGAGTATAGAATGATAACGTGAAGTTTGTATATACAATCAGAGTTGCATGATTGCACAAATTGTCACGAAGAGAATGCAAAAATTATAAGTTTTGCTATCAAAAATTTTTTTCATAAAACTTTCTAAAGTTGAAGTTTAAATAATAAAAAATCTGTACAATTTATTATGATGGAGATATTTGGCATAGCAAAGAGGAAGTTTCATAATATCATCAAGAGCAAGCAACAAATTTCCAACGAGACAAAGTTGAAACAAAGTTGTAAGGGATGAAGAGGAGACATTGGTAGAGTGTTGTGGAGTCAAATGTCAAAAAGTTCGCTTTGAGAATGAGGCTAATGAAGAAGAAGCAAATGTCACTAGTAAGTACACTAGGTCACATTTGGCAAGGACAACTTGTTAAATATGCCACCACCATTTCATGAGTATATATCATGATTTTATGAGGAGTTTGGTTTGGGAGATTCATAGAAGGAGATGATGGAGATTGAATTTGGTGATGAAGATAGTATTGTGGAGGCTCACTTTAGATAGCTTTACTCCACTATTGAGATGATCTATGCACATGAGATTTGAGTGGAGACCAAATATAAAATGGTTGATAAGAAGGTGAAGCCGATAGTTGTTCCATCAAATGAGTAGAGAAAATAACTTGAGGGAGTTTAGTAAAATGAAACACAAGTTTAATGAAATCACTATGAAAGAGTTAATGCTTGGATCTAACGATTTCTTTTTTGCACATGAGGAAAGGGTTTTCAAAGAGATGTTTGCTAAGTATGGAAAAGCATTATCTTTTGAAATAAAGGAGATAGGGTGTGTGGATCCTAATATCATAGTTTTCATGATCATTTTTACTATGCCTCATACTCCTTAGTACTTGAGATCAATCCTATTACCTAAGTCCCATCTTCCAAAACTCATTGAGTTGTTGAAAAAGAAGAAGAAGATGAGTATTTTGAAACGGTCGTTTGCATCATATTCCAGTCGGTGCTTTATATTATAAAAAAAATGAATCACTATCATTCATTCAAGATATGCAAACGATGAATCAAATGACAATCAAGAATATGGGGGTGGGACCGATTGTGGACAAGTTTGAAGAAGCTTTTGTAAGAAGATCTATTTATTTCATGGGAAATTTTTATTCTCTGTATGATCAGTTTTAACTATCATAAGGGAGCAAGGAAGTAACCACAATGAGATTACCTTTGGGTTTGGTAAGAATGTGCACGTTGACACAAGATGCCACAAATTTGATGGTACACATGATGAATGGGATTAATAAAGTGTTAAGGAACTTTATTCCGAAGAAGATTATGACTTTTCTAGACGATGTGCTCATTAAGGGATATACAAAAGAGGAGAATGATGGAACCATTGATCAAGGGGGGTGTTGGAAGTTTGTGAAGAATCACATCAAAGATTGTGAGAGATGTGGAATGGTGAGGAGTAGAAAGAGATAATAGCATCTCACAAGAGGAACATGAAGCATCTTCTACTGCCATGCACTCATGCATTCTCAAAGCAAAGCAATGTCAATGTGATAACGCTATAGATGGATCATTTGTTATATGTAAAATCTTGAGATGCAATATGAATCAAAAGTCAAATTATTCATAAATAAGTCAACCTATGTCTTACAAGGGGATTGAATTGATAAATACAATGAGAGAACCCACATAAGCCAAGTTATGATAACAAACCACCTAAAACCTAGATCCTATAAAAGGTTTTGTTTGATTAAGACAACAATATGATGGTCATGGAATTCAACATTTGTTCGAAATTGTGTAACAATCTAAATGCCAATTGGATTCTTCTAAACAATGGATGACGCTAAACTCTTGACTTTAACTTGATCATCGTGGATGATTGCATGAGGGTATGGAGTACGTGACACACCCTCTAGTGTTATACAATATATGTAAAATATGATTTTTAATCTTAAATGCTAACTATATCATTTTTAAAGCTAGATTCGTATATTTATTATTATTTTAATTTGTTATATGATTTATGTTATTTCTTTTGGCAAACTTTTAGAAAGAAATAAAAATTTAAAAATTTGACATAAAATTTATAAAATTTTAAATTTTTTTGGATTTTTTTTTTTTCAAATAAATATTAATAGAAGTTGTGCAATGAAACATCATCATTATCATAGTAAAATAAGATGAAAAAATAATATCTTCATATTAATGTGATGTATTTGACATTTGAATGTTTTTTTGGGTTAAAAAATAAAAAAATCAATTTATAAAAGATATCAAAATCAAAATAATAATCACATATCAATTACAAAATAAAAAGATTTTATATATAATAGATTTTATTTGAATAAATTTTAGGCCAACTAAGAATGTAAAGCATATCATAATGAAATGAAGTTAAATTTTTTTAAGAATATAAAAACCACGTAATAAATAAATAAATAAAATTTTATTTTTTGCTAACAAAATTAATGAAAGTTTACAATGATTAAAGATTTTTTGTCAATCTTCATCTCTTGAATCAAGATTTTTCTTATAGTGATGGGAAAGAGATATTTGATAGAATGGATGAAAAATATTTACAATTCTATGGCTTAATGAAAAAAATTTCAACTTGTTTGACATAATACAAAATTACTTTTTTTACAAACTTAAATCTTATTATGTTTTTTATTGAAATTGAGGTTGATAAATTATGCACAATGCAATATAAAAATTTATCATCGTAGGTGTTAAATATATGCACGGTTGTGACGTACATGTTTTATGACCTAGATATGGTTTTTTACAAGATCATCATACATTTATGGATATTTCAGAAAAAATAACCATAAATTATCTTCATTTTCTTGCATAAATTGTCAATTTCATTACTTTTAATTTGTTCAATTGATCACTACATTACAACATACTTTCTTCATTATTAATCATGTAAGAAAGCTCAAAAAAACTCCCCAAGAGTGAAAAAATTGTAACAAAACTTGAGAAATAATACTTAAAGGTTGGAAAATTTTTAAACAATCAAATGATACAATATGAAAGATGTAGAAGATTTTAATTTTTCTCAATATCTTTACTAAAAGAGGCTAAGAAGCATATTTCAAAATACTTAATGTATAGCTTTACTATTTACATATTTAATCTAATAACTAAAATTATATCCATCATCATATAGTATTATTTTATCAAAATTAATCAAAATAAATATTACAACCCACTTGAATATTAAAAAAGTATACTTAACTTCAAATTGATTTTAATATAACTAAAAAATTTCACATTTAGATTTAATGTTACTTATCAATCCAAAACTAATAAATTCAAGAAAGTGAAGATAGTGATGAAATGAAATATCAATAATAATGGTCATAAAACAACGGAATCAAAATTTATTTCAAAAAATCTCATCTATATTCTTCTCACTACAAATATGTCTAACTAAACATAATTAAACTAAACTTAGTCAAACAAAAATTCACATTTTATGTGTAATCACACTAAGTATAATTTAATCCATATAAATCTCAATTCAAATCATGCATTGAAAATATGGATAAATAAATATAATATGTTAATAAAATAAAATAATATATAAACATATTTTATAATTTTAAAAACATTTATTTTTAATTTTAAAAAAATGAATGTTATATTAAAAAAATTAAATCTATGATGGTATATATTTTATGAAAAATATGAAAATAAATTTAATTTTTTCCGAATTTTAATGTTAATATTTAAATTAAACATACTTCGAATTATTTTTAAAATATCAAAATATGTGATATTTGAAATATTTATTCAAATTTATAGCAAATATTTATATACATATTAATTATATACAAAGTATATGAATTAATTTTTTAATGATTTCTCTTATCAAAAAAATTATGTTCTACTTGAAATAGGTAAAAAATTTGAATAATTGAATAAAATTCCAAAAAGTAATCAAATTCAGATTTATTTAATTAAAAAAATTATTTATAATTTAATTTAAATAATGTTTCTTTTTTAGTTTAAAAAAGAAAAATTATTTAAATCATATCAATGAAATGTATTCATTAACTTTATTTTTTATAAGTTGAAATTTATTGCAAATAGATAGAGAAATTTTGTAACTATATTAGTATAATGTTTCTGAAATATTAATTTAAAAAATAATTTTGAGCCTTATAAATATCTCTTAAAATTTAATTATTCTTTATGATCAATATATAGTTTCCTGATTATAGAATAGGCTTATACGCATTTTTATAAATTATTATTAGGAATAGATTATTTGATTATTGGGAACTAAAAATATATCTTGATTTTCAACTATATGAAATTCTTTGAAATGAAATAATCAATACAATCTCATCTTCTTCCAATTTTAGAAAAACAAATTTTATGCTGAAGAAAATTTATTTTTTATTATTAGCTTTTCCTATGTGTATTGAATATTAATTTTTTATTCAGTGCTTTAAAATGAATGAAAAAAGATATTAGCACTGTGATTTGATAAATTACAAATTGTTCTATAAATTGGACTTCTCCAGCTTTGGTAGAAACTAAGAGATGCCATGTAAACCTGATCCATTCAGGAGCTAAAATTTACGTACGTTTCTTACAAGATATAATTGATTGCTACCTTGTCATTGCAACACATTAATTGTTAGACAGGAAGTACTTTAAAGTTAACCGATGTTAACTGAGAAATTAAAAAAAGAAAATATTAATTTTTAATTTTTTATGAGTTGAAATCCGTATTCAAAATTATTATAGGCTTTCTGATGTATAAAGACATTTATACCATGCAGAAAGAGGATTATGATCTGATGGTTCTTGTAACATTTTTTGTATTTTCGTTCATGCAAGTAATACCGCTATGCTGATGCAGTAGACTGCTTGTTTACACTTTAAACATATACACAAACTTCAGTAAGAATATAAATTATTTTCAAAAGTGAACAATTTATTTACCTTATTTTTTGGGCTAATGTTAGTTGTGAAACGTCTACATGATCAACACCGTTGCAAAGAAAAATGAAACGGCAGTCTTTGAGGTAAAATTCTTAATATCGGTTGTGTTCAAGTCAGATTCATTTAAATATTTTCGGTGAGTGATTGGTAAGTAAGCTGCATTGATAAAGATATCAGCGCAACGATTTAGAATGTAGTCAAGTTGATAACAAATCTTTGTTGCATCGACATTGTTTTATATTTGACATTTCCAATTCACCTATATGTATATTAGTTTTTATCTGGTTGTTGTGAAGCTAGCGGCTTTAATATCTTCCGCAACTTGCAACATTTACAAATTAAATTAGCATGGACAAGTTTATTAAAAAAGTCATTTCCAAACGGACATCTGGCACCACGTTTACTTTTACGTAACAATTCTTTGCTATAAACATTTCTGGCTGCATTACAAAAACATATTGTACCTTAACATATATTTTGACAAACAAAATGCATTTAGGGTATAGTATATTTTGCATTATTAGTATTTTAACAACGCAAAATGAATAAAAGAACATAACATAATATTAGGTTAGGTAAAAAATTCACACCTTCCTATGAGTCATCCCACTGGATATTCTATTGCTCCAACCTAAAGGCCGGTGGACCCATCAGAACTAAGGAAGGTAAGATAACCTAGTTAGCTTGTGGTAAACACCTATTAAATGTTCATGTTCATCAATCTATATTAGTTTTAGATCGATGAACATGTGAGCCGGTTCTTTGTCAGATTTCATAAAAGGCTAAATAAGACAATAATTCCACTCTCCGCGTTTATCATTCTCATAACACCATATGTGTTCTGTTTTCTGAGTTCAAGACTGATTTACAAAAGCCAATTTAATCTCTCCGCACATCTGAAAAGAGAGGAAGAAGATGGACAGAAAATTGATATTCTGATCTATCTATTTTAAATTTGTAAACTTTTTGAACGATGAATCTATAAATTGAATCAAAACGATTATAACATGACGCATGAGCATTGCATTTATGTACCTCTACCTCATATATGTATTTATGACATCAAAGAACAAAAACATATGATGAAAATACTTACGTGTGTTTCCATTACAAGAGATGTGATATAAAACGGTAGATATATGACTTGTATGGATATGAAAGTTAGTTAGTTAGAGGGCGTTCTCGAAGAAAGTGCAAACTTAAACAGTGGTTGAAGTTTGCTCCGTGACACTCTTGATTGTTTTTGACATTGTCGTCGTCTAATTCCAGGGGTTGCCCTTTTGTGTTTAGATAGAAGGAAAATAGATAAATGCTTTGTAGTGGTATGAAGATTAATAACACTTTAGGGATTAATATCATCAAAGGAAACTTAGCAGTTAAGGCTAAGTCGTCTTGTACTGTAGATAGTTAGTTCATCTCTCTTTGAACGCATTAAACAAGTTCATAGTTAGTTTAATTTGTTGTAACTAACTATGAATCTTAAATTTTCACTGAAACACCCACATTTTCATTCATATCTGATCAACGTAAGCAGAAATCTGTTGACATTTATACGATCTTATACATGATTTCATTAAATGCACTTCTCTAGACCTTACTCTCGCCCTTTTTTGAACAGCAAGACATGCTTACATATCGTACAAAATGAGTCTGTGCCTAAATCAGCGTTCACGAAGAAACAAGGAGACTTCTTACATAATGCATCTCTACTTTTTTGCAAATGTAGAGATGCAATGTCTGACAGTGATGTTTTTCTACTTATATATCTGTAAACGGAAAGTCCATAGGGAATCGAGGTAAATAACAAACATAAGCAATCAAAGTTGACACTAAATTCCAACATCGCACACAACTAACTTATATTCATCTCATAGTCCATCGGCCAACCAGTTTACAACCATATTCACATTCACTGGGTAGCATCCGAGAGTATACTAGTCCCCTTCGGTGACTTCAGTGACATTACCTGATCTGTGATATGAATCTCTCACTCTCTCGCAATTAGAAGTTTGTCTTCATATAAATATGAAAATAATTATATGAAACACAGACAAAAAACACAGACATGAGCATCAAAGAAAAAGATTTGTAAGTTAATGTCTGTGTTTTTTGCATGGAATGGAAATTCGAGCATTCTCATATTATCCGAATAGAATTGTAGCTTCTTCAATGGAAGATGAGAGCTGATTTTTTTTTCAGAGATCGCTGGTATCCAGATAGAAATCCAGCCAAAGAGCTCAGGAGAAGATTGTCCGAGTTGCAAAGTGTATGTTTGAAGGGCGTGTTGTGTAGTTTAGAAGCTGGAGGAGGAGCAATGAATAAAACTTTGTCTTGCATAGTGAACGTCACTTATTACGGAATCACGAAGGAAACGGGAGCTGGAGCTTACTGGCCAGAAACGGAAGTACTGTATAGAAGCGGAGAGACGGAGTAGGGTAGATCGGTAGATGGACCCACTACTATTCACGGGCAGAGGATGCATCCACACGTTTCCGTCGAGTCGGGGCGACGGACGGAGCAGGGGCCAGTGCGCGGACAGCGTCGGAGGGAGGGGGAGAAAGGCCCAAGAGACGCAGGGGAGAGCGAACGAGACGAAAGAGCGGAGGCCCCGAGCTTGGACAGGACCATCGACCGCCATAGCTCAGGAGCTTTGCTCCGCTGCGCATTATTTTGCTTGGAACTCGTACGCGAGGGTGAGCCAGGCAGCCAGCCAGCACGCACGCACCGCGCGAAGAGCAGCAGGAGCTCGATCGGATCGCTCGGGCCACCGGGGTTGCAGATCTCACCATTGAACGGGACAGGAGCGAGAGCGCTGTTCGATCGGACGCCCAGTAGTGTGCAGTGTGGTGGAAATAGGGGAATTTTGGAGGGGGTAGGTGTTGTAGTATTTAGATCAGGCAGATCACAGCTGCAGGTTTTGAGGGGTAGACGATGGCAGAGTTCGAATATGGGGGAGGAGGCGAGGATCTTAGTGGTACTCGACCCTTCGAGTCCGATTACATGGGTTATGATCCCAGGCTGCCGTCTCAGCGCTTCGATTCGTCGCAGAGGTTTGATGAATCGTTCCGAGCACCCGACCACTTCGCTCCGACCTTCGGCGACGAAGTGAAGGAAGATGGAGAGGACGAGTACAAGAGTGCCAATGGCTTTGGTTACCATCACGCAGATCCCCCGCCCAGCTATGGTTATGAGGACGACGGTGCCGGCCGCCCCACCGAAGCTCCTTCGGCTTACGTACCTACTTTCGAGCCAGATCTGCAGAATGACTTCGGTGGAGAAGTGAATTACACATCCGCACACCCTGTCTCAGGAAACGGCTTTGGCGCCAACGATGACGACGACAACCTTTTCAGCAGTCTGCCTGCAGGAAACGGTCCAATTTTACCCGAGCCTGAAGATATGAGAGAAGAAGGTTTTGCGCTGAGGGAGTGGAAGCGGTAATGTGGAATGCGCATGAACTCTGATGCTCGCAGCTCAGCTTGAAAGTTCACTTGGGGCTCCTCATCTTCTGTTCTCTTTGTGGCACTGCATTGATGCTGAGTGGTTGTTTCTGTTGTTTTGTGTTCCGATCTTGGGGCTCGCGCGGTTCTGTCCTTAAAACTCCATCCCCAGCTTCTTGAATAGGTGTTTAGTCGGGCGTCACTTAAATTGCCCTTTGGCTTTGATTTAGCTTTTTTTTTCGAACATTTTATCATAACATTGGTTTGACACGCACCTCAAGTCGCGAGCTTTGTCTCATAAGGTGCATCCTTTTGTTTTTCTTACTTGCAGTGAGAATGCTATTCGTCTCGAAGAGAAGGAGAGGAAGGAGAGGGAGAAGCTTGCGCAAGTAATCGAGGACGCAGACTATTATAAGGACGAGGTGTATGTGAAGCGTAAGACGACTATGGAGAATGGAAGGAAAACTAATCGCGATAAGGAAAAGGTAGAATTTTCACACGACTATATTTTACATAGTAGTGTGGATGTATCAGTATGACTTTTCCAGTCCTTTCAGAAAATTGAATGACAGCCAGCTTTCGCATCACGATCTGGAAGTTTTTCGTTCGAGGTAGATGTATGTCTTAGTTTTCCGTTCAATAACTTTTGTTCTGTGTGTCAGTGTCCGCCCTTAATTGATTGCTGTAGTTCTTTACGCAGCTCGATGTTGAATCACATTTCACAGTCGAGTTACCCCTTGCCTTTATTTCGAAGTTTGGTTCCTTTCCCTAGGATAAGAATCTGGATCAGTTTGAAATCATTTGTCGGTACTTTACTATTCTATTCTTTCTTTGTACGAAGGAACACCCAGCTCCAGTGGAAATACCTAAGTGTTCAACTGTGCTCTCATGTCCATAGTTCTGCTCTGTTCTCGTGAGCATGGTGCAGTGCGTATTGCGTCTTATCTGGTGTCGGAACCTCTACTTGAGAGGTGTATTCATTTGAGTGTAATTCGACGTGTCTAGTGCGTCCCCTCTTTTGTGGCAATCCTGTACTTGTAACAAGTCTGCTGCTATTGTAGATATTATAGTTGCAAATACTAACTTCAAGTCCTCTAGTCGCATCTAGATCCAGGATATTGATATTTTGGTTTATTATCGTGTCGGGCCTTGTTTCCCATGAGCCCTCTGAGGATGGTAGGCAGTTGAGTCGACTAGAGTTTTTGACGATCTGTTTCTTTCACTGTCCTTTGTACCTAACCGTTCAGGGAACCGTAAAGTCATAAACGTTTAGCAGATGATTACTGAGATCATACCTAAAGAGGTATGATCTCAGGTACAGGTTAGATATACTATTATACCGAAACCCTGAACATGAGTGTTTCAAGAGAATACATAGTGCAGATCAGCTACTCCCGAGTATTACGAGGGGTACTGGCTCTTACCCAGTTCCTTCATTGTGAGCTGTTGAAGTCGTGGTACTTCTTTCTATTTTACCCTTGCTACGATCAGACTGTTCTGACATTCCTACCTGGACAGGTGCACGATTATCGTGCACGAACGATATACACTTCAGCGATACGCGCTCGAATAGTTGCCTCTGACAGGCTACTGGGAATCTTTTCTAACGCTTTGGTTTGAGACCTAGAGGCATCTTTTGCTTTGCCAACTCTAATTCGTTTTCTGGAATTTATTTGTTCTAATCTTTGGATTTGGCAGATAATTGATGAGCTCATACTGAGTATTTCAATGCACGTCCCCCTCTATTCTGTTTTGTTACCTCTGCCTGTTGTGAGCGTAAGAGCAATTTTGGTTCGAACATTCCATCACGTAGTACTTAGTGCAGACAAATGGATGTAAAATATGCGGGATAATTCCACTGTGTAGCCTTGAACTGGATGGTTTCTGCCTCTGCTTCTGATAAAGACGAATGCGATGTTGAATTCCGTGGTCATCGGCAGTGGACAGAGAGCCAGTTTGAGAACAGGTCTACAGGTGTAATTCAAAGTTCTGTTCTTGTTCGGCATGACTTGCCAACAGCTCGTTGAACACATCCCAGTGTGGTTTCGATTTGACTAATGTATGCCGAAGGTCTTCGGGTTCAAGCAATAGCCAGGATTAATATTCTTGTCAACGTTTTAACCTCTGTAATTCGATGTTGGCCTTGGGGTGATACATTCAGAGGAAATGGGGGAAAACTTTACTTAGCTTCATGAGTTAGGATCAAGTCTTTGATCTGTTGGATATTGATACTAAGAAAGTTTTGTGTTGAATGCTACAGGTTTTTCTGACCAATCAAGAAAATTTCCATAAAAATGCTGACAAGCAGTACTGGAAAGCTGTAGCAGAGCTCATTCCTAATGAGTTGCCAACTATTGATACTAAAGGCCCCACAAAAAAGGACAAGAAGGACAAGGAGCGGAAGCCTTCGATTGTAGCCATCAAGGGTCCGAAGCCCGGAAAGCCTACAGATGTGACTAGAATGCGACAAATCCTTGTGAAGCTGAAGCATACTCCTCCCCCTCACATGAAGCCGCCACCACCACCCCCAGCTCCAGTGGCTGAGAAGGACAAAGATGCGAAATCGAAAGATAAGGACGGTAAGGAAGTCAAGGACAAGGACGCTAAAGACAAGGACGCCAAGGATAAGGATGTTAAGGAGAAAGATGCCGCTGCTGTACCTGCAGAGGGTGAAGCGGCTGCTGCTGGCCCTGTAACTGAGGCCACGTCTGCTGAACCCGAGACACCAGCACCAGCGGCAGCAGCTGTGACTGCCTAAACTCAGGTGATATTGGTCGCAATTAGCGTGGTCACTTGCTTTCGTGTTCGTAACAGCACTGATTGTCTTTCTGGAAGGAGGTTCCCACGAAGCAGGTGTCCCATTTTTCCATGTCTTCAACCACCATTATGCTTGGCGCAGATAGAGAATATGGCATCATCAGAGGCCCACAGTTAACTTCATCTATAGAGACTGGGTTGACTAGGACATCACCACTGTGGATTTGTGAAAATCATGTACCTGCGATAATTTTTTTAGATGAGGCTGATCTCTTCTACTCAGATTCTGGCTAGTAGACTACGACGATCTTTGAGAGATGAAGATTGAATGCCTTGCAGATCTTTGTTGTGAAAGGGGAGGGAAGGGTCTGAATGAGATTCACACACCAGTACTTTTCTGTGGCGGGTAGGAGCAGGCAAGGCAGTTGGTTGTTGTATGCTCTACACCCCATGGGAGGTCTCGGGTTATCATAGCTGAACACATGCTGGAGGAGTCGTAATTCATTCAGCATTTGCTTTATCTCCATTTCTGATTGTCAAGGCCTTGTTCTTAACAGGATGATCATTCCCAAGATGGAATGCCAAGTGTAATAAGAGGCATAGTCTAGGTTTGAGATTCCTGAGTGATTTCCTCAGGCACGAATGAGTTGCGTTCTAGGGTCTTACTGTTACCGATATATCTCGTAATCATAAAGTTAGTCACATTGACCAATTTTTCTCTGTCGCATCAAGCTGTCAAAATTTGAGTGAAGGAAAGTCAGATGTTTTGCCACATAGTTTTGCGTATTGAAACGTTCCGTTCCGGAAGTATAGTGGCGGAGCTGGTCGGTTGGTGAGGCCAGACATGTCCATAGAGAGTTCATGTTTGCTGGTGCCTCTTTACCATCCACATCAAGTGGATGTACGCCATGCTCTGTTGTCTGGCTGCAGCATTCTTTCATCTCATATCTTCTTCAGGAGTGGCCCTCCGAATCACACAAATAAGACTGGAGGGCCTAGAGCGGAACATGTTCTTATGGGGAGGCATATGATGCACTTCGTCTTTCAGCTACCGGATGAGGAACTCTTCTTGTTAGTACTTCCAGTTTTTCTTCGAAGGATATATCCATCATGTTTTGCAGATATTAGTGGAAGAAAATGGAGTACTATGAGGTCATGCCTATTGTAAGGTTGTGTGATTGGCGAGATTGGAGGCAAGGGCACTTAGCGTGGAACGATTGATTTATGTGTCAGTGCAAAGCTCGATGTTGGTTTGTGTACCAGTTGTGCGTAAGAAACTGTCGGTAATAAACTTTTGTGTAGTCTGAATGTTGATGACTTGGAAGTGTGAGGAAATCAACTAGATGTTTTAACTGTCTAAGCAAAATTGCATACAACATCCTTAGGTTTCGAGGTCTTGTGACGGCCATATCAAAATAAGTCTCGAGAGTCTCTGTGCTTATGTGCGGCCGTCAAGTAGGTAAGGTTTGAGGTTTTGTGAGGCACATCACAAATTTTAACTAGTCTTATTAGATTGTGAGTCTGAACACGTGTTAGCTGGATGGCCTCTCTCTGATGCATAGCTGAATTTCCTTATAAGAACACATGCCAAGCAGACTCTACTGCAGAGGTTCAAGATGTGCAACTACCCATAGTTGCAGATCTTGAACCTTCTCATGCACTACATGACTGAAATATGCAAGATGTTTAAACGTAAGAAAAGTAGTCCTGTTGCACTTGCAATGGTTTACCATCTGTTGATAAGGCAACTCGCAAAGGTCAATATTGTTGCAACTCCAGCGATCACCCAAACGCCTACATGAACACACGACTCCGAATTGTGGTGAAGAATACAACGTGAATGACGCCAAACTCACTGTCAACGTGAATAGAAGAATATCTAATCGAGAAAAGGTCAGGGTGTAACTTAACTGATTATCTCCGATAGATTGATGAAGTAGAGTCTTTTGGTTATGTGACAGAAAGAGGGAAGTAATTCGGGTAAGAAACTTTAAGGTACAAATAAGCATGCACATTTAATTGAGGGTTCTGATAAAGTCCGGAACAAATCAATCGATTTTATGGGATCAGGAAAATGAAGTTTTCAAAGTGGCTGATCTAGACTGGGCTATAAGTTTGAATTAAAAATAATCATCATAAATTAATTTCGAGAAGTTGTAAAACTTATACCGGTTGCAATTTTGTTTGTTCTAATGCTGTTGCTTGCAGTAACAAAACATATTGAAATATTTATATCTAATTGCAGTAAGAAGTCACGAATTTATCTAATTGCGGATTATCTATAATTTTTCTTGGAAATATTGTTTTTAAAGCTCTGACATTTCATGATCTGGCTGCTCTGGTTGCCAGTGATCAAGGGAATCTTGAAATTTCCAGAAATCAAAAGATGACATATAATGCTTCAAGTGGACCACAAAGCTAGTTTGTCGCGGATGAAATTTGGACCTCGTTGATCATGTTGTTTACACAATGATGTCATGAATAATTTGTCATCACAACACCGACCTCTTATTGCAACGTATTATAAGATGATAATTTTCGTTCAAGTACTCACACCTCTCAGGTTCTCACACAATGTCATACAACTTGATAATCTTACGATTCTCATGAGAGCTCATTACTCGGATACAGGTCTTGGAGGCTGCCTACTCACTTCACCATCATGCGTGAAGTAGATGAGAAGTAAAGGACTTGAACTATGTATGAACATAAATATGGACCACTTCATTACTCAAAGACTTTTATGCAGAGCTTTGGATACACACTTACTCAGATGACTATTCTAACCTACTACAGTGAACACAGAACCACCCAATTTGTAGAACAGTAAGAAGATTCTCGCCTTCTTTATTTCTTACATGGCGAGTATCATTCCAGAGTGGTCAACGTAGCACAGTATCAGTCAACATGGCCTTGTTCACATCTCTCACTCCACGTTCCTTGTTTTGGTCCAGGTGCGCAAAGATTTTAAATGCTTCCACAACTGATGCAATCATTCGTCAGTGTTTTATGGCACATGTGTCAGATGATGACACTCCATCGAATCTGAATTATTTCCAACACGATATTTCCTAAATTTCCAGCTTGGAATATCACCACCACATACAATATAATTTCGCATCAGAGATCGATCAGAGTTTAATGTCAGATTCGAGGGCTCCAGTATCATCCCAATGAATAACAAAGGAGAATGTACCCTGTATGAAGATTCCAAAGGTCGGTCTTTCCTCAGCACTGAAGCTAGTCATTGTTCTCTCTCGTGGTTCTCTTCATAAGTGCCTTTGCGAGGAAAGTATGTGGCGAAGAAGTTTCGACCTGGACTCGGGGAATCCTGCAGCTGGTTGCACTGAAGTCTGTCATGTTCTTGTTCTGGTCAGTTTCCTTCAACTCATGCGTTTGTTTTGGCAGTCTTCAGATGGCAAAACTGATCGACCCTCGGAATGCGAAGAGATGTCTCGGGGAGTTATTTTGACGAACCTGAACGATCCGTATGTTTAACTGTGGCAGATGTAGGTCCTCCAGGGCTGCATCATAGCGAGATCCAAGTGAGATCCCGCATGATCTCACCAGGAGCTGGTTAGCAGACCATATGAACAAGAATCTGAACAACTGACGCTGCGACGGAATGCTGGTAATAATCACAAGAGTTTCATCGAGGCGCTGACATCTCGCGAATCGGATGGAAGGACATTCCACAACCGAGGGTGTATTCTCCATCCATCGAGTCGAGAGATGTCATCGTCACGATGTCATTGAGACTCGTCCCAAGATGATATACAGCCCTATCGCCAGCGCTCCAGGTGCTGTATCTATGGTAAGTTACCGCGGTCTCCATTCTGTAACTTTGTCATCTGATATCAGGCCGACGAAGAAAAGTTCCCCAAAGGACCTCCTTCAGTGACTGCTTTCCACAAGACCGGGTAAAACCATGCTGGCCAGATTTCCTTTTCATGTTTTTGAAAAGGAAATCTGCCGAAATTGGAGCCCCCATTGAATGCAGACATTCTTAATTCTGCTCCATCTGTATCGAATGTCTGAAGGAGCTTCAGTGCCACTTCACGTTTTATGTTGTTCGCCTTTAGCAGTGTCTTTGGCTTTGGCCTCACAGCTTGAAAGTTTTTGTTGTCGAAAGAGTTTAATGAATAACTCTAAAGGTATGTCAATTTCCCATTGTGATGCTATTGGGGCCTAGCCCCATCTTACCCCTTTGGTTTCATCCATGTACGGGTTTCCCATACTTTTTGCTTTATTACTTGGTTTTTCTGTCAATCTACTCAGAGTTTGAACCGCGCATTCTCTGTTAGGAGAGGAGCACTGGATCTGCTGATGATAAGTGAAGATGATAGCAATCTAGCGTCAGATTAGAGCGACATGAGAGTTCGTACTTATGTTCATAGGGTGCTGTATTCTGTAGCATGGCTGTTCTAAAAGTCATATGCATCAACGTTTGAAATGATTCTGTGAAGATGATCAAATGTGTAATGCTAATTTATTGACATTTGTATCTGGTCAGTGGCATGAGGATCAACTGCCACAGACAAATATATTCTAGTACTACCCCAATCTGTGACTTTGTTTTCGTTCCAGTTCATGTTCAAATCCGCTCTTTGCCATAGAGCTCACTCCCACCATATTTCTGATAATCCTTATCTCTTCATTCCTTAGGAAGCATTTCTTGTTCATGACTTGAGCATATATGGAAAAGTCGAGTTGACATGTAGCGGACAGAATGCAGCACAAATGTTCCTGTTCTTGAGAGAGTCTTGTCTCCCATACCTGCTACATGGATATCATTCTCTTTAGGTTATTATTTATAGTATATTTGAGTTAATATATTTCCATTGGTTACAAAGATCAATAGTTAGTGCAATCCAGAAGATAACAATGTATATCACTCTCTTTAGGTTATGTATAGTCTATTTTAGGTAATATATTTCTATTGGTTAAAAAAAGCAAGTCAATCTATAAGGTCTCAAATCATGGTAGATGATTCTTCTTAGGATGCTTTGTTATTTGTAGCGTGTTTAGCCTATGTATTTTGGATATGTTAGGTGCAATAAGACATATTTCCCACGATAACATAGAGACCTCGCCCCATGTTCCCTATTTGGTTCAATCCTATATATTTTGGATATGTTAGGTGCAATAAGACATATTTCCCATGATGACATAAAGACCTAACCCCATGTTCCCTATTTGGTTCAATCATATACCACTTGATGGGATTTTCCGTCCTTTTTGTTATTTTACTTTGTAGTTGAGAGTGTTATGAAATCAGAGCACAACTTCAAGTGAATAGAGATAGTCCCATCGAAATATCACATACTCATATGGAAGTATATACAGGAGTATATGTTTATGCTTGAGTATACCCTCAGTAGACACTCTGTCACATACGTCGGAGAAACACATGGATTAGGATCTCTGTCTTCAGTCCTCGACAGATTTCAACAGGTCTCGGTACAAGTAAGTCTTCCACCCAAATGTCGAACCTTTGAAAGGTACTCTGCTTGGGTTCTTGCTCTCGGGCTGTATATCTTCGGAACCCATAAACGATTGCTTTAACAATTGAATACACGTGCATACACTCACGTCCAACTCTCAAAATAATGGTGTTTTTTACTGTCTAAATGAACTAGGACATGGGTAAATCACCGTTTTTTTCCTTTTCTCCAAATCACTAGTCTCAAGGTTTTCAAGATATGGAAATGTTACGTGGAGGTCCGCATGAGACCAACTTTATCTTGGGTTGGATACTTCCTTAGTAAAGTGAAACTGTGTTTATTCGTAGATTGCTTTGCATTTAGTTTGAACTTCATATTTCAGTATATATTCTTTTCCTCTAACTTTGAAATGTATCGGAATAGTTTGCTTATAAATATTATTGACAAAATTTACACCAAGGTCAATATGCATGCATCATAATTAAACACGCGCATGATATGTTAAGTTAGAGTACATATAATGTCATTGAACTTTGCATGAATAAACAAAACTGGTGTCAAACTTGGATAAAGTTTGTGCCAAATATAACAATCATGTATCATGGTTACTTGCAAATTATTAGAGCTCGACGTAGCGTAAGATAGACTAAGAAGCTATTTATGTCATTTTTTGACCCCACAAAAAACATTTTACATGCTTTTAAGATTTTGCAAGTGAAGACACTTTAAATATAATTATCATGTTATTTTTCATCCTCAAGATATTGGTTATGTGTGAGTGTATATTAAAATACACACTCACACATGAGAAAATTAGTTTTACTTTCGAAAATATATAAATTTTAAGATAATTTATCAATTATAAAATATATATCTACTATAATTTGTCATAATAATACATATAAAATTACAAGAAAATCTTACAATATACATCACATGATTATTCTCTCATTTCATATATCTACAAATATCACATATGAATAAAATAAAACTAAACTTATGTGATGATCCTAAATTTCAGTTTGTAAAAATAGAGACTATAATCATATCATAATCATGGAAGATTCCATCAAAGCGTACAAGGATGGAACCAAACTTGTAACATGGGGCTAGACTCCAATAGTATCACACTGGGAAATATGTACTACAACATCTAAAATATTTGAACTATATAGGTCAAAAAGTCTACAAACAATAGAAGCATCCAAAGAATCATCACATAACGAGATTTGAATCATGAAGTTTGATTTGATTATTGAAATGAAAGTCAAATGTAAGAAAAAATTTTATGCAAATGATTATAAGATCATTTATAGAAATTACATGTGATATTGTTCCATGTTACAATTTTTTTCTAAAATTTCATATTGATTAAAATTCATCGTTTTTACTAATCAATAAATTTTTTTTTACAAGTACATATGTACATATATGATAATCAATTTTTTTATTTGTGTTTGAAATTCATGTTTTATAAGTTGAAATATTTTTTTAGATGTAATTTAAAAATTTAAAATAAAAATTCAAAATAAAAATTTAAAATTTAAAAATATTTATCAAAATAATTATAATTATTTTCATTTTAAATTTAATTTTCTATCACTTGTCAAAAATACATCATCATGATTTTTTTAATCGATGGAATAGAAGTATTGTAAGTCAATTCTCCTAAATTTACAATATTTTAATCTAATTTTAAAAAAATTTATTTCATTAGAAATATAGATTAAATTGAGTTTTATCATCACCTGTAATATATCTAAATATCAATAATCATTAATATAACATACATTATAATTATAAATATAACATAAAAATATCAAAGGTATATATATATGAAAATTTTTTTGCTAGTATAAAAAGATCTAATTGTGTAAAAATTTAGAATTACATCAACCATCTAATTTTAAAGAGTTATGCAAGTAATTTAACACAATATGAACTTGAGTGTAAGGATGTTAACATATTTATTGAAAATTAATTTATAAAATATATCATAATGATAATTATAATGTCAAGTATTAACTCCAAAATTAATAAAAACTCATAATTTTCACATTCTCACTTGAGTATGAAATTAAGTTTAAATCAAACTATAAATAAAAAATTAAGAAAATTTATTGATATTAAAATTTTAATATTAAATTATTATTGAAAATATAAAATATTTATATTAATTAAATAAATCATAAATAAATAAAAAATGTTTATTTTTAATAAAAAATATTATTTTTCTAAAAAAGCTGGGATAAGGAGGAATGACCAAAGGATACCATATCTTACGTTTTGACTCTCAAGCATACAAGATGAAGTTGGGTAGTGAAGTAACTGCATATCTAGTTTACATGTGTGTATTATCTGCTGAAGCGTGGAATACACAACCTAGCATAACCAAAACAATGGATAGAAGAGCTCTATAATGAACCATATAGAATCTGGATAAGTATAGTTAGAGAGCTGGTATATACATACTAAGATCCAACTACAATTTGGATGAAAACCATGGTAAAATATCTCAATGTTTAGTGAGCAAAGGGTTGAAGTTCACACCATTGTAATTGTATAGCAATTAAAATGTGTTTTCTTTAAATCTAAATGATTGTTAGCATACTTGAAATAACAAAGTTGCATTTACACAACTTGAACTCACTTGTGAACTTGCTTTTTTCGAAAACATTCGCTTACATGGATGCACTTATCCGTAGGAATAAGTGACTAGTTTGACAAAAAATGAAAAACGAAGAAATTGTTTCTAGTCTTATACTTTGAAATTGAGTGAAATGCACACATACTCTGGATGGCTGCATATATTTGGTCAACGTATCTTTAGCTGGATACATGTGAGGAAAGGAATGAAACCAATTTGAAACGGAACCATTTTCTTGAGTACCAAGCAGTAGAATAGAATGCGCTGTTTGACGTTTTGTCCTCGAGTAAATCGTAAGATCTTTCAAAGGGACTGCCTGCAGCTTACAATCACATAATCGTTAAAAATATAAAACTGAACAAAAGAATTCCCTCTCTTCCAGCACAAGCGGCGCAAAAGCACAACTCTCCGGTAGTAGCCGCGATAAGGAGTCCGTTTCGTGCGTGGTTTGAGCCTATTAGTCATCGCTACATATACTGATACAGCTGGCGGAGTGACCTGTTACAGACGGCAATTAAGACTTCCCCAGGACCAGCGTGGCCCAAGAGTGGACCTTATCTCTCGGCGAGTGACGGTCGTTGCAGAATGTGCACCCCACACAGCACAAACGTCAGGACCAAGGGTTCCACTGAATTTCACCCGGGCAGGGACACTTTGCCCTTTAGCGACTGTTGTACTGTATTTAGAGCACATTCACATACAGAATAAGAAAGTCGCATCTCCGGCAACATTCTCGTAGACTCGAGGGCTTGCGTACTCCGTATGGCCTGATCCTCTGCCCGTAGTACGGTTACGGTATCGTGGATTACGAGACGAAATACAAGGGGCTGAATTAGTGTACGGCGAGTTAGAAGTACGGTATTAGGAGTAGATGGTCGATCTCGTGATAGCTGCTACAAACTTCGTGCCTATCGACAGGTCCCCGAACTTCTGCTTGTCACTCGCACGGAACAGGCAAAGAAAGACAGCGAGAAGGGAAACTAGGAAAAACTGAGACAGAGTCAAAGACCGCGTCCATCTATTCAGGTTCGGCCATTGGCTTTTGAACGTAGAGCATGATCTGCTGAGATTTTCTGTTCACTTCGTTTCGCGAGCCACGGTGGGAAGTTCACGCCATCAAGGAAGAGCATTGTGGGATAGAAACCTACGTCGCGAGGAGGGTTTTTTTTCGGGTTTGGGATGAAGAGCTGATCTCGACTAGGGGGACCTGAAGTAGGGTGTTGTGCTCTCTTGCGTGCTGTGATTTCAAGGTTGCGTTTTATTCGATCCGAAGCAGACAAGACAATTTGCTGTTGTGGTGGACAAGCTCATCAGGGATCAAAGACAGCTGGAGAACTGATCTGCCAACAGGTACTGTATTCATCCTCGCCCGGGGTTGACTTGATCCATGGGGGCGTTTACTCCTGAAGCGTGTCGGGAGGTTTGCGTCTGTGGTCGATCATGGGTTCTGGGTTGAGGGTATAAGAAGGTGCTCTCAAGGTTTTTCTATTGCTCTCGAGTGAGTGAATTATTTGTGTCCCATTGGTCTGTTGTAGGTTTGTATCAGTGTTTTCAAGCTAGAACCGAGGTCAATTTGAGTGCGCATTGACAGTGTGTGTACAAATGGTCGAGAAGATCGTAGGGAAAGAGATTTGGCTTTCCAGTATAGCAAGTTGGGTGCAGATCACTTGGTGCTAAAGGAGAGAAAAATGATGGGTTTTGCTGCACATGCAGTGAGTATCTTCGGGTTTAGCTATTGATGGCAACACCTCAAGGAGGGAACTATCCGGCACCTTCTGCTCCGCCAGCCCCAAGTGCGTATCACCCTCAGCAGACCTGGCAGCAACCCAACTACAGTTCAGGCCCAGCAGATTACGGCTCTGCTCCACCACCAAATTACAGTGCCGCACCTCCACCTCCATCTCTTTCTTACAGTGCGAGTCAGAGGCTTCAGCCCACTTATCAACCTCAGAGCTCATTCTCTGGCCAGCCTAATTACACTACGCAAAATACGTACGCAGGCACACCAACCCCTCCTCACTATTCCGAGGCGCATAAAATGAGTAATTCGTACTCTCAGGCTCCAAGCAGCTACGGGCAACCTGGTGCGCATCAGAGTTACGGAGTGAGCCAAACGCTTCCGAATACTTATGGACAGCCTGCACCCCCGACGAGCTATGGGCAGCCTGCACCACCAGTTAGCTATGGGCAACAACCATCATACTCATCGCAAGCTGCCTATCCTCCACAGTACCCTCCTTCTTATCCAGCTCCCTATGGGCAGCAAGGCTACGGTCGAACTAAGGTGCAGTTCCCTCCTGGAACTGATCCAGAGGCTATCATGGCCTTTGAGCAGGGTGACGTAGATTGCAGCGGTTTCATCGATGAAAACGAATTGGGCAGAGTACTGTCGTCAGGGATATCTTTCAGTACGCGTACTGTGCATTTGATGCTGCATCTGTATGCCGGGAAGACTTCAAACAAGATTGGTATGTCCCACTATCTTCTTTTCTCTCCTTCAGTAATTCAGTTTTTTTTTTTCAAATGATCTATCATTGTAATTCTAGATGAGGCGCTTCTTGCGACCTCGCGATCTGAAATAACGATTTCCAGAATGATCACATGTATATCTTCGCTGTAATCTGTGTTATATGGTATTTCCTTTTTCGAGTTCATTCATTATCCTTTTGCTATGATAACATGATTGTGTTTTATGGAAGATTGTACGGGGAATCTGTGCTGTTGTGCATAAGCACTAAGGATCAAAGATTCTGTTGTTCTAGGCCACTTACCTTTGCCTGTTTGACATTGTGTGTGGACCGCAGGACCAGTAGAATTTGTTGCTCTATGGAAGGCTTTGAAAGAATGGAAGGTGAGAGCTTATTCTTTTAACATATTTTGCTAGTTTTTATTTCTTGGTCTTGTGAGGTCAAGTAGCTGGTTGTAAGAATGTTTGTCATTGGCCTGTCTAACCTGCTCGTCAGGTTTGATTTGTGCCTCACTCCAAATTTGATTTGTCTGTTTTATATTTACAGGGAGTGTTTGAGAGGTTCGACAGGGATCGTAGTGGGAGAATTGACACACAAGAGCTAAAGGATGCTCTCTTGAGCATGGGATACGCCATCTCACCGACTCTATTAAGTATTCTGATATCAAAATACGATAAGACGGGGCAGGCCAAGGCTTTGGATTACGACAACTTTGTTGAGTAAGTTTCCATCGTATTTACTTTTGAATTTGAGTACGCGAGTAGGTGCAGTTGGAGGAAACGACTTGGTGGCAGAACTCTTTACTTCTGTTCTTGACATAGCTTTAAAAGGAAAGGCTTGCAAGGTAGAGACATGTACCTCAATTTATTTCCAGTGTAGTGTATTTGAGAAAATGTTCGATGTTTCTTCACATATGTGTGATGTGCTGACGAGAGTCTTGTGTTTTTCGATGTCGTTTTGTACAGGTGTGGACTTGTTGTGAAGGTCAGTGTTTCAACATATTCAATGACATTTCAATTGTCACTGCTGACATTTTTTAATCACCGGAATCGAGCTTAGTACCCGCCATGTACTTTTGTGAACATTACTGTAGGTGGTCAAGATTTACTGTCGTCTGAGCCTTCGTCTGTATTCTCTCTATGGTTTGAACAGGGTTTGACGGACAGGTTCAAGGCAAAGGATGTGCAGTTCAGAGGTTCTGCGACCCTGGATTACGAGACATTTATGCAGATGGTTTTGCCTTTCATTGTTGCTTGAGGACAGAGTGCACTTCATACCTAGACCTTAAGGCTTTTTGTAAGTCTTTCTGTGACAGGAAATTTTTGAATTTGGGTGGAAATCACAACTATCTTCTGATTTTTGTAGGAATGAACATATTAGAACAGATCTGTGCAGATTTATGTAGGTAGCTGAGTTTACTTTCTGTTCCAAAATCCAGTCTCAACGTAGCGGGTCTCAACGAAATTGAATTTTGACGCATTGCACTGCGATCCCAGCCTGTAGGACCCGAGTGGCAGTTGCTGCTCTTGTAGATAGATGTCTTCAACTACTGCAAAATTTCGTGTTTACTTTTGAAATCTACGAATTCTCACAGTTCAACTCATCAAATTAAATCAAGGTGCCATTTCTGGCTACTTTTAGACAAGTAAATCCTTCAAATGTATGAGGAGCAGTTGTAATCTCTTGGACTGGTGGAAGTTTTTGATGCCCTGACACTGAGGTTAATTTTTTTGGAGTACCTGTCGTAGTGCTGGCTATATGCTTCTTGATACAAAGAATAAGATTATCTACTACAGAACATGTTGTATCTTTCCGATTTTAGGTTATGGTTTTGAGTTGCCAATGAGATAAAGTATATTTCTGTTAGTGAAGTTCATCTGATTGCCTTGAATATTTGATTTTTGATTCTCTTCTGTGAGAGTTTCAGCTGCTTCAAGCTTAAACATACCGCGCATGCCCATTTCAGAAGTCGAGTTCTGATGGACCAGGAGATCGTACTAACCCATTGAGCATATCGCGTATGGTTTAGAATGCTGTAACTCATATTAGTCAAAGGAATACTGTTAAGTACGAGACGCATAGTACTTCACGATCAAAGACATGATAACCAGTATTTCGTCGAATTTGTCCAGTCATTTAAGAGAAAACTACTTGACAGAACGTTCCAGCATACGATAAAGCATGCGTTGTTGAGTGGAAGTTTTGGATACTAAAGAAGGAAAAGACTATCCACAAAGTGGATAGTTACCGTGCTCGTGGGGCCTATTGCTGATAAAGCAAGGTGCAAAGTGTAACTGCCCAGCACGTTACAGATTCGTGCCATGTGCGTACGCTTCCATATGTCCAACGTGAGGCCGTGTCCTCGTCTCAGCAACCACACTTTCCAAGATTTTCACGTCCACGAGGAACGTTCTTGTCACAGCATGACGTGGGCTTCCAGCAGCAGATTCGTGCCATCCAGCAGCCGCAAGTTTAGAGGAGGACGCAGCAAGCTGGGACTGTGAGATGCAGCTGGCTAGGCCGAGTAACTTATTCAGTCGACCAAATTCGTTGGATAAAGAAAATACTTCTTCTTTTCACTTTTCAAATGTCGGTTCGCAGACACCACAACGCGTTTGACTAGATACATCCCAAAGCTTCCGAGCCAAAAGAAGACATCTTCTTATGTATTGTGTTCATCAGAAGAACATTGGAGCTTGTCTGAAGACAAGAAACCACAGAACGGATCAGATGACTTTCGGTTCTGTAAGTTAGCCGATGACCACACGAGTACTGCAATTAGCGTCCAAACGTGTAAGGCATAGACTGACATGGGCACCGTCCAAGAGCAATTCGTGGATATCCAGTTGACTCCATTGCATCAGCGACGGGAAGATAGTCCAACTCAACATACATCACACCATCACAAAGGGCCAAAGAAAGACCTTGCGTGCCTTGCTCAAGTGCTCCATTCAAGACCGAATTGACATTGCTCTCCGCCGATCGCCTCACATCTTGATCAATCCATTGAAAACTGCCTGGAGGACGAAACCAGCAAGACGCCGACGGGTTTCATTGGCCAGACCCCGATGCTGCACAAGACTTCGGATCCATTCCCTGCGCAAGTCCGCGACCTGTGAATCAAGGGAAGATGTACGAGTGCGTGCCGCATAAAGTGGATGACAATCTCCAAACGCGAGCACGTCGGACAATTTGAACCCCTCGTGTCCCCACCGGCAGTTGCAGTATGAGAACTCTGACGAAGCTGCTGTCGGTCTATTTGAGGAGCCGAATCTTCCAGCATCTTTCGATTCTCTTCATTAGTGGCTAATCCTAATTTCGCTTCCAAAGCCTAATTTCTCATTTGCTAGGCCACCGAGAGAGCAGTAATTGCCACCGTCCCACATTATGTCGTATCGTACAAGTAGTTTCCAGAAGTGAAACGCGGCATCCGGTAATTGAATGCACAGGAAATTTGGAGTAAATCATCCTTCAATTCGCTGTGGAATGCTTCCATGGCGAGACGAACATCCATCCAGAGCTGCGACTTGAGTCCTTGAGCGAGCGCTTGGGAACTGTGACGGTACAGTCCGTAGCATATCGGATGCGCGAGCAGACCGTGAGACGTTTGTGAGGTGGGCCATCAGCTCAATCTTGTGCGCAAAGGATCGGACGCCACACGCTCGGTTGCTTGAAGTTGATGCACTATTTCTACATCGACGTTCGATTCTTGCGGTGCGTGGGGGCCAATTTTCTCTTCCTTGCTTGACTTGATGGCCAGACTGTGAGCAAAATCTTCGGCTCGCTGTTGCCGGAGCTTGTGGAGAAGAGAGCGCGAGATGATGAACTCTTTCACTTGAGTCCCCTTCGAATCAGCAGATGGAGACATGAAGCAGTAGCAATGACGATCGAACCGATTATCCAGAATGTCGGTCGTTCTGCTGCACAGTTGTGGCAGGGTGCACAGAATTTCTTTCAGGTGATTCTTTCGTTTCACTTTTACGGCCTGGAATTCCGAAGCATCAGTCGCCGGATAAGTTGTCATGATTAAAGAGATCCGGGCTTGGTTGATCATGTTCTCCGATTTGAGATTGTGCCTTCAGTGGTTTCTATTCGTCTTCTGAGGTTTCTGTAGTCTACTCCTCGTGAAATGTCTTGGAGCTTCTTGAAGCCTTCCGGACACCGCATTGAGGGGATTAACTAGTACCTTCTGGCTGCAAATCAGTTTGTGAATACTGCTATTATGATTTAGTTCCTGTTTCCTGGGAATACACAATTCTGCACCTCGGGGCCTCTCTCTGAAATGTACTGCAAAGAAGGTTGCATGTTTGTTCTGTAGCGAGCTGACAGAATGCATGCATTTCCCAAGTCTTTTTTTGGCCAATATACAGCTGGAAAATTGCAGAAAATGTTTCAACTAAAGCAGTTGTTTGGAATCATAGCGCATGCTTTTAGTTGTGGGGAAAAGATTGTTTGACAGGAGGACGGGATCATTGAACCACGGGCAAGTTTGAAACCATCTATCGCCTGTTTCGAAGCCCGATCACTAAACGTATCTGGAATGTCGTGCCATAGTGAGCATTTCTTACTTCTCAAGTGCTCTGTTGAATACTGAATTTTGTAAAATTCGGTTCCAGGAGGTACAGTCATCAGTACGTCGGACTTTTGAGAATGCCCAGCAAAGTCAAATCTCTTTGAAGACTAAGTATCCGCAAATAAACGAGGCATCAAGTGGTGCTTCCTCCGGTTCCTCGACTGCTCTCCGCGATTTGGAGCCTTGGCGAAAGAATCCAAATTGGGAGGATGACACACCGGTTATGGAGGTTTCATTCCTCACTGTCTGGCTGTTTTTGTGTATTCTGTTCGATCACCGTGGCATAGAAATGAGATCATGTGGATGTAGTTGTTCAGTCTAGTTATGTTATCTTGCCCTTATGATTGTGCTTTGTCCGTTTAGGTTTCTGTGGACTTCAACTAGATAAATTTAAATTTGAATATACAGTCATGCAGTCACTCAAGTCATTCATTGTGAAGTTGTGAATAGAAGCAATTGAAATCACATTTCTCCTTTTATCATAGATGCTGCTGTTCAAGGATTCTTTTGTGCACGTAAGTAGTTTCACGCTGTGGCAGACACTTCCAATCACATCACTAGACTTACAGGATACCTGCATTATCATCAGACTTAGTTGGGTGTTCATGGGTAAGAAATGGTCAAGGTTAACGGATCTAACGAAGACATAAATCATTATTTGTCTGGACAGCCAGAGTATATCAAGCAAGCTCTAGTCTGTTGAAGCATTCAAACTTCAAGATCAGCTTAATCCCTATACTGAACAAGAAAGCCACTGAAGGGAACCTTTCAGACCTGGAACAAAGGAAGCAAACATGCACAGTCGTAGGTCTTGAAAGTGATCTTTCTTAGCCCGGCTTTTGGGTTTGGTGATGTTGGTTTGATGAGAATCATTATAGTGGCTGACAAGATTTGGACATTTGCGGGACATTAATAGATGATGATGACTATCAAAACACCCGTGTACCCACTTCCAAGGTGGGATAGATGCCGGTCATCGGGTAGAACTCATTATCTGGGCTTGCAGTTGAGAATGTTCAATCCCGTTCAATGCTCCTGTTGTTTTCAGCCTTGACCTTCAGCCACACGATGAGATTCAAGGCTGTAGATCGTGGGATAAGGACCGTATCTAGGAAAAGTCGTTAACCATGATTTTAATGGTTGCTAATATGGAAACATATTGTGATGGACCTTCGGTATGTTTATCTTTATTATTGTCTTGTTCGTAAGTTTCTGTTGTACACATATCTGAGAAGTGCTCCCCACTGTTCACAGGTCACCGTTCCTGAAGGTTCACTCTGTCAGCTAAATTCGATATTCAAAGTGGGGCTGCCTCCTGAGGCCGTATTCGATATCCTCAGCGACCCAGGGAATAAACGTGTGTTTAAAAACATTAAGGTATGTGGGATGATGCGCGTGTGTTAGTGGTTGTATACAATTTTTAGTCCCACCTGGGTCTTCTTCTTTGCTAATCTCTACAGTTCTGTCAGATTTTGTGGCTTTAATTTCAAGAAGGCTTGTTTCTATCTCCAGTATTTCAGTTTAGTGACGGTATCAAATGGAAATTTACATTGAGTCCCATCATTACAGGAGGTAAAGTACCGGAAATTGTTGGAAGACCACGGACACCGTCAGATTGTTGAAATAGAACAAGCCGCCATATGGCGGTTCCTCTGGTTGTCTGGAAGCTTGAATGTTTGTGTACGAGTAGACCAAGACCGCCAAGCTCTGACGGTATGTACAACTCACTTTGACCCACGTTTTTGTTGCAGAGTTCCTCGGCCTGTTTTTATTAAGAGATCAGTAAAAACCGTTATGATGTTGAGGGAAGGTTTCGGGTGGCATCTCAATGAACATTTTGACAACTCTTCTTAAAGCTTGGTAGGGTATTGGAGCGTTAATACACGTTCGGTGAATGGTCGTCGCGAAGTTTGCCTTTGTCGTAAAGTTTATTTAAATATGTATTGTGCTTGTGTTGTCTCCCTTGCAGCTGAAATATGATCTTGCGAAAGTAGGCTTCATGAAGAAATTCGAGGGGAGCTGGGAAATTCAACCACTATACATAGATATGGATGATGGTTCAGACTCGAGAGGTAGAATAGCATCTCTGGTGCATCTGCAACAGGTGGTGCAACCGGCTATCATGCCGCCGCCCCCCTTTGTAAGGTACATACGTGGAATTACAACCAGGACGACGGAGAAGATGCTAGAAGACTTGCAAGAAGAAGGGAGAAGGCTGCGGGAGGGCAGGGCAGTTCCTAAACTTTCGCAAGCTGAAGAGAAAGTCCACCGTCGGGCTGTAGCTGAGACCGAAAAGGGTTATGTTCTAAGGAGACACTGGAAGTTGCATACGAATGCCGGTGGGTTGAATAGAAAGCAACGAAGGCGAAGACGAAGAATCGGGCGACTCGTGTAATGGAGAAATGTTCATGTTGTCAAAGAGCATCCACTGACAGATGATGGTCTGAACGGTGGTCGACATTATTTTATAAGCCGTGGACCTGCAAGTTCTACCATACACCACCTTGCTCTTGGCAGATGCATCTCCAATTGTGTATTAAATCAAGAGCATTCATGTTTCATCTGCAGCACTTACTGATCTGCCCCCAAAGGAGGAGGAAGTTAGATTTCCAGTAGTGCTTTCATATGTTCGCTAGTGTTGGACTAAATTCCAGGCGGCCAATCATGGAAGGCGTAGGCTGTAGCATTTTTAGATGGATATCTACTAATATCACATCAGCTTTATTCTATCGGAACTTTTAAGTAAGCTGGGCTGCGTACTTTGCCAGTACAAATTTCTCCTGGTTACGTGCAAGCTAAAAACACAATTCACCAAAACTTATTCATTCGTTTGCATCAATGCCACTGATGTCTGCCACCTTATCAGCTAACTCGGGATATGACATTCGACAAAATAAAGCACACATAGAAATCCACGAACACACACGAGGATAGTCAACCCCTGCTTAAGTCTTTCGTATCACCTACAAACATAGCATGCGAAGACCTTCAACTCTTCAGGCTATTAGTCAGTCTGACTATTACCTGAACGTTGTATGGACTGTCTACCACCTGAACGACGAATGATGCTGTGCCAAGTGAGCAAGGATAGCCCAACTAACTTCTAGCTTCATTGTCCCAGTAGTTGTTCTAGTCGTTGTTCCTATTTTATGTTGATCCTATTTGAGTTCATGTAGTCTCTCTTACGTCCGTTCTGAGAGGTAATTAACCTGAATGGTCTATCTTCCACCTGACACGATGAAATATCGAGTTCTATATCTAAAAGCCCTCTTCCTTGCGATGATTTGTGACAACTGATCGGCGACCATAGTTTTTCTGAGTCCATTACTAGAGTAATGACACATTAAAATAACAAAAAGGATGGGAAGACCCCATCATATCGGTGACCATAGTTAATGCAGCCCATAGCTTAATAAGGACTTGAGACGATCTCATGTTTGCTGTTGCCTGAATGAAGGAGAAATCCTCTTCTGCTTTCAAGCAGCTTGTCTCAAGCTCGCCTATCTTTCTTTGTGCTCTTTACAAGATTAGATTCTTGGACACCAACTGCTCTTTTTATAGATAACTGTAAGCTTTCTGCGTCAATTGCTGCTCCCTCTCTCGACGAAGCTCTTGAATTTCCCGTAGCAGCAGATCTAATCCGGAGAGAGGCGTCGTACTCAGTTTAAACTTGTCTACTTGCCTGCCTAGCACGTAAAGCCTTGATCATCTGTCAGTTTGCCCATGGAAAGCAGATTGTCCGTAACCCTCGGAACCCTCAGATCCAAGTACTCCACTTATCCTTGAAAGAAATTACACTTTACATGATATAACTTGAGAACTTGAGCTATGAATCGCTCTAATAATTCCTAGAAATGTCTCTCATACTCCATCAATATAGTATTATATATAATATATCATCAATATAGGCTTGGGTGCAATCGAGTCTTGGTGGGATTCTATCTATCTCTCTCCCTAAAACTTAGGCTTGGATGCAATCAAGTTGAGATAGGACCCTATCTATCTTTCTTTAAAACTTAGCATGTGGAGTCTTCAAGCCAAAAGATAATAAGCTCCACTAACACAACATATCCTTGTCAAGTAAATCAATTTTCCAAAAGGATGTTTTAAACTTATCCTCATCTTGAATTTGCCACTAATGATATCATGTTCATAAATCCAAGGTACTTACCTTTACATGCCCAATTGCATCAATAATTTCGTTAGGTTTATCCATAGTTTATAGATCAGATTTCCATATATATGTATGTGACTATATGTATATCCTTTTTGACTAATATCACCACAACATATGCATATTTTCTATATGATATCTCTACTAATCAAGCCTCAAGAAGATCCTAACAACTTTGGATTAAATCTCTCTCCATATTATTGTCTCGGGTAAAAATGAGGAAAGACCTGATTTTGTAAATGTAACAACATGTGTTCTCATCATAGATCTGTCCGTGACATGATATAGTTGGACTTGCACACTCAATTCCTTACATGATGTCTTGTGGTGATGCATAATTGGATCCTCCAATGAGATGTCTAAATATGAAATCTCTAGACATTTATCTTTCAGATTGTCACGACTTATGTAGCGGTATCTCTAGTTAGGTAGGTGCGCGTATGGAGGAGCAGATACAACAGTTAGAGTCGGTTGTGCAGTTAGCGGCATCTCTAGTTAGATAGGTGTGCGTATGCAAAGCAGATACAGTAGTTAGAGTTGGTTGTGCAGTTAGCGCCGTTCGCACTGGAACTGCCGTTAGGGCCGACAGTGCCGTTAGGGGTCCTAGGGCTTAAGGGGGTAGAGTTTGAATTAGGGCTCCTTGGAGGGCAGTTTTCGAAGTTGAAACTTTGAGAGTGTGGCTATGGTGGATAGTAGCTAGTGCGGGAACCTGCAATCTTTGAAGCACAAAGTGGGTTTGGCTTGACTGTAATCTCTCTTTTATGCTATGGTTATGAGCGGAGTGTCCTTGTGGACATTTTAAGAGTAGAAAAGATTACTGCAAAAACTCAAATTGGATTATGTGGTGAGAACTGGGAGTTCTTGGAGCACTGAAAGTGTTTTGGCAAGTTTGGATCGATGGTAGCTTCGATCCGTTGGCTGTTGAGTGTGCAAGGCGTTGGTGGAGTGCAGCCATGGTGGTGATCTAGAAGTAGAGTAGATTTGAGGTTGATCTTAGATTTCAAATTTCTGTATTTTTTGTTTTAATGTAAATCTGAATTAGGAATTTTTGAGGGCGGAAGCACTGCTGGAAATTGACGAAGTGGGTCGATGTTTATAGTTGTCTTGGAGCAATCAGTCGCTCAAATACCTCATGCAAATGTATCTCATGCTCCCTCACTGTAGCACTATACACTAGAATATCATCGATGTAGGCTCCGGCACAATCAAGTCAGCCTAGGATCCTATCCATCACTCTTTGAAACTCAGCAGGTGCATTCTTCAACCCAAATGGTAAGAACTTCCACTAATACAACACATCCTTGCCATGCGAATCAATTGCCCAAAAGGATGTCTTGGTCTTATCCTCATCTCCAATCCTTATCATGCTCGTAAATCCAATGTACTGAAAACCTTTGCATGCCCAATTGCATCAAAGATCTCCTCAGGTGTAGGCATAGCATATCGATCAGATTTTTGCAATGGTCGATTGATAGATCGGTAGTCACCACACATGCGTCTATCTGTATAATTACCATGTATATCCTTCTTGACTTGCATCACCACATCAGAGGCATACTCTCCATATGATATCTCGACTAATCCAGCCTCAAGAAGGACTTGACACCTACTTTGGATCAAATCTCTCTCCATATCACCGTATTGATAGGGACGACGGAAGACTGATGCATCTGTTGTCAAGTCAATCCGTATAGCAGGTCCCTTCAAACAGCCTAAATCCTTCATACTGAACGCAAAACAGTTTTTGAAACTCCTCAGAAACCTCCACATCCTACGTCTTTCTTCTCCTGTCACTTTGGGACCAATCTCAATATCCCAAATCTCCTCTCCATCGACACTAGAGATAGAAGACGTAGTATCTGGTTGCTAAATGACAACCTCTTGAGCAAAAAGATTTTTTTGCTCTCTCATACCAGGCTCCACTATCTCAATGTGAACAACTCCTGTTGCTGTAGATGTAACCTCTTGTGTTGTATCACAAAGGTCAAAAGTGGTAACCATTGCTTGCTCCGTGCAAAAAACTCCAACGATACTCGAAGAAGACCATATCTCTCCTTCTCTAACATCCCCATAAGACCAAGGATGAGATCTTGGGCACTTCTCATCCCTAGCTTTTGCCTCCATCGTCTCGGTAGGCAAAGAGCTTACCAATGGTCTTGCAGTCATACATGTGGATCGCATGCGTCTCTGCTCAGCCAATACAAGGCTCACAATCCATGTCAAACAATTCAGGTCCATAGCTTGACCCAACACTTGACGTCGTGATGCCTCTGACAATGTAGGTACTGCCGTAGTACCGGTAAAAATCTCATAGCTCGCTCTCTCTCTTCAGCTTTGGGTTCCACCAACCGTTGCAAGCGAGAATCCCATACAAGTCCACGTCCTCCCTCTCTGTAAGCATGGGACGCTAGGTAACTCAACAATGTGGGTAATTCCGCTCTTGGCTGACCCACAAGGTTCACCACTGCCATGGGTGACTGTCAAGATAGACCACCGCACCGGGAGTGTCTACCCACATCCAAAATACTCTCCACTGTGAGATGTGAGGGCCTCTCCACTCCGTCATATGCTCACAATAAAACCTCCCTTGGAAGAAGGTTTGTCCATCATAGACGTGGACGGTGTGCACGAGATCCTACTCTTGCTGCATCTACCGTTGGTCCAGTCCATGACCGCACGTGATGTGCACTCGTCATCATCCGTGCACGTGGCTCACCCAACAAGGGAACATTCTCCAAAATGTATGCCGGAGAATAGGTTTGCTGTGAGTGGAGAGAACGTAACACACGTAACATCTCCCAAAACATGCCAGAACGTGAATCATGTAGCCCATGACCATTACCAGCACGTGTGTGTCCCTGACATGGCCATCCAGCAATAACCAAATGTATGGTGCCATGCTAAGCAAGGTCTTGCATCCCAAACAACAAAATATCTGACGGCAAGGCATGCTGATATCCTTGAACCACGGACACTGGTAGAAGATTTGGGTATCTCCGCACCAATTGTGCCACATGGCGTAATGAGACGCGCCTTGCAATCTCATCTCGCTCCACATACAAGTATCGATGTACTCGTATGCAAGATTGCAAAACAGTAGACAAACCTGTGCTAATCACTCCAAACAGATCCAACACACATATACCCGCCTTTGAATACCGGAGATGGCTACCCACATCAGTTTGGCATGGTTGGTGGAACCTTCTTGCCTGGGCTCTACATCGATTCTTTAATGAACTAGCGAAGGTGATTATCAAGTCAAGAAGACAGGGGTAGAAGAGATTATCGCGAAGCATCAGAGTGCTGATTCTTTTGGTCCGTTGAGGGAAATTATCGGACTTTTACTTACTTTTTTTAACTACATTTAGCCTTCTCTTTGAATACTTCCTAATCAGTTCCACCTAATCGAAATGTGTGGTTCTTCATTACAAATATAGACTGAGACTATGTCGAAGAACTGACGAATTGTTGAAGGTTATGAACAACATAATGAAAATCTATATTAGAGTGCTAATTTATTGGGGAGGATTTTGTGAAACACCCCTGTCAATGTTTCCGAGAGCCACGTTTGCTTGGAGTTCTACTACCCCTTCCTCGTCAATCTGTGCCGGTGTTTTCTTCATCCTGATATCTGTTTACTGCGTCTCAGTTTCCCATATAAGGAATTTAAATTTCTAAAAATGAATGGCAGTATGAAGTGAAGAAACTATTGGAAATGAAAATTTTACGAGTGCTATAGGAGCAATTAAATGTTTAGAGTTTAATATGGTTCACAAGTATGAAAACTACTGGTTTTTTGTTTGTCATCAATGAACATCTCATGGGCAGTCTATTGAGTTAAACATTGTTCACACTTGGAAAAAATAAATCATGATTTTTTTTCTGATTAAAATTAGTCTCATTATATATATATGATGAAATCTTTACACATTAACAAAAAACCAGCAATCACTATTATCAATTTTTTCCATCTTATCTTTGAAGAAAATTTTACTTCTTCTACTTTCATTACACCAAAATACTTGTATTTTAATTCATTTTTATATCCATATCATTTTCAAGATGATGCAAAATGAAAGAATCTATATTAAAAAATACTTGTATTTTGATAAATTTTTTAATCCATGTCATTATCAAGATGATGCAGAATGAAATAGTCTATATTCAATGTCAAATTTTAACATTTTTGTATCCTCCTCAAATTCCCTACAAGTGTGCTTAAAGACTAAATGCAAACATGATTTTAGGCCAAGGAATTTATAAAAATATTTTACAAGTAAACTTCATGTGTAATAAATGTTCAAACCTTTGTGAAAATGAAATAAACATCTTACTAAATCTAAGGTTGTCTTAGAGATGTGTGAACTTCCTATGTTAGTACTTTATCACGTGTTTTTGAAATGGATAAAAAACATGGATGACTACTATAAATAATTTTGTAATTTGAGTGCATACATAATTAGTGCTGATTACTCATTCATGTATACTAGTGTAGTATACACTAATCAAGGGATGAAAAATTCTGAAAAATCATTAAACACTAATTGGGGATAGAAGTATGATTTTTTTACTATTCTTACATCTTCATGGCATGTTTTCTTCTTATTATCTTCTTTTTCACAAATTTTTTTTAAGTAAATATTCTTGATTTATTTAGAGAAAAACATAAAGATAAAGTGATTTAAAGTCTTAAGAGTATGGAAATCAATTTATGAAATTGAGTGCAAATTTTTGTTGGTATAAAAAGCTTCACAATCTGAATGAATCATAAGTGGTGTTTTATTTTTGTGTACTTTCTACCCTACAAATTTGACTTTATAATTTTTTTATTTCAGGTTGGATTAAAAATTGCACCCATTCTACTCAAGATTTACTTTATACAATGTTCTTACATTTAAACATTAATAAAAAGTACTAATATTAGTGTATATTTCTAATTCAAATATAAACACTAATCATGTGTACATCTATTAATGTATACCTTCCCCTACCTCTTATTAATGTATATACTGTACTAAGTGCATATATAGATTTTACTGAAAATTGAGGAAACTAACTGTAAATTATACCACCTTCCATTTGTCAGCGCATTTCTGCTGACAAGAACGCTAAGAAACGGCTGATTTTGAAACATAATGTACAGACCCCACAAAACCAGATAATGTTGATATATGAACCCTAAAGCATTGTCATCCAACAACAGGACATGGGTGATATTTCTTCATTGCATGAAAGCTGTACAGTGAACTCGCAAGTTCCAAATCTCGTTTTCATTCCTTCCGTGATTTTGAGTGTGGAGCCTTCTCATTACGAGAAACATGAATCTAATTATTCAATGACCACGACCATACTTAGAAGCAGGTCTGGACAGTTGTAGCTTTGCCCAATGTGGGCAGTGTGACAGGTCTCATCCCTTTCATGGAACACACTAATGAACTCTGCACGTCTGACATGGAAGACCGATGGATTCGCAAACTGACTACTTTCGTTTGTTCGTGACGAATAGGGTCTACACTCAAACCCGAAGGCCACAAACGAATTTTTGTTCTCCAGGGATGGATTAGGACCACGTCACAATCGTAAAAACGATCTGCGTCCTCGCAGACGTTAGCTTTGTTTTTCATGTTGATGAATCAGCAAACTGAGAGGTGGGCACTGCTAAGCATGCACACGTGTTCTCTTCCCCATCGATGGCTTGTTTGAAGAAAATGACGGAACCATGCTTCCTCAAAGTCTATCGGTGACCTTGTCCTTGACCTGCTCATTGTGCCACAGATTCCCTTTCCAGTGTCTTACTTCTTCTTCTCCTTCTTGGTTGACCTACTCAACAACCAGAACAACCTTCCATGAATCAGTTGGTGCATCCCCGAACGAGACTCCTGGCCTTACTGTAGAACATCCCACAATACCTTGATAGCGACTAGTAACTGTGGTATAAACCTCATGTCTCATGTCTCCTGAGATTCTGAAACTCGACTTGATTCTTCTTTGCACAAAGCGAAGTACCAGATGACAAGCGGCTGGGTGATCAGAACTGTATCTGCACAGCAAAGAAGTCTGCCACCTTGCGACTTTGACATTGCACAGAACCGAGAGATATGACACTCAAGTTTGGTTGATGTATCTTGGAGCTCTACGGTCTCTACCTGTCTGGTTGATGAAGTCCTTTTGTAAAAACCTTTCCAACAGCTGGTGCAGAACTTTTTGATCGAGAGGCTGCAAATGCCCAGCACCACTAGTGTTATACGTTATAGATATATTCACATTCGGATAGAAAAACATGAACCTGTGATAATGACCATATTTTAATCCACACAGTGCATAAAATCTTCAATCAGTCCTCAAGATAATATGTGCTTCCAATTCTGACCACGTATCGAGTTCTCTACAACCAACACGTTCGGCAAAGAAGAGGTTAAGTACCTTAGGCATGTAATCATCCATGCCCGAGCCGAAGCACATCTCATGAGTGCCCTGCATAACATCAGCTGTGACTGCTACGACTGGTATTCTGCTGTGTGGACACTGTTGTAACACACCAAGAGGTGCTTGTTGCTCCCACTTTTTGTTTTCAGATGCCCGGCAGAAACTGCAATTCTCAATCTCCCAACGACGGATTCTTCTGGTAGCTTCACAACCATCCACCTGCAGAAACAGAAGCAAACACTTGATAATTAAACACAGACAGCTAGAAACTCCAACACATTCACCTATTTCAACAAATGGGGTAGAGTGCTATTTTTGACATGTAAATTCATCATTCCCTGTCAAGAAGAATCCACAGGCCAATGTGATATTTACCTCAGGCATCTGAATATCCATCAAAATTAAATCAAACTGCAAGTTCGCAGCTTTGTTCTTTATGGCCTCAATCGCCTCTACTCCCCCATTCACACACTCCACAGTTGCGCCATAACGGGCCAACATTGAGCGTGCAACTTTTCGGTTAATCAAGTTGTCATCCACCTGGGCACATCATAGTGAAAAACTAGAGATAAGTCCTTTTATATAGATTCCTTCTTGAGAATAAAAAAGAGACGTCCTCATACTATAACGTCGATAAATCCCTCGGGACCCAAGAAATGTCCTCTCAGCCTGTCAATCATACGATTGAGTCAGTCAACAACAAGCAGCAGCAAACCAATCACGAGTTACGGAAAAACTTACCACTAACAGCCTCTTCCCTGCCAACATGTTTGCATTTGTATTCACGGTCTTCGTAGGTGGTCGCAACGAGATTCCCACTGCCTGCAGTAGCCCAGTAGCTAGCGTCGTGCGGCGTAGAGGTTTGAAGACAGTTTGTGAAAAACCCGCCTCATATAACTCCTTCTTTTCCAAAGGGGTGGTTAAGGGACATGATAGAGCTAATACCGGGATAGACATCAGGTGCTGTTCCTTGCGTACAAATTTGACCAGTTGAACGGCCTCATCCATTCCCATTCCTTGCAGATCCAGTATGACTGCGTGGATCTGAGGTCTTCTGTATTTGTAAGCACATAACGATCGATCAATACCCACGCGTGTTCAGCAATGGCCTTGTTATAGAGCAAAAGCTTTGCAACAGTTAATTTATATGCGCAGTATTAGACCAGAGTTCAACTGAAAGGTACCCGAGAGGATTGAACTTACTCTAAAAGGGCTGTCAGAGCTGTTTGCCTGTTGCTGACACCTTCCACTATTACACCTAACCTTCTTAAATAACTTGCAGCAACCTCCTACAACCGACACGAGGAGAAAGTTAGCCCTGAAGTCTCAACAAACAGAAGCAGATTTCCAAAGAACGAGGATTTGAAAATCGATGAGTAAGTAAAATGAGTCTAGGTTCCTCGGGCAGAGGAAACTGAAGCACAAATGACAACGATTCAACTGCAATCAAAGATCGACAACAAGATTAATTCTAACAATAATCGAGATGCCCTTGGCTCACCTCTAGCTGTTGCCAATTTAATATATAGTGATTTAACTATAGACAGTTTTACACATCTGCCAAATCTTTCTATTATTCAGAACTGACCAAGTTGCCAAAAGATGAAACGAAAAAAACACATACAAATAGCGCAATATACTCATGATACGATAAATGAAAGAAGAGAGACCACAGGTCTACTTCAGGTCAACACACCTGCCGCACAAGATGCTGGTCGACGAGGAGGACTCTTGTCCCTTTCAAGTTTTCTTCTCCGTAACCTTCGCATTCACGCTTTACATCCTTGTCTGCAACATCGCGTTCCTTCCCTACCTTAAAAGTAAATTCAAATATGCTACCTTCATCTGGTGCACTGATTACGTCCAGCTTCCCTCCCATCAGTTCCACCAATTTCTGCAATGACCCAACAACCAGTGTCAGTCAATTCTCTTGATATATGTGTTCCTGTCAGCACATGACACAAGCTGGCGGATATGCTCCATGAAATGATAAGAAATCGATACATAAAAAACTTTATCAGTAAAAACCACGGAAACGGTGTAAAACTTCCTCCTTTTGTCATGACGCTAAGTATAGATCGTGACTGTTGTAAGATTGTATACTTTGACAATTATTCACTACTATAACACATAGATGTATAATTGAGAAACCGTGCGCAAAAGAAAGTGGACATCTCAATCGTGCAGGACGAAGAGCGTTGAGTCACTGAACGGATAACGGAGGCAGTGGATCTGAAGCATGAAATAAAATGGAACCCAGAGGGTACCGAGGGAGGGAAGTACTATAATACATATATATATCTTTAAAATGTTCAGTATTGCTCGTATCATTCTTAAGCGACAGCATCGTGAACATTGAGGAACTTTGTCGTTAAAAGATTTTCGTTCTACCAATTCCTCAAGAGTTCCTCCAAGAATATTACCTTGGATATGGATAATCCAATGCCCGTACCACCAAACTCCCGAGATGTGCTGCTATCCGCTTGAAGAAATGGCTGGAACAACCGATGCTGAAGATGAGTAGGAACCCCAATACCTGCAAAAGTCGCCAGTTTAGGGAAACTTAATACTGCATCAAGCTTCAGGAAGTACTAGCGCTAGCCGAAACAGCACCTGTATGCATTAAAGGCTTTCTGGAAACCCAGCAGAGAGTCTGAACATACGTATCATAGCATATAATCACATATTTCCTGTCAGAAACCAAGATTCGGTATTTCAAGGCGTTTACCTGTGTCCTCCACAGAAATGACTAGTGACAAAGTTTTCGAGCCTTCCACCAAATCTTCACCTTCTACTCCTGCCTTTGGCACCCAGTTTCTCCACTTCTTGACTGCTTCCCCCGTGTTCAGTGGACCTTCTTGCATGCTCAACCTGGGTGCCATAGGTTCCACTACCCCTACTGTATCTAACCTAATATCAGAAGCAGACCATTCCCGACTCTCTACTACTGTGACCAGCTTTGAAACAACATCATATTGCCGCTTGCCCCTGTGGCTACCCTCGCTTGCAGGTGAAGAGGAAAGTGATGATGTTAACATCGAACTAAATGTATCCTCTTGAGGGTTATAAATACGAACGCAAACGAAAATGCTACCATGCTTTGTGAACTGGAAAACAATTCAACAAAAAGGAATCATCAAGATTGATAACATTTTCTAATTACAACGAGTCATTTATACTCGGAAACTGGTTAATTCTTATCAGGTGTAGTAAGCGAAATTTGAAGCATTAAAACAAAATCCACATTGGAGAGTTGTAAGCTATAAAACCTGAGTTCATTTGAACAGATACCATGACCATCACAAACTTACAAATCATGTTACGGTGCAACACCCTAAAAATTCACACAGCGAAATTGAGAAATCTAAGAAGTACCTTCATGGAGTTTCCAACAAGATTGATGAGAACCTGCAATATGATATGACAGACTGACACTTGTCAGTTTGAACTCAGATACAATGAAACAGACTGATCTTTGCAGCTTCGGCCACGAGGTGCAAGCGGCGCAAAATCCACGCGACTACCAAGTGAAGATTACGGCAGTTGGACTGACTGGATCCATAGTAACTGTCAAGAATCAACCTCGACTATCAATTTGTTGATATGTATGGAGACTTTGCATATCGGTAGGTAACAATCGGAACACCTAACTTCTTCTTTATGACTTCACAGGCAAGTTTCACGGGACTAAGCTAAAATTATGACAACAAGATGGACTTAATACCTGACGAAGTCTTCCGGGGTCCCCATATACACATTTAGGTACACTATCGTGTACTAAGGCAGAAACTTCGAGTTTCTTTTCATTCACTTTATCTTCAAAAAGACACAGCAAGTCATCGAGTTCTACGCGAAGATCGAAAGGAACTGACTCCAACTCCATCTTCCCAGCCTCAATTTTCGAAAGATCAAGAACCTCATTGATCAAAGAACTGCAAAAAAATGGCAGTGAAGGTTTAGGGCAAAAATTCTCTCAGAAACGACTTACCAAACATAACAATTGATCCATTTAAGCGGCTACTTCGTTGGCACCGCCATGTGACACCAACGTCATTGTTAGACCTTCCCGACTAAATCTACCACTTGAGAAAGAAAGTGAAACTACTTCAGGCAAAAAGAAAAAATATGATACATAAGATTACTTACACAAGATTATTGCCACTTGCTTGAGCTATCTTAACATACTCATGCTGTTGTGCACTCAGTTCTGTACCCATGAGCAAGTTCGTCATCCCTGCATCCAAATGGGTAATCAGCTGGATGATTAGCTGTGAGCTGTTAGGTTGACAGATTAGTATGTTTCAAAAAACAAGCTTCAGTGCTAATGGAGGAAAAAAAACTTCTATATACACTAGATGACACGGCTCTCATATGTCAAGTCAACCTTTAAATGCAAGAACTTTGGATAAAGTCAGAAACTTACCAATCACTCCATTCATTGGTGTTCTGCAAGATAACATGGTGGGTGTAAGAGAGAATTAGTACTTTTTAGAAGAGGTTATCATGATCATCAAATAGGTGAAAGACCCAATCAAACTACAGACTGAACCACGGTAGTAATAATACATCATCCGGGAAAGAGTCATAGACTTTCAGTCCTCTAATAAATGTTATTAACCTTATTACGAAATTCCAATGACAATTACTGAATAGCATATCTGAATTAGGCACTCCTCCAACTCAGGACATATGTGTCTTCTCTAAGGTTTCTGATGCTTATCTTCAACTTAAGTAGGCTGCGCAGTGCTTGACTCATCCAGTCAAGCGAATCCATTTTTCATCTAAAAAGGTTGGGATTGATAAAATGACCCATGAGGAAGATTGGTTGGGTGGTCTTTCCAATGATTCTAAAAGCATCGCCAAAAATTCTCACTTACATAATAAGGGCGAGTAATGACTTTCTCACCTTATTTCATGAGAAACAGTAGCCAGAAATCGAGACTTCGCTTTGTCAGCTGACTCAGCAGCTTGTTTCGCTGCCCTTAAATCAAAATTCATCTTCTCCACTTGGAACATGTGCTTCTCTATTGCTTGCATTTTCTTGATGGCAAGGTAAACAATGACAGAGCAGAGTAGAACAACAATCATCATGAGAATGGGCCAAGCTATAACGTTCCTCAGTGCATTCAACCTGATACTTTTCGTCGCAAAGCATCTAAGTTCAAAGTTCTGGAAAGCATAGGTCCATGCGATGGTTGCAGTACTTTCTTGGCCAAATCTTGACTGTGGGTCATAGACAGGTAATTCACAAGAAGATGCTGACGGGACACAGTTGAAACTAGGAAGCCAATCATCCCGGCTTTGTGGGAGATAGACAACAGCAGCATCCATGTCTTCATCATCCTGATATCTTGAAAGGACTGTACCAAAAACCTTCTCAACATCCAGCGAAACACCAACCCACCCAATGCACATCTCTATCCGCTCCTCGACAGTTGTTGGTATCTTGTCCCCGAAATAAGGTAAGTAGGTTCCGACCCTCCAAACCTTCCCGTACTGATCTGGTGGTGACATAGCGATTGCCCCAGAATTTCTAGCATTGTTCAAAGTATGGTTGATAGCACGAAATGACCTGACGTCCACCAGCAAAGCGTACAACACCGTATGTGAAGCATAGATGATGGGTGCATACTCCTTGGCCGTGTAATTGATAGGAATTGTCTCTTGCTTCTCATCTAACATCAAAAGTGAGGAGTTCCATTCCAGCTCAAACCGAGCTCTCTCTTTATCAGTAATAAGTTCAAGATAGGTCACCCTAGGGGTGCTTGGTCTGAGAAAGTCTGTTTCATCAGTAAATGCTAACCACGTTTCCTGGGTCAGATCGGGTTCACTTGCCAGCAGCCCCAGTATCATGAATGACGTGTTTAGATTGTTGGCTACCTCTCCCATAAGTATCTGAAAGAAACATCAAAAACATGAAAGAGTAAAATGAGTACGGACCTCTAGGAATATACAGAAGTAAACCCAATTAAAACATAACATTCCCACCAAAACAAAGTCGTTTGTTCTGGTTTCGGCAACAACGTCGGACAAATTGAAGCGAATGTCCAAAAATGTTTTGGAGCTCAACAAAGCAAGGTTACAATTACTACGAAAACATACGGAATGTTGCAGTTCGAAACGCATAAACTCTTTTGTATGTCAACCTAAAAACGTGAAGAAAGGAAACAATTTCCGATGCAAAGATGTCAAATGGTATTAATATAAATAATATATGATAATATAATTTAGCATCGCAGAAAAATTTAATTGTAGAATGTTGATAGAAATACGTCAAAACAATGATGTACGAGAAAAGACGTTAGACTGCATGTAGAGCCTGACGTCAAAGTACAAAAACAAGCCTCACAGCCGTAATATGTATTTCATTTATAACCTACAGCTTTTTTTTTTTATTATCAACAATTCATAAACAACCGCCTTCCTACTGAAATGCACGCCATCTTCACCGTGCAGACCCGTCCGATAGGCGCGATGAGCTACTAGAGGGAACTACATAGAGGGTGGGAGATATTAAGTCTGATAAGGTCTTCAAGACCATAACCTCATGTCCATATACTAAGCGTGCAGATTTACAGCCATAAAACCAACGCAGGCCTGAGTAATACAGGCGCTTGTTTTAGACCGGTGACTATTGAATCCTGACCATCTCTATTATCAAAGAAAATGACCATTCCCGAGGCCCGCAAAATCCACGCTCCAGTATTTATCACATGTAAGAACCCCTTGGCCCACGGACTACTTCAGGGAATAATGCTAAATGTCTTGTTCGGAGCATCACTGGAGTTAGAGCAAGAACCAATCTACAATTGACGACGCTGGGCAACACAATCCATCTCCAAGTTACATTGGTAAGACACGAGGCATATAAGAAATCTATCGAGTCCTGTCGCAAGATTCAGTACTGCCCTTTTACGCGGGCAATATCGCGACACATCAACGCGATCAATTTGAGTCCGAAGCGAACATATCCACTAATGCTGAAGAATACCGCGGCCACAAACGGGCATTATAACACAGGCTATCCGACTACGAATTACAACAATCAAGCCTCTTCCTTCATGATACTTGCGCCGCCGTCACTAAGATAGTTATTCACGTCAATCGCGCCTTCGGCGTATATCATAATTCGCTGATGATTCCAATCGACAGATACGAAATCCAGTGCAGATGGTGTCTCAGAAGATTCACTCAGGTCTTCGCTCGTATCAGATTTCCAAAATTCAACTTTGCAAACCTACGTCAATGAGTTTGTCCGTTCATGTCAAGCAAACATCCGCAACAACAACTTCGCTGGACTTCATATGCTGTCAGGCATAAACTTCAACTCCACAAGATAGACTCTTCGCCAAAAAAATCGTTCGGGCCATCTCCACTGTTGGCATTCTACATAAGTCCCAGATGCACGGCTTTCGGAGAAGGATCTGAAAAGTCGACAGTAATCACTTCTTGACTGGCGAAGAGATGATTCCAAGGGGAGACAAGATCTGATAAGCTAGAAAGGAAAATGGAAGATTGTTCTGAATATGATCAGTTGCAACGCATATCAAAGCACATACTAATCGAATCATACAGTTCCAAGTTGCCACCAAAGAAAAAATCAAGCAGCCGCCGTTCATTAAAGCTAGTCCAACCACGATTCAATAGCTTTGAACCAATGCATGTCAAGGGGTTTGTCCAGGAAAACACACCTCCTGGCGATTGCTGCATTTCAACTTGAATTCTTGCCGTTGTGTTTGAAGAGAATTGTGAAAGAGAACTAGTCCCACGCCAACTGCAGTTAAGAATCCTATGACGGTGCACACCAACTGTGCGGCCACAGCTCTACGGGGACTTTGCCTAATCTTCTTCCAGGAAGGAAAAGTCCGCTTTAGATCCTTCAAATGGCTCAACGATCTGCAACCGCAGCGCCATCTATGGCGCTCTTCATCGTCCGAGTTGCATAACATTTTTGAAAAGACCTGTCCTCCAAAGCCTATTAGCTATCCCCTCCACCTGTTCCTACGTCATACCAGTCTCCCCTTCATAATTGGCACGCAATCAGACCACCAAAGGTACCAGTGCATGCACTGGAAGAGACTGATATCCATACGAACGCCTGCACCTATATATGTCTGATTTCCAAATTTCCCAGCAACATCCAGATTCCATACACAGGAGCCGCTCACACTTCCTTCTGCGTCTGTGAACTCCACAATTGGAAACTCTTATTAGAACTAGTATATGGTAAGTATGACGCGCTTCCAAGAAGCAACTACTTCCAAAGTTCTGTCTCACCTGTTCTCTACAACCTGGTCCAAGATTTCGCACGTAGAAGCCCCAGCCTTATACAACCGTTCCGCGAAGAATTCCTCGGCGAACTCCATATCCTGGAGGTCACAGAGGCATTGTGATTCTCTCCGATGGTTACCAGTACGGGCTATCCTTCATGTGCGACCAGGTAAACGAGCTCTTGTGCACTGGCAACCGAGACCAAAACCGGAGCATTTGAGTTAAGGATATAATCGTGTCTAATCTATCGAGACCGCCGCACCTTCTCCTCGACGATGTCTCCCTGGTCCCGTCCTTGGCACCGAGTGTACCTACGAACTACTTCGCCTGCATTGTCAACGATCGCACGAAAGGCTCGAGACCTGTTTTTCTGGAGGTCGGGCTTCATAAACCTCCGCCAGACATGCTAGACGAAGTCTGTATCCCCATGCTTCGTTCCAAGGCGGAAGCTTTGCTGCGAAGAGAAGGAAGCTGATTCCTTCCAGCCAATTTCCTCACAACTCCTCACCGGACAAATAACTCCCGGGAGGAGCAAAAGGAAGGGAGCAGCTGTTCACCGCATAATTCACACCTCAAATCTAGTAGGAGGAAAGGCCTTGAAAGTCTTCTCCCGACGTGTCAAAGCACTAGGAGTAAGAAGTGCTCCGATTGGCGACGACGACAAAATTGGGCCAAAAGTTCCGGGAAAAGGACAAGGCTTCCGCAAACGCTGTCCAATTCGATCCGAATTCAAGTCCCTCGTTGAGCTCGCGGCTGTTACCGCCATCGCGAACGAACTCAATTCGCTCGACGTCCCAAGGCCAAGGCAGCGTGAGTCCGCTCGACCTCCACCGGCTGCGGGCAATCCCTCTCGCCTACTGCAGACGCGGAAGCTCCCAGCTCGCGAGATCGGGGCGTTTCCGGTGGTGGAGACGGGCTAACGCCGGTTCATTTACTGGAAGGTCCGAGTTCCATTCATGGAAGGTCACCGCCTGCTCCTCCGTCCCGAAGTCGCCCGCCAACAGTGCTTCATGGACCGTGAGCGGGGAGTGGTGAGTGGCCAGGACAATAGATTCCCGAGTTCCCAATGGCTGGACACTCCACCAAACCAACCCACTTCTCGCAGTGCTGGTCTTCACCGGGTCCGTTTCCTGCCCAGGGTCCATGGGACAGACGGATAGATCCGTGTGGCGCTACGCTGCGGGTGGTGAAAACGTGAAGTTTTCACGTCCTTGTGATGAATCTCGTACCCGTGCCGTACTTTTGCACCGTCGGACGAGACTTGACTTGACTTGGCTTTGCCTTACGGCATTCATCAGCGGAGGTCCCCCACTCCGCTGCTGCTCGTTGCTTTTGTTTCCCTTTGAATCCACTGTACCTGCGATTCCAGCCATCATCACCGTCCCGTGCCTATATCTTTCCTTCTCGCCTTCACTGCAGTTTGCCAAAAGCTGCTGTTGGGCACTTTTAGCTCGCCCTGCATCCCCCCTAGCGTGGCTCGTCACTGCGACGTTGCTTTCGCCTATATATTTCGCATATTTAGGTGTCCCGTTTTCAATGTGTCCTTGCTTTACTTCCGTCCGAGAGGGATTTTGCAAGAACGTACAGTAGGGGTTGAAAATCATTGAAACATCCATTGGTGCACTCATTTGGAGAATGTTCATGTCACTCATTAAACAAATAATTCTCGATACTTTATGAATCCGAGGACAATTTTATAATAGGCCCCCATGTTGGAATAAAAGACATGAAGAAACAAAACCGGTAGTATTTATTGCATTGCTCTTTCAAAAAATGTTATTTTTCCTTCTCGTGTATATGTCTCATTTTTCTTTCATTTTTTTCATTCCTGAAATCTAGTGCTGTGATCTTCCTGCAGACAGAAGTAAGATGCAGATATGAGGGCGATTACTTTGTCCAATCGAATGATTGATCAAAAGTTCTAGCAAGAAATTCTTACCCTATCGTAGACCACTTATTGTTTTCAATGTCTCTATTTGCCGTCCATGATGTTAACTAAAGCTTCCACGATAAAAATGAGAAATAAGGCTCAATCAGTAAAGAGTAAAGAAACGTAACGAGTCTTGGCGACTATTTGAACGATTAGGTTATTTCTTGATGATGGTCGTGTGCCTTCTCACATCTTGTCCCCTCCATGAGCTTTTGGATATTAATGTCCTACGATGAGCAAAAGACGCTTTTTACATGATAAAATATTAAATGCGGATATGGAGCACACCCGAAGCAAGTGGGAAGGTATTATTATAAAAGATATATAATACTACTAAATGCCACCGTTCCGAAGCACTGCGACTGTAAGGTTCGTAGAAAATCAGCTCAGAATGGACCTGACTTCTGTCACGATGGCACACACGAAAAGAAAACGACGAGAGGCGAAAGAGCTGCTCCAAGTAAACGAACAGTGGCCATTTAAGGACGACTGTTCTCCGAACAGGTAGTGCGAATTTGTGAAACATACAGTATTTGTGTTCAGCCGTGGTAAAGTACTTTTTTGGTGTTTCTGATAAACATGAAGGTTGAGTATCTTTTGAGAATGGTATCAACGGCCTGTCAAAGGTCGTTCCTCAGCGGACCGTCGATTCCATTCCAAGCAATCAACTCAAGACCGAAATAATATTATGTAGAACTAACATACCGTAAAAGCAATTCAATCCTCGCAATAGTGTGCGCTGTTATTTCAAATGAGATCAGAATGACGCACTGCAAAGAAATCACTCCGGATACTGACAACATTTAATCTAAACCAAGTGGAGTTTTCGTTAAAAAAAAGTAGTCAATATTGGTAGGAGGTGATGTTATCAAACTTGTTAGAAGATGGTATTTTACCTCTCCTTTGTTCTTTTGTTACTTTCTGATAGCTGTGTGAAACAAAATTCAACACTGTTTTTCTCACTGGTCAGAAGGACAAGCAAAATTGTTCACTCATGCTCTGTTATGTTTTTCACTTTAATCGCGCAAACTTCTTACTGTGATTATTGAGTAGTACGATGATTTCTACTATGATACAAATCGTATGTTCATGTAAGACAAAGAGGGTTTATCTTTGAGACTATCCCATTCCATCTCTTGTGGAAGATACAAACAATGTGCATAGTGGTTTCTAAGGCTTGAACGTCTTCACGGCTTCACAAGGTTTCTGTCACATTCATATTTGCCAAAATAAATGTGCCATAACAAAATTTCTTTATAGTTTAAACGGGGAGAAACAAAGTACAACATGTAATGGCAACACAGCTCCAAAAGTGTTTGACCACATCATGTCGTCTATCTATATATTAAGTTACGTAAGGAAAATTTTCAAGATGATGTCAAAAAGACCGGTTGGTCGGAATCCAAAATTATAAACTACAGAGCGAATGAATGCACATTAGGAACCCTGAATCCCAAAATCGTTCTCACGTATAAGAAAGTCAGTTTACACGCCACTTCTACTTCAGAAGTTTAGTATTATAAAGTTTAGATTATCTTGTTTCAAATATCCCTAGTGAGAAAGATTTTTGAACATCAACATCTTATATTTTGTTAAATTAATTTAGAAATATAAAAGCATTTAAGATACAAGAATTCATAGTCAGACATGAATGATAGTGTCCCATGCAACACTCCGTTACCAAACCTGGATTTCACTATATAGAAGTGTCAACTACCAGTTCTACCAATAAACTCAAAGGGTGCAAACTTGAATAACACTTTATTAAGAAAGTAGCTAGTAATATAATATAAAGTACGGGAAGACCCCTTCAAGTCATACTTGGATGAGGCTAGGCACCAATAGCATTACAATGAGAAATATGTCATTATGCATGTAAGATATCCAAACTATCTAAATCAAATCTACTATATACTACAAGAGCATTAAAAAATATCACCTAATGTGATTGAATGTGAAAAAATAGCACCTTAATTTGTTGGTGCAAAATCAATCATAATTTAATTTTTAAATTATGATTGATTTTGCACCAACAAATTTTTTCTAGATCGATGAGATTTTATCTTGACTTATACATCCATCTACATCTTCATTACTCACATGTGAGTGTGATATCAATTTAGATATAGCAAGTATTCATATGACTTGTTGTCCATTCGGATGGAAGAGGATAGTTACCCATGATTGCATTAGAGATGTTGTGTTTGCTATGGCGCAAAAGGGTGAATACTTCACATGGAAGGAGCGTTGGTATGCCTTGCAGTTGACTAGGGTAAGTACATATCTATATTTGGTTTGAAATGACGAGGTTACTATGGCATATGTGGTGGTTACACATGACATAATATTAGAGGTGTTGATCATCCATCCTCCTTGATGGATGACTGATGGAGTGGTAGCAATCAAGGTCTCGAAGTATATGGGTATGGAGAGAAATCACCTCTTTGTGCATCTATCTTTGGAGTTATATGGAGCTATGGACACCAACTTTGACATGTTTGTGAGGTAGTACATGAAAGCCTACTATACTAAGGAGTAGTGATATCATTCTCTTTAGGTTATTGTATAGCCTATTGTAGACAATGTATTTTCATTGCTCTACATGGAGCACTAGCTTGTACAATCCACATATTACACCAACTAGTGCGAGGTTGCTCATGTTCTTCGTAGATTGATTGACCTAGATAGATGCAAAATGACATATATCCCCTTGTGATGTCATTGGGACCTAACCCCATGTTTCCCTTTTGATTTCATGCATGGACAACTTGATGGGGTATTCCCATACTTTTTTGTTATTTTAAGGTCTCCCCACTTCATTGATTTTAAATGGATTGTATAACCAATGATCTTTGTAGAGTAATAAATACATATTATCAAAAATAAATTAACCTGGTATAAATACATTCATTCCATGTGAAATACCATATATCATCCTTGGGGTATTTCCATACTTTTTGTTATTTTAGGTGTCCTCACTTCATTGATTTCAAATGGATTGTATAACCAATGCTCTTTGTAGAGTAATAAATATATATTATCAAAAATAAATTAACCTGGTATAAATACATTCACTCCATGTGAAATACCATATATCATATCTTCCCATACCAATCACCACACTCCCTGATTGTATTATCGGTACGTATACTATGTGTTCCAAATGGACCGCTCTATCTAAGTTCACATTACTACACTAAGAGGTGTGTAATGAAGATAGATATTAGTGACCAAACCAATGGGAGCCTAATAGCTATAGAGAATGTATACTGTGCAAGAAGTTTAAGAAGTTTAAGAGTTAATTACAATTCCACATAAGGTATCTTATCGATCTAGATGCAGAACTGTCCAATGCCTCCTGTCTTTGTATCCAACAATGTAGGACCTATTCACTCAGTACATTCCTTCGACTTAAATAATCTGTGCACATGCAAAGTACCATACGTGTCGTCTAGACAGAGACATCCAGGTGCAAACTTCATGATTGTGCACGACTAAGGATAACATATTCTTTAGGGTAGGACCATCCAGGTGTGAACCCCTATTTACCCTTCCTACGGGGAATCATCCGCCTAACAATACGTAATCCGATCCAAACAGAAAGTGCGCGAGATTCATCAATCATCTAAGAGCAGTAATTTATAGAGTGTTTCAACCTTAGAGCACTCAGAGATCAAACTCAAAGCAACTCCACGGATAGAATGAAGAAGACGAGAAGGGTAAAATTGAAAGTCAAACCGACTCCTTGTCCACAAGCATTAAAGCTGACGACGACGCCGAGCTTATGACGTCGTGAACAACAAAGCTTGACCTTTCTGCAAGGCGTCTTGCATAAGGTGTATGGGAGGACACCTTATGCAAGGCCCAACTTTTTGTTTTGACTTGGTACCAAGTTATATAGCAAAAAGGAAGGAAGACCCCGAGTATGGGAAAGGCCAAACAGTGATAGCCTGATTATAAGTAAAAATCATTGGAGTTCTTTCCCATACATGATCATTTCTGTTCGTGCACATACATAGCATCACACATAGCTCTCACATCAAACATCACAATACATATATAGTCATATACCAACACAAGTGCATCACAATAATTTTTAAAATAATATTTTCTGCTCTCAAAATGTCCACAAGGACACTTTGCTCATAACCATAGTCATTTACAATCTAGCCAAACCCACTTTGTGTTTCAAAGACTATATGTTCTCGCACTAGCTACTCTCCACCATAGCCACACTCTCAAAGGTTCAACTTCGAAAATTGCTCTCCAAGGAGCCCTAATTTGAACCCCCTTGAGCCCTAGGTCTCCTAACGGCATTGTTGGCCCTAACAGCAGTTCTAGTGAATATGTCGCTAATTGCACTCCTTCATACCTGCACCTACCTAACTAGAGATGCCACTGCATAAGTCATGACAATTCATTCCATTTTGACTAAGTTCTTTTAATTTATGCAATTTGAATTGACATATTTTACAAGTAATTATTACTATATAATTTACACTTGTTTAAATTATAGTTAACTAATTTATTGATTAAATGATTTATTGATGCGGATAAGCAGACACTAATAAATAACTTGGTATATTATCATAAACATATTTAAAGGTTTTTTTATTTGTAATTTTTTCTTGAAAATTTAAATTTTTATGTTACTTTAGTAGACATATATTTGTAAAGTACTTTCACATTATAATCATAGAACTTGTGAACCACCCCAGAAAGTATAATAACAAAAGGGATGGGAAGATCCCATCAAATTGTACAAGGATGGAACCAAACCGGTAACATGGGGCTAGGCCCCAATAGTATCACACTGGGAAATATGTCCTACAGCACCTAAGATATCTGAACTATCCAAGTCGAAAGGTCTACAAACAATAGGAGCATCCGAAGAAGCATCACCTAACGTGATTGCTCTCCTATGGATTGCACCAGCTAGTGCTCTCTGTTGAGCAATGGAAACACGTTGCCTAAAATAGGCTATACAGTAAGCTAAAGAGAGTGATACCCCATATCACCTAGTATGGTAGGCTCTCGCACACTCCCTCACGAACATGTCGAAGTCGGTATCCATAGCTCCATATAACTCCAAAGCTAGAGGAACAAAGAGGTGACCTCTCTGCATACCTCTATACTTGGAGACCTTGGTTGCTGCCACTCCACTCGCCACCCATCCTTGAGGATGGGTGATCACCCCCTCTGAAACTGTGTCTCTAGTAGGATCTGTAACCACCACATCGACCCACGGTGACTGGTTCTCCCGAACCAAATGCAGTCTGTCCTAACCCTAGTCGACTGCAAGGCATACCAACGCTTTCTCCATGTGAGGTATCCACCCTCTCGTGCCATAGCAAACACCACATCCCTAATGGCATCATGGGTAGCTATCCTCTGCCCTCCGAATGGACAACGAGTCATATGAACACCTGCTACATCTAAAGTGATACCACACTCACATGTGAGTAATGAAGATGTAGATGGATGGATCAAGCCAAGACGAAACCTCATCATTTGTGGAGAAAGTATTTGGTGCGAGTCGGAAAGCCCTGATGTATGGTCGAGCTAAGATCCACGAGCCTGCACCCTTGCCCGAGCAAGAGCGTAGACGAGCTCTAGTAGTACAAAAAATTGGCGGATCCAGTAAGAGTGAATGTAGAATCTCCTGAAATTGTCGGTCCATCAAGATAGATTGTAGACCCCTAGTCCAATTGGTAGCCAAAGAGGAAAAAGATGGGAACTCATGTCGTACCTCCCGTGGTAAAGCATCTCTCGTATGTCGTAATAATACCTGTAAGGGAAATGATCCCGTATCGACGTCCCTCATATATATCTCCAAAATAGGTCTATTTGCGATCACAAATCGAGAAGATAACAAAGGTGCAATAAGCGCCCAACTCTCCAAGAAAGCCGCAGGTGCCGTCTCCTCCATCGATAATAAGCCTACCCCCTCCACATGAAACTGGCAAAGATGTCTGTCTCCTTGCCAAATCTCCAGTCGCACACTCGAATGTCCATGGTCCGATGATGTCACCAAAGACGCCCATGATCCTCCTATCAAAGGCTGTCAAACGTGATATGAATGTAGGTGAAGGAAGAACCGTGTGAACAAGATAGGTGGGTCGACGAGCAATACTAGATGATAGTATACCAAACGCCATCTGCGGATTCCCTAGTAGAGGAAGGTCGTCTACATGCAAAACATCCTCGGCCAATGTAACATCAAGGTAGCGTGAAACAAAATCCTCAGTCCCTACTGACACTCCTAGAATACGTAGGCCATCTGTCTATATCATAAATCCCTCTAGAAGCTGAAGGTGAGGCGGAATGCCCAAAGGAGACCAAGCCTTGCACTTTGACACATTGACTCTCAAGCGTACTAGATGCAGCTCGGTAGTCAAGTAATCAAAGTCCTGCCTAATGCTGTCTAGAGGGCCCACAATCATAGAACTTACATCATTAGATTTCCATTTCTATTTTTTTAGTAAAGAAATGTCCAACGTGATGTGATACTTGAGGTATAAATTCAAAGTAATTTAGATTATCAAAATTTAAATATAATTTAAATATAATTGAATTATAAATAAATTATTTAAAAAGGAAAATATATTACATAAAAATTATTTATTATAAATTTTTCATGAATAAAAGAATTGAGTATGAAATTACTTGATCATTACTATTCATATGACATTTACTAATATAATGATCCTTTAATTGAAATATTTTTTTGGATGATTTTATTGGAATCAAATATAATAATCTGAATTATTCTTGTACTCAAGTTAATCCTTGCTAAATTTTTTCCACTATTCACAAGATATTTCCACCCAGACTTTTAAGAATATTTAGAGTAAAATAAAAGTAGCAACTGAAAAAAAATAAAAACGAAAAATATCTGAAGTATGTAGGGGTATTTTGAATTAATTTTAACATGTGTTTACATCTTCAAGAATCGGATTAGATTTTCCTACGGAGCTTTGTTATGTGTGGGTTTTATCAGAATCTAATACACCAGATATCTAAATTATGGGTATTTTATTCCCACTTCTTGCTGATACCAATAAGATGTAATGTAAACTTTGTCTCTTCTTAGGCAACTATGCTCAATGCTGTACATTCCCTTTAAACAGTATTTCATGCGAATAAGGTGCACTCCTTCCAAAAAATGCATCAAAATAAATCACCTATAAGGGAAGACAATATTCACGACAAGAATTGAAAGTTATACAGTTTACATTCTCTTATCCATCGTGGCAATCAATCAGGAAAAGATGTAATTAGACATGTTTTCATGAAGCATTACCTGCGTCAGAGTATTAGGAAGAACATTCTCACCATTCTTAAACGTTGAGCTATTCCTCAAATTGAGAGGAATGTCTCAACCACAAGGAGAACGTGAGCGCTTGTGATTTCCGACCAAGGTCCCGAAAGATCTGACGCATTGAAGAATGTTACATTACCTATAACGTTACATCATATACTAAGTATACTAGTATATCACTTGGAATGTTTTAAGACTATTTTTCAGCCTATAAAGTCCAGCTACAAATTTGTCGTGCATTGACCTGTTCAATTCTGATGTCGATCAATGCACACGAAGTGGGGTTGCATGATAAACTCGAGCCAATCTAACATATGACGAATACAAAACTTCAAATCAACCTGGATTCGATACCAAGTGACATAGATATCACATGAATCAAGATAATCTTTGACAAAAATAGCACCTACCATTTTCCAAGTATTTATATTGATTCATTTTCTAAAATTCCAAGAGTGAAATACACGGCAGGCCTAAGGGGTTTGTGGGGTGGTTTTCAAATCACCATAGTATTACCAAAAAATATCCAAAATCTTAAAATTTTTCATCTCAAATATTGAGCATATAATTATTATTTTACAAAATATTTTATAAATTTATAAATATGTATATAAATTTAAATACGTAGGAAAGAGTGTCACAATGATAGACAATAATTTTTTTGTTTGATTATTTATTGTATGTCAAAATATCAAAAATTAAAAATTAATCAAATGGTATAAGTATTTGTTCTTCTAAAAGTGAAGTCATATAATTACCGGTAAGCATATAATTCATTGTCACTAAGAGGTATTGTAGAAGTGAACTGTTATGAATTAGAGCACCCATTCAACAATGAATGTGTTTATAAGTATATCAATGATAGAAATTCCTCTCTTGAATTTTTAAAACCATCACATCAATATGACGGAAATAAAGATAAGTATTTTACAAATATCTAATTATTAAATATATCATAGATTTACGGATTTCGTTAAACACACACTCAATGGTACTGGAACTATCACAAGATTTATATTTTCTCAAAACATGAAACAAATAGTTATATTCTTGCATGAGATCTTTGAAACTTGAAGATTTTACTTCTATTATTTTTTTTCTCAAGATGAACTGAAATTGATTGAAACATCCTGTATTTTATATGAATAAGGTCACACGTCGTGGACGAGGGAATGAAGGCATGTTCGGTGAATCCATGTAAATGCAAATATCAGAGCACCTTATCGTAATGTTAGGTGAATTATGGAAAATATTCTTTTTTTGGGGGGTAAATCTAGTTATCATGTGTTCTATACGCTACATGCATCTTGTGCTAATCCATAAATTTTTTTTTTGTGTCTAGCTTTGACTTCACTCCCGCCCAATGTTGGCTTCTATATATAAAGTGGACCAAACATCGGGAGTTGCTCCTAGAGGATATGATATTGGTGGATAAGACTATTCTTTCGGTTTTCCTCAAATTGTCATTCAGTTTTTTACTCCAGTCCTAGCGAAAACTCATACTCACATCAATCTTTTTGCTATGTAAATTCAAAATTATTGATTTTCCTATACACTCGCTCTCTCACAGTTTGAGTTAAAGATTGTACTGAAAACTGTTTCTCTCTAGCACAGCCAGGATCAAAGAAATCTGCTTCATGCCATCTTGGGTTGACGTCCAATTGCGGTGATTGAGGTGTAGCGGTTTGGCTAACGAAACGGGTCCAGACTGCTTCGCGGTGCAATGTGTCCCGACCAAACTCCTCCCTTATCCACCGGTCAGAATCCTATAAGGCGAACTACATGAAAGATACGGAGAAACAGACAAAATATTATGCAGGATAATGGCCAAGATTGAGCTGGGCTCGATAGCAAACAATTTCTCACAATTTACAATTCACAGAATTCCATTTCAACAACCCATTGTAAAGATTTCGTTTGCTCAGGACGGACCATAGGAAGTTGTCGATTAATACCATCTATCCGACGTACCGTTCTAGATCCAGGTTCTCCTGCCTTCCAGAAGGTAGTATGCAACCATTTGCTCAGTTTCACTTAAGAGTGCCTCACATATACAATGTCGGCCTCCGATAATACAGTAGGGGGTTTCATGTAAATTGTAAAAGGTTTATATGTAACACCTTATCCCTGTCCGTGTCATACCAGTTATGTGTTCCGGTGGAAGAAGTAACAGCTATGTGAGTGACGAGATATGGCGAAAAAGTAGTACCCTATATCTGATACCCGAAGATCTCACCAGATTCTTAAAGAAGATTAACATCTAGTGCTTCACCCTACTCTTATGCAAGATAGATAATTCCATGTTCATGTTTTGAGATGAAACATAGAACTTGGTTGAATACTACCCTAGAGTAGAAAGTGAAGAGATCGACAGTCAGTGAACGTGCTTCTCGACTGGTGAAACTCTTTTCAATGTATTAAGGATATAAGCTTCTTTCGCGTGTGTAATAGTTTCATCCGATGATGAATCAGTGAACTGTGCTATGATCAGCAGACGACCCGGTAACACCTATGTTGTTGGACCTATGAAGAACGCGACATTCCTTATACGTATCAGTGAGGTGAAGATGAGCTATGAACATACACGACTGTTTTCTATGTGACCCTCCGAGCGTTCTCAATGACAAGAAAGTATGATACTCTATATTGATTGTAACACTTCATAATTCGTAATTGTAACACTGCTAGTGTCTGGAAGGTTGACAGAAAATAACTTTACGCAGGCAAACTCATGAATGCTATCCTTTCGTGTTTTCTCAGTCCTGTGCTGGTCTCTGATGAAGTTTTTCATTCCCCAAAACAAAGAAAGCGACGTCGCTAATGCTTTTTCGTTTCCATTAACACTGAACACAGTATCCATAGTTGTTGGTCATGTATCGTCAATCTTGTGGAGCCAGATTGTGACCAACATTGGAATTATGCCCACAGTTCCAGCACACTTTTTTTGGGTAACATGACTCTCTTGTAGACTTTGGATAGATGTCGATTAAATCACGTTGTTTAATTACGTATTATCTGCCTAAAAATCTTCCGACCCCCTGTCACCTTGTGGCTCTATTTTTGCTAGAATCGTCCAGAAATAGGTCGTTGATCTTCTCAAACGCACGAGCTTTGCGTGTGGAATGGTTCTCACAGCATGCCCTTCAAATCTTGGGTCGTTAAACAAAGGTCGTTGAATCCTCAAATGATAAAATTTTAATGGACAAGTCCACCCATAAGTGTCACATACCCACATGCGCAAGCCCTGTAACAGACTCACTTGTCACACCTGCACAAATCCACCACCCAATTTTGGGCCATTCATATTGATCTTGTATCCGCCACAACAAAGATTGTCCGAACTTTTTGCCTTCAAAGTATTTAAACACTTCGCACAAGACACATGGGGCACAGTTTTTAGGGTTTTTCATAGGCTTTCATAGATATAGAACTAGATACACATGAAAAGGAGAGAAGAGAAGAGGAAAGAGTAGAGAACATGGGGAATTTCTTGACCGGTAGTATCGGAGATTCGGGAAGACCTGGACAAGTGAGGGTAATCAGGGTGACGGTACAACGGAGTGGTGACGTCCTTGGGCACTTGCGGGTATTCTAACGTTGCGGAAAGCAATATGAACCGTGATAAGCTATGGGGATTTATTTAAGGGGAGTGATTTTGTTTGTAGCAATGGCGGTTTATTTGTGTATAATGACACATACAAATACCTATGTAATGCCAGAGGTATTTGGAGAGCAGAAAGTGCGTTACATTAAGACTTGCTCAAAATGAAGCTGCCTGAAACAACACACATCCATTTTGTCTTATTACAGAATCGTTTCTCGCCTATTAGATTTTTCCCTGCTCCGGATATTTTATAATGAATTTGAACTCAATCCCAGACGCAGGAAACCACCATTCGAGGGTTCCACTGCTCACAGTCGCAAGAATGTATGACAAAAGGTCCATATTCTCCTACACACAGTACTGTGTCCTCCATACTTTGCCGACAGTTCTGCTTGCCATTCTGGACGTCTGATTTAAAAAATTTAGGTTGTGTGTATGATTATGATACACACAACGAAGTTTTAGCTCTCAGATCATTCATCGGCAGAGCTCTCCCACATGGGCTAGCTATTCAAGCCCTCCTCTGGGCCCCACCACGAAGTATGAACTCCTCGAGAATATCCGCACATCTCACGTACCAGACATTTTTTATCCAGATGACAGGTCCCGTCCTCAACTCCATCTGGAGCATCCTACAATTTCGGCATGCTCAGCTTCGATTGAAGCTGACCATGCCGAAATTGTAGGATGCTTAGGTTCGATTGTAGTCCATGAGAGCAGACCCCAGAAACTGAAAAATTACACATTTCCAACTAAACCGATTTCAGGTCGCTTCGCAAATGTAGGGTCCAGTAGGGAAGAAGGGTCGACGGTTTCCTTCTTTGCATTTGCCGGAAGCTTAAGCTACCGAGTTCCGTAGCTGCCGCTGGCAGATCCACCCATAAAAAGTCACTAAAAATATGTTGTACCTTGTAATCATGATTTATAAAATATCCGGAAAGTTTTAGAAAATGGCCAGTTCGGGAAAGGTCATGAACAGAGAAGTGACCCGGCCAGCGGACAGGACCGGGCCCAGCGGCTGGTGCGGACCTAGTCAGATTCTACGGTACACTGGTCAACCGGTGCCCAATTGCCCAAGTTGCCCAGGCGATTGTAGTTAACATCCATGCTACTGTAGGTGATCAGGTCAATAACCAAAGGGGCTCATAACTATCGAGGTTGGCGACGCTGGAAGGTCCGTGGTAAATCCATACCAAGACACGATTGTCTCGTGCGTTGCCATCGCCCTGGGCTGCAGGTGACATTCCACATCGGCTTCCGTGTATCCAGGTGGCAGCTTGGATTTGGTGAACACGCATGACAATCATCCAAGTCATGTGACCGATCTGCTTTAGTCCGACCACGGGGCCCATTGCACTAGAGCTCCGTTGTCGGCCTCACCAGGTGCTAACTCACCTGGAACTTTGGTGAGGAGTTTGGTTCAAATCTGGCTTTTTATAAGGGGAGATAGAAACGGATATGAGCAGATTTGATGGTGTGGTGGTGTCAGGCCACTGTGCAGTATCTTTCAAACATCACCCTTTGCGCTCCAGATATTCATCCATGTGCCCCCTAAAATCAAAAAAATGTGCCTTGGACAATTTGTTTGCAACAGCTTTGTTGATGGTCTCGAGGGCATAAGGACACCTAACCTGGTCACCAGTGTCCTACATTTTGCAGCATGTCAAGACTTTTGCCGCACGCTGAACAGTAGAAGCACGATGAAGACCCGACGGCCATAGTGCGATGAACTGTATTTTGAACGGTGCAAATTTGTTTCTTGATCGGAGCTGGATCGGAAAGCACTCGCAAGACCAGAATACAAGGAATACCATGAGAATGTCCTTTCCTGCCGGGATTCAAAACTTCTCACTGCCATGCCTTCCCTGTGTCTTGGGCTCGTCACAACTTTAACGACTTCATGTTGTGCACAGATTTGACCTCGACCGCTCTTGTCAACTAGACGAATGACGTTTGTTATGCCGCTGTCGATTTGGCGTGTCACCGGGTCTCGGAGCCGAGCGGGCTATGGGGATGCTGACTCCTGTTGGCGATTGGGTATCAACAGGTACCATCAAATCGGTGCTCTGTACAGTTACTCGATAATTTGACAGGATCGTCTTGGGGTTCTCCTTATGATAAGCGATGGGGAGAGCCGTGCTTAATGCTTATGCACAGTGGGAGCTGCACATCTTGTACACTCCCGACGCTGTCTCATCTTGTTGTCACGCCAAGTCGAAGAGCGCTTTTATGTGAACTGCTTATCAGGATTACTTGCGGTATGGATACCTGAATTGTTGCGGATGTCTTGGTGACTCCTGTCAACGAGTAATTGATTACATCTTTGCCTCTTTTCATACACCAACTTGTCGGACAGTGCTAGAAAACTATCCCTACTTTCAACATGAACCTCGGTATCCAAAAGAGGAATCATCCAAACATGACGTCTTCAGAGAATGCGTGTAGATAATCCTAAAATGCACCAACTGCCACTGGTCCAATTCAAACATCCCAAATCATCACTGTATATTTGTGCATTGCAATGATAAAGTTTGAAAGATATTTCTATAAAAAACAGGAGGCTTTCAAATCGTTTTTGTATCACCTCATTTTTTAATCTACCCGTGAGCCATATGGTTCTGTTCTACTCTGGCCATGAAAAGATGAGGGAAGTTTCTTCATGTTATGAGACATTATCCATCACGAACTGGATGGACCATTTTTTAGTCACTGCTGTGCTTTAGTTTTAGATGGGGTACACTTTCTATGGAAAAGATGTTGACATGAATATCTGAAGTTGAACAGAAAAAGCGCATGCCGTGGTTTGTGGAGGAGATAATGCTATCTTTTTCATCATTAACTTTCCTCAACGTTCTGAAAATATTCCTGTTCTTCGCCGAATACAGAGTACTACTTTTGGTTCCAACATAAAACTATTTGCAACTTAAATTTTTTTCGTACCGTAGCAATAAATCGTGTCGCTTGATTTCATCGATTGGTATGCTATCTTGAGTTAGAGAGAGTATGTTATTTTGTGCAATGTGGTGAAGGTACTGACTTTACTATTTCTAGAGTGTGCTTGTGATGTAAAGATGACTAGTGAGTGTGTTTATATTTCCGCCTACTGTTCCACTACATTTCAAGAAGCTAGTTTCCTTCTCTTTATCAAAGTGAAAGATTCTTTACCGCATACTCGCATATATTTTTACACTGTTGTGTACGTGGCCCGACGTGAAATCTTTTATTTACAGTTCTCACCTTTCCTCATCCATCATATTGCCTTACACTTGGATAGAAGTAATTGCACATTAAAGCCTCTACATATATCCGACAAGACTCTTGCTCCTTACTCTTGATAACATGCAAAGCTATTCGCTTAAGGTACATCATATCAACTTGAATGCATCACACTTCAAAACCCGTTGGCCCACTTTTCGAGCTTATCGGCGATAGATAGTTTTTGATGTTATATGACAATTTAATACAAAGATTGACAGAATCTGAAGTCCATTTGTCACGAATATCAGAAGAATCACCGGGGCATAATGATAACGGACGCACTTTCTCGAGATTGGACAGATAGGTTTAAAGTGAGACTATCTTCATCACTTACCACAATACGTAACATCACCGACAAGAGTTTGCCTGTTCTACAATTCGAATTCTATATCCACTTTTGCTGTCTAATCAGTAACCGAAAGCTATCACAAGTCCAAGGACCTTTCCTGTCCAATCTTCCTACGATTCTTATCTCTATTTTGAGATGCAAAAATTGTATGTACACAGCATCCGTAATCCAGTGACTACACCTTACCAAACGTCTATTCGAAATGATTTTCATGATTGCTACCAAATGCGACTAAATTAGGTATCTATACTGCAGAATAACAGCAACATCTTATCTCCAGCAATGTTTACGGAAGACTCATTTATCTTAGCACATTTTTCTTCATCAGCTGAACCTCATTGTCGGAAAAACGAATGTCAAGTGTTCTCTGATACGTGTAGAGACCGGCGTCCTGCATAGGTAAGACCCACGCTTCCTCGTTGGAATCGTTGTGGTGACTGTGCCACCATCTGGGGGGAGTGACAAACATCGCTCCGGTTTCCCAGTCCACCCTGCACATTCCCACGAATCCCTTACGAGTCATTTCCTTTCTTCAAGCTGGTGCAGGCCCATGTTCTATTGTGGTACACAAAAACTTCCCTTGTTGACAAACAGTCAGACGAGAACAATAACCTCCAGTAGCTGCCGAAACTCTGACCAATTTGAAAAGTTAAAAAACCAAATTCATCCTTGATTCAGCTGTAGACCTCGAGGTCCCCCAGATTTAAAACTGCGCGAAGGAAGATAAACATGCAGGAAGAAACTCGGAGGAAGCATTTTGCGTGAGGTGAAGTATATCGAGGGCGTACCGAATGGGATCAATGATCTTTCCATTGATGTCGAGGGATTCTCCCATTAAGGTATACGTTCCGGGCGCTGCATGTATTGCCAGATCCAAAGCCGTTGAAGAGTGCCTGTGAGGTTTCTGCATTTGACCTAAAAAAGAGTAAACAATGTCTCAGAGAAATTTGATAATTCCTTTCTCTCTTCCCAGGCCCCTGAATCTTTAGTCAAGAAAAGATCCACGAGAATATACCATCTCATGGAACTCTGATGAAGCGTGTGCACACTATATATGCAATTCAGTTGGTCGGTGGGTGGCTTTATAACATCACATCCATACCGCACTATGATTAAGTCCAACGAGTTCTCAGAAAAAGTAGTACCTGCAGGCAAAACGTTCAGAAGGGACCATAGAGTGTGTGAAAGGGTCTTCGTCTGCGGTGTAGCGGTGTTCCCGAGAAGAATACCCATCCGGTTGCGTTCATGTGCTCCTTCTTCAAGCCTGACCTTCTCCATGTTGGCCATCAAGTACTCCCAGCTGAAACGCGACAACCAGGCTGTTATTGAGAGCCATCAAATACTCACCAACTCATTACCAATGTGCAACTCAAGATGGAATGTGAAAATCTGAAAGGCCCAGTGCACTTTCAATTATATGCTCCAATCTGCAGCTGCAAAGATTCTCGAGGAATCTCGCAAACTTTCCACAGAGCGGCAACATAGAAAGCTTGGTTATGATACCTGTAAAAAGTGGGCTCAAACTGCTTAGACTTGGGCACGACACCAAGGTATGCCAAGAGTGGCGAATCATGAACCCAGTAGAGGCCAGCTCCGCCAGTGTTCTCTTTGTCATCATTGAAGCAGAAGTGGGTGCATTCCGTTTCAGCTTGTGTTCCTGGTATCACGAAAAGATCCCCAGTTTTCCACTCAATGTCTCCAAAGACGGTGTGGGTCTTTCCCTCCCCATGGATGACGTAGAATGCCTGCAATCAACACATGAGAACATTTATGCATACTCTAAACTTCCTCTGGCCAGGAATACCCTCACATTGTGCATAGTTCAAGGTCCGGGCAATGATTTCGGTTAGAGTTCGCAAGCAACTACATCTGTACTTCTCCACATAACAAAATACAGGACAGAGCGGCTTTGCTGAAATCTAGCTACGTATGCTCCTATTTGAGTCAAAGTCTTCGCCGACAAATGATCCAATTTCAGGGGGGCTAAACTGACGCTGATATATACCATGCAGAGACCACTTGCAGTAACAGACTTGATTCACTACATTGCAGCCCAACCTTGCATTCACTGAAGACATAGCAGCAAAATGTACAACGAGTATGAGTGACAAACCTGAGACGTCGCAGTGGCAGTGGTGGTCAGAGACTCTCCAGTGCAAACTCGTAGGAAAGAAGCTAGAAGATTGGGTGAAGATGCAGCATATCCGTCAATTTCCATCTGCTCACTCAAGTCCAGAGTGCTAATTCTCGACGGTCCCGACCGATGATCGCAAGCGTGTAGGCCCAAAATGGGAATGGCCTTCAGAACAGGATTGGCAGCACTTGTGTACTCGTACACCTGCGTATGACTCTCCCATGACGACTTAGACTGTGAGCTCTCGGCTTCCATTTCCACGCCGTGGCCTGCCTGCTGCACATCAGTCGCTTGGGCTGACGTTCTCTGCGTGTTGGGCTTCTGCACCTTGCACTGAATCCCAAGCTTCCTTGGCTTCACCGCTGCTGCGGAAAGAGCCTTGAACGTTACCTTGGTATTGCTACTGCTGACGCTGGTGGCGGCAGTGGAGCAACTTTTCTCCCAACAGGAGACGAAATTGCCCCGAGAAACTACTACAGATTCCATGTCCACTGAAATGCTACCAGTCTCGAAACAATAAACCTTAGCTCCAAACTCGACGCAAGTCCGTGACCGCAACCGAGGTGTCTCGTGATTGCAGTGATTCGTGTGGTCTCTTCGGTGACTGCAATTTGAGCTCCGGCTGCATACAAGAACCTTGGGCGAGGCGGGATTTTCAGGTCATTTGTGAGTGAGATTCATGAATGCGCAGCTGAGCCGCCAGTTGGAAAACACAAGCTGCAGAATGCGTGTGGCCTAAGTTAAAAAAGCCGCCAATAAGGTGAAAACAATGCAGGAAACGAACGGACTCGGTTGAATACATGAACTGACAAAGACTAGTATAGATGCAAAAGAAGCTGTCGCTCTCTTGGCAAGCGAGGAGAATGTTCGTAACGGAACGTTGAGTAGAGTGTATCTAGCAGACTTTGGCCGCGTGATGTGGAGCTACAGCAGCCATACAATCGCGTGCCAATGCCTGAGAAGGTCGGACGGTCAGCTAGCAAGCTCTGTTGTCTCTCTGAGACGACCTCTGTGGCTGGCTCGCTGACCGTCCGACCTGCTACGCACAAAGCCTCTGACAAGCTTGGATTCTGCAGAGCCTCAGAGACCCCACCATAGTCCTACAGGCTGCTCACCTGAATCTTCCGCGGCTCTAGCTTTGAACCACTTGGCACGCACTTCCGTTCCGCAGTCCTTCGTAGGTTCGTACCACTTGGCTTGTACTTTCTCAAGTTTTCAACGACCCGTGCTCGACAGGGGAAGGCAATAATTGGCAGAGAAAGCAGCCGAGGTGACAAGCGCGCGAAGCCACTGAAGCTATATGTGTGACGGGTCCACGATTCTTCTTGGGAGAGTGATCTGTGAGGACCTGAAGGTCGAGCAAATGAGAAGAGGATTTGCCATACGGAGAGAACAGCTGGGCCGCCTTTCCTAGGATGCGAGCCTGCCTTGTCAGCTGGGGATGCAGGTATCCACAGAATGAGGATTTGATCAGATTCGTATCACGACGTAGCCTCGAAGCAAATGGTCTAATTTTGGAAGCATGCCATTCATGAATCTGGAGCACTCAGTCTCTGAGTAGATCTCCGTAGCGGCTGAAAGTCTTGGCTATTGTTAGACCGCTCCCTCTTAATCGAATCGTTTGCCCATCAAGGAATTCAGTGTTAGATTTCTGGTTGATGGGGCTGGACGAGGTTTGAATGCTCTTTCGAAATGACATGAATCTGGGCTCAAATTTTCCCTGAAACTGAAGGGGACAGAGAATTGTTAACCGATGGATCACTCGTAAATCGAGAGACATGGGGATTAGCTGTTGTACTCCTTAAGGCTGATCCGATCGAAGTGTTCTCCATGTCAGAGAGTTTTAGGAGATATGAAGATCGCGGAATCAAGTCAAAGTCTACTGAACTTCTGCGAACAGATCACAAGTCACTTGCAGTAGTATACGTAGGTACAGGGTGTCTCGATCAAGGGCACATTCTCCGTATCTCTTCTGGAGGGACTTGAGCATGGATACGTCACTCTGACGTCCTTTCATAATCGCACTTTGTTTGTTCGATATTGGCCAGTAGGCAGAACTTAAGCGTACACACAACGTGGCGCTGGACAATTTCAGAAAGGAGATTTGTTAGTACATACACAACGAATGGGAACAAAGTCGTATCAGTAACAACACATTGATGACAGGTCGCCAACTCTGTTCTGTGCACTTAAGTGCTTTACATACATAGCCTTGAAGAGATTTAATCTGAGAGCTGTTTGGAAGCAATGTCCTGCATTGTAGCTGAATGTAGACGTATCTAGTGATTCATGGAGAAAAAGGTAAAAGAAATTGTTCAAACTATTTCTGTTCGTCACAACCGATTCTTTCGAAAGCATCATCATCACTTGTGCACAGACCTTATGGAATTGAACAGGTACAGATGATAAAATGACCTCAGATTGATCGTTATCAACAACGATCGAGGCGTTATTTTACGGGGTTCAGTAAACTTTGTCCGGAGAAGGTAAGATTCCTCTTGACGGTATCCGCGGTTGATATTCTGATCACAGTCTGTACTGCCACGGCAGCCTGAACCAATAGTCCTCGTCCTCGCATGTCCCACTGTTTGATCGAGTACAGAATAGGACACTGTTCTTGCTTTATTCGTTGATTTGGGTCAGGCCTTTAATTCGCTCCGAAGTACATATGCCCGGTCGTGAAATTACGCAGTAGGTACTTTTGCATCGCCTACGAGCGTTGCATTCAAGACCGTAACGGAAGTAAACTCTGGCCCAAACTGCAGTCGGCTGAGTTGCTCTGCATCTAGTTTGATGACTTTCAGTTGTAGACGTGAAGGGTACCCGGATCAAATATTGTCTATGCCTGGTTCATAGCCCCTTCCTATCAGCAATTCTCAAATATTTTCTGATGCTTTAAGCCGATCGTGTCTCTGCTCTCCCGCAGTTCGATTGCTTCTTCGGAGACTGAGACCTGCTGGTGAATTTTCTTGTCAAATCACGAAGAGCCCTGTGGATGCTTCTTACCCATCCCGGTGATCGGTCACGTCAGCCAGGCGCGCATCTCAGCATGCTGAATCAACAGATTATATTGCAATTGCAGGAGAATGATATTCTTCTTACCATAAGTTCGACAGCAAGAAGTCATTGCCAACGTGGGTTTCCGTTCAGGCATGAATGTAATACCTCTTTTGCAGTCTTCGTGTACATCTGCACCGTTCTAAGCTATTTGCATTGTGTTCACAATTCTAGCATACCCTGCGGCACATTCTACTGTTCTAGATAGCGATGTTCGCTGCGTGCCCATCATGAATCTCGCACATTTGAAAGCTTTTGGTTCTTAGGTGTGTTCAATTCAGTCCACTTCATCTTATCCCTGATGAATGTTATAATAATGTGATATATCCTCAATGGAAAACAGAGAGTCCCGAATAGCGGCTTCCTGAAAGAAGATATGATGCTTACAACTTACTTTGATCTCCTGTGGACTTCCTTCTGGTCTATTTAACTCGAGCAGCATCTCAACTCGCACAGTCTGCATGGGCCGCTCGATATGTCAGAAGTCAAATGTCTACAAACAGCTTGAATAGGTTTCTACTAGCACCGTGAAGGCTTCCGGTACTTCTGGCTCATTGCCAAGAAGATTCAGGAGATCTATCGTTGCAGCGGGTCCACTAGTGGATAAGCTCTGCTTCCTGCGGACGTGCTCTAACATTTACATCTAGCACTAGCCTCTTGCAACATGACATCCTCAGATATTACCAGAAGATTGCGAGAGATTTCGAGGTTTTGTAGCTGCGGTGTGTCAACGGGACAGAGCTGCAATCCTTCTAGAACCGCTACTTCATCTATTTGTAGCTCTACCTGCTTACCCGTCATGCTCACAAGTTTTCCGTCATTTGTCGCTCAAGATGATATTACATCTTCTGAATGAGCCTTGCAAACCAGTTTTATTTCTGATAGCATCAACGATAGTGTGTACGGCCTTCAGGTTGTTCAGGCTCTTCCGACTATCATAATCATGCCAAAATCACGATCTCTCTGTCAAACTTCAAAGCCTCTGAGGGCCATTCTTGTACTGGTGGTTGTCCGAGCCCCAGGTGTTGGTGCAAAGTAGCTATGTGCGCATACTTGCACGGATTGTAATTTATCATTACTCGTAAGGAAACGTGCAACTGAAGATGTCTTTCTAGGATTAGAAGCCAAATCTAGTCTTACCTTTGGCAGATCATCTTTATTTCTCATTATGTTTCTCATGTATGAGTTACAACGTATAGCACATCAGTTGATACGTGAGGATTTTTCTCCGGATATGGAGTATACGAATTAAGTTATTTTCATTTTCACTTTATTGTCACATATAGATAAAACGTGTATCTAGAATAGGTCACATGTGTGCTAGATATATTTTGAAGGTTATCAAGTTACAAGTACATCAACATGAGATTGTGAGACTTGTTTCTTCGCGCCATGTGGCAATACCCATATCTTCTACCATTGTTGGCAGTTCAAGTATATTAACAATCCTTGCCATCATATATTTTGTTGTTGGGGGCGCATGACTTTGCTCGGCATGGGACTATTCATTTGGTTATTGCTGGATGGCCATGTGAGGGACACACACGGGCTAGTATTGATCATGGGCTACAGGATTCACGTTCTTGCATGTTTTGGGAAATGTTATTGTGTGTCACGATCTCTCCAGTCAAAATATACCTATTCATTAACATACATTTTAGAGAATGTTCCCTTGTTGGGTGATCCATGTGCACAGATTATAACGAGTACACATCAAATGCAGTCATGGAGTGGGCCAGTGGTATTGTTGGATGGAGAGAGAATAGCATCTTGTGCACATCATCCAAGTCTATGGTGGACAAACCTTGTTCCAATGGAGATTTTATTAAGAGTATATGACGGAATGCATATGTACTCACATCTCTCAATGGAGAGTATTTTGGTTGTGGGTAGATATTCTCATGTAGCGATCTATGTTGTCAGTTCATCCATGGCAATGATGGACCTTGTGGGTGAGCCAAGAGTTGCATTATCCACATTGTTGAATTATCTAACTTCTCATGCATATAGAGAAGGAGGACCTCGACTTGTATGGGATTCTCGCTTGCATCGATTAGTGGAACCCAACACTAAAGAGAAAGAGCGAGCTATGGGATTTTGTACTCGTACTACATCAATACCTACATTATCGAACACATCACGATGTCAGGTGTTGAATTAGGCTATGGATCTAAATTTTTTCACATGGATTGGTAAGCCTTGGATTGGCTGAGTAGAGGCGCGTGTGATCCACATGTGTGACTGCAAGATCATTGGTAAGCTCTTTGCCTATCGAGACGGAGGCAAAAGGTGGGGGCGAAGAAGTGCCCAAGATCTCATTCTTGGTCTTATGAGGATATTAGAGAAGGAGGGGTAGAGTATTCTTCAAGTATGGTTGGAGTTTTTTGCGTGGAACAAGTGATGGTTATCACTACACACCTTTATGATACAACTCAAGAGATTAGAGGTAGAGCTGCTGGAATTGTTCACATTGAGATAGTGGAGCATGGTATAAGAGTGGAGGAAAAAGCTTTTTACTCAAGAGGTTGTCGTTTAGCAACCATAAACTACATCTTCTATCTCTAGTGTCTATGAGATTTGGAATATTGAGATTGGTCCCAAAGTGATAAGAGTAGAAAGACATAGGGTGTGGAGGTTTCTAAGGAGTTTTAGAAACTATTTTATCTTGAGTTGAAGGATTTAGACTATTTGAAGTCACATAGTATATGGATTGATTTGACAATAGTTTTCCATCATCCTTATCGATTCATCGATATGGAGAGAAATTTGATCCAAAGTAAGTAAGAACTTTCACTAATACAACACATCCTTGCCATGTGAATCAATTGCCCATTCTTGTCTTGGCCTTATTCAACTTGAATCCACAATTGATGATATCATGCTCGTAAATCCAATGTACTGACAATCTTTGCATGTCCAATCACATAAAAAATCTCCTTAGATGCAATCAAAGAATATCGATCGGATTTTATTTGTCGATTGATAGATCGGTAGTCACCACACATGCGTCTATCTATATAATTGCCATGTATATCCTTCTTGACTGACATAGCTGTTAATATCCCAAGCTCATCTAGTTGATATAGGTCGATCCGTGCCTGATGACTACAGGCCGTAGATCTAGGGTTGTTACATACCGATGGTACAGATCTGTTTAGGGCTAACCCGAGATTAGGGTTTCCCTGTACTCACCCTATATATACAAGGGAAGGCGAAGCCTTCCCCATCTCATTCCTGTACACTCTCTCTTGTCCCTTTGGTGTGCTCTCCTCTTCTTGGAGTGATTCCTGAAGAGTCGGTTTCTCAACATGATAGTTTTGTAAATTAGACATAGAGGAGTGTTGGAGATCAGTGAGGAGTGTGCCTCTTTAATTGGAATTTGTCCCATTGAAGCGATTAGATTGTTGGGGAACTGTTTCGTGTTTTCTCAGAATCTTCAATCACATTTTTGGAGGTCAAGATTATCGTTTTTGACCTAATTCTGATTGCCCAACTCCCTAAAGTAAGTTGTCTTGCGCAGAATGGTCGAATTTGGTAGCCATGAAGTTTTCGTGCGATTTGAAGTTGTTGGTGATAGTTATCGCCTTTCCAAAATCTTTGAGGAGTTGTTTGGAGGCCTAAACGAAGGTTTTTAGAGGTTTGAGGGTTTCTGCCTAAATCAAGGCTTCGCTCCCTCTATCAGAGCTCCTGCCACGAAAAATTTTAGCTCAATCCGAGCTTTCTTTGTTGTTTTTGCTTAAGTACTGTGCAGGCGCAGAATTGCGAACACATTTCCTTCTTCGTCTTCGGGTCAAGACAGGCGCATTTCGCAAGTTTATGGAGTTTTGCATGTTTCTTGATCGAGGTGCAGAGGAGCTATTTTTCCGCCGTAGTCGCGGAGGTGTTCTTTGTGTTTGTTTTGTGTGTGTGCAGGTACTTGCCGTGTTGGGGTCTTGATTTCCGCTCGTGACCACAATCATGGCAGAATCCGTGAACATGATCACTGGATATAAACTCGACAAGAACAATTTCCAAACGTGGAAATTTTGAATATGAAGACCGTCCTTCAAGGCCAAGGGCTATGGGCTGGGTGCTGCTTCGGAAGTAGGGAAAGATGCGTGACCTTGTGACCGGGGAGGAGAAAGCACCAATCCTGGTTGCTGGTGATCTTCGCAGTGAGCAAACATTGCGTGAGTGGAGAAAGCGATCGTATCAAGCCATCCACTACATTGCGCTCACGATTTCATGCTCGATGATTGATCACATTCAAGACTGTGACACACCCAAGGAAGCTTGGGGACGTTGTTATCCTGATGTTCCATTCGAACAGAAAGCTCGGAAAAGCTGCGATTCTTTGCTGCAGCAATTCAATACGGTCAAGAAAGGCTCGATGTGTGTCAATGACTATGTCAATCACATCAAGCAACTGGCAAATCAGTTAGCATCTATCAATGTTCAACTTGATCCGACCGTGATTATCGGTGCGACATTGCAAGGACTGCCTGCCGAGTACATGCAGTTCATTACGTCAATTTCGACCAGAAAACTTCTTCCGAAGTTCGACGAACTGATCCCAATGATGTTGGGAGAAGAAATGCAAATTATGGGCATTACTAGTGCTTCGTCCAACCCGCAAGAAGGTGTGTTTTTTGCAAGTTCTGGAGGTCGAGGCAGAGGAGCCGGATATGGTGGTGGTAAAGGTCATGTGCAGAACAAGGCGCCAAACCAGCCAGGTGTGCCACCGGCTGCCAGAAAGCAGGTTAACACCTGCAACTACTGTCACAAGAATGGCCACTATGCCAAAGATTGTTACAAGCGTCAAAACGATTTGCGTGCTTCGGGCCAACATGGCCATGTTGGCCCGAAGTTGCTGAAGAACAGCTACTCATTGTGACACACTAGAGTTATGTTGCTTTCTCACCTGATATTGGGTGATCGATTCCGAGCTACCAGCCACATGACGCCGCATCAAGAATGGTTTGCGTCGCTCCACACTGTGGAGACTCCTCAGTTCATGGTGACTAGAGATGATACTAAGCACGAGATCAAGCATAAGGGTAAAATTCCGCTTGATATTCCTGTATCTAATCTTTTTCGGAATCGGAACGCGTTTTACATGTTCCTACCCTGACTCGAAATCTGTTATCAGTAGGACAGATGGTAGAACAAAGTTTCCAAGTGCGTTTCAACAAAGATGGATGCTTTGTTGAAGACTCCACATGCACTGTCGTAGCTCGAGGTAGCAGGAGTGGTAGACTGTTCAAGCTAGATGCTACAGTTAATGTCCGTAACTTGACCAACTCCTGTCATTACAGAAAGTGGCTTTGTAGTATATGACATAGATATTTGGCACAAGCGAATTGGGCATATGAACTTTCATAAATTGAAGACTCTTCCGAGTTCAGATCTAGTCACAGGTTTGCCCAACTTCATTTCTGCTGAGCCCACTCTAGTGTGTTCCGCTTGTCAGTTCGGCAAGCAAGCTAGACAACCCTTTAAAGGATCAGGTAGGAGAGCGACCAAGCTTCTAGAGCTGGTGCACACAGATGTATGGACTTCTTCTCAACCAAGTTTATCTGGTTTTGAGTACTTCTTGTCCTTCATTGATGATTTCTCTCGCTAAACCTGGGTTTACTTCCTTAAGAGCAAGAGCTCTTCAGATGTGTCGTCAGCTTTCCAGACTTTCCACACCTTGGTGGAGAAACAGTTTGGACAATCTATCCTTTGTCTACGTTTGGATGGAGGAGGCGAGTTTACATGCGGAGAATTCACTACTTACCTACGTAAGCATGGCATACAGCGCCATAAGACTTGTAGTTATACTCCACAACAGAATGGCATTGCGAAGAGGAAGAATCGTCACATAGCAGAAGCTGTTCGCGCTATGTTGAACGAGAAGAACCTACCTAGACCGTTCGGATGGAGGAGGTGAGTTTCTGTCTGGAGAATTCACTACTTACCTACGTAAGCATGGCATACAGCGCTAGAAGACTTGTAGTTATACTCCACAACAGAATGGCGTTGCGGAGAGGAAGAATCGTCACATAGCGTGTCATTCGCGCTATGTTGAGCGAGAAGAACCTGCCCTAGACCGCTCTGGGTAGAAGCTGTTTCCGTTGCGGTGTACTTGATGAATCGAACTCCGACTGCACCAGTTCACAACGAGACCCCGATGGAGGTATTCACATGCCACAAGCTTGATTACTCATTTCTGAAAGTTTTTGGTTGCATCTGTTATGTACACATTCCGGATGAGAAGCGCAAGAAGCTAGATCCGAAAACTGAGAAGTGTATTTTCCTTGGATATGCCTTAGATACGAAAGGATATAGATGCTATAATCCTTCCTCTAGGCAATTCTATATCAGTAGAGAAGTTGTATTTGAAGAGTTGCAATCTTGGTATGCACCGGCAATTATTCTGGTCATACCCACTCTTCCTGCTGAAACTACACCAAGGAGTCCGTCCACTGTACCTTTACAGAGTGGAGTGTCTGGAGTCACACAGTCTAGAGTTGAGTCTCATCGTACTGGAGTCGCTACGGATGAAGTTCATCGAGCACCATCCGCACCGACTCCTAGTTCTGAGGATCACGTTATTTTGCAACATATGATGTCCTCACCACGGATTACCGATATTCATCCGTTGGATGAAGTGTCCCAGAACGACGCTATTGGTACCTCAGATCCAAAGCAAGGGGAGACAAACAGTACATCTGATATTGCCCTACGTAAATTTGAGAGAGTTTGGCATCCGGTTTAGAGATTTATGCATGGAAGTTTCCTTGCTGATCATCATGCATACATGACTCACGTTCTTGCTGAGCCAGAACCGAGTACGCTTGAGGAGGCGATGCACAAAAATGAGTGGATTGAAGCCATGGAGACAGAACTTGCTGCACTTCGTCACCAACAAACATGTGAGTTGGTGGACTTACCTCAAGGAAAGAAAGCGATTGGTTGTAGATGGGTCTTCAAGGTCAAGCGCAACTTGGATGGCACTTTATCTCAATACAAGGCCAGATTGGTAGCCAAGGGCTACGCACAACAGCATGGAGTGGACTACAAAGAAACGTTTAGTCCAATTGCCAAGATGGCAACGATTCGTACGGTGGTTGCTATTGCTGTCAACAAGGGATGTCAAATGCATCAAATGGACTTCAAGAACGCCTTTCTCAATGGAGATCTTGGCGAGGAAATCTACATGCAATAACCACCTGGTTACGAATATCCGAAGTTTCTTTCCCGCGTTTTTAAATTAAGGAAATCCCTCTATGGTTTGAAACAAGCTCTGAGAGCATGGTATGAGAAGATCAATTCCTTTCTCATATCTCTTGGATTTGTAGTCTGTCATTCCGACTCATCGCTATACTGCATGAGATCAGGAGTTCATGTAGTGATGATTTCCATCTACGTAGATGATCTTATTGTCACCGGGAACCATGAGGAGATGATTTCCCGCATCAAGAGTATCTTATGTTTTGAATTTGAGATACAAGACTTAGGGTATCTTAAATTCTTTCTTGGTGTGGAGTTTATTATAGAGGGAAAGGATATGTGGCTAATACAACGCCAATATGCTTTAGATAAGCTTAAGGAGTTCAAGATGTCTAATTGTAAACCAATAGACACTCCTCTCCAACAAGGTCTAAAGCTAGAGTTAGACGATGGAGAATTACTTGCAGATCCCCGCCTGTACAGATAGATGGTTGGGAGTTTGATTTATCTGACTATCACTAGACCAGATTCGAGCTATGTTGTTGGTCTAGTCAATCAGTTCCTGCATGCTCCACGGGTACCGCATATGATGGCGGTCAAGCGGATTCTCCGCTATGTGAAGTCCACACTTCATTTTGGACTTCGATACAGATTTGGAGGTGAGCTAAACCTGCATGGCTACACCGATGCTAATTGGACAGGAGATATTTCTGACAGGAGATCCACGTCTGGATATGCATTTGGACTTGGGAGTGCGGCTGTGAGCTAGGCTTCTAAGAAGCAACCGACCGTGGCACTGTCTTCCACAAAGGCAGAGTATCGTGGTGCTATGAATGCCACTTGTGAAGCAATTTGGTTTCAAGTTTATTTGCTTTCTCGATATTGGAGTAGATTATCCTAGTCTCACAGTTATCCTAGTCGATAACATTAGTAGCATGATGTTAGCTAACAATCTTGTTTTTCATGCTAGGACAAAGCACATTGAGGTGCGATTTGTTAGGGAGAAGGTCCTTTCATGAGTAGTAGATGTTAGATATATACATACAGGAGATCAAGTTGCAGATATCTTCACCAAAGCTTTACCTAGAGGATCGTTTGCTACATTTCAACATTGTCTAGGAGTTCAGGATGTACAGTTGAGCTTGAAGGGGAGTGTTAATATCCCAAGCTGATCTAGTTGATATAGGTCGATCCATGCCTGATGACTACATGCCGTAGATCTAGGGTTGTTACGTACCGATGGTATAGATCTGTTTAGGGCTAACCCGAGATTAGGGTTTCCATGTACTCACCCTATATATACAAGGGAAAGCAAAGCCTTCCCCATCTCATTCCTGTACACTCTCTCTTGTCCCTTTGGTGTGCTCTCCTCTTCTTGGAGTGATTCCTCAAGAGTCGGTTTCTCAACAATCACCATAGTAGAGTCATACTCTCCATATGATATCTCCACTGAGCCTACATTGATGTTCCCCAAAGCACATGAACAAAGATGTGCTTTGGGGAACATTTTGAGTGCCAAGGAGCGAGATCAAGTTTTACATAGAACTAGGCATATGAAGGTAAGTTGAGGAGTATAAGGAGATGGCAACGTTCATATTGTGCCACTTTTATCTTAGAAAGCACAGTTAGTCAGACATATTCATGAGGAGTTATGTCATTTTGGAGTGAAGTGAACATATAGCTTACTTCAAAGTCATTATTTGTGGAGAGGTATGCAAACTAAGGTGCAACAATTTGTGGCCAGATGTATGATATGTGATAGTGTTCCAGCATCATTCAATGCCCATATACCGCAATTACATCCTCTACCGATTATGCGACTTGGTTGTAGTTCGAGTTAGGATTTTGCAAGACCTCTATCATTGATTATACGACATCATCAATATGTGTTGGCCATGGTGGAGCAACTCTCCAAGTGGATTGTGCAATGTGATAGAATGATCAATCAACACTTGATCACATAAAGCATGAAATTTGCCCAAAAACTTAGTACACTGATCAGTCAACACCTCCATTGATATACTAAATTTGCTAAGTACCAAAGCTAAGAATGCAAGTTGTTCCCTCATTCGACTTGCCAGACAATGATACATGCGCCTTTCCTTTGGAGTTAACCACTCCAATCGGCCGTATAAATTCACCAGAAAAGAAGAGATGTACACTACACCCTTCTCATCCTCCTTCAACTTGGCAGCCATTGCTTGAACATTCCTAGCAAAGATCTCATCCTAGTTAACATGAATGGACCCTCATACGAATCCTTCCACAATTCTCACCTTATGCATGCTTACATAAGTGGTTCGTTGGGGTGAGAACAACTGATTTAGAGTGAACGCAATCTTCCTTCTGAACCTGTTCCTAATGAGATCGAGCTTGTAGCCATTCGTCCTCTTCCATTCTCTTGGATTAAACCACTTCCGCTCATCTAACGTGAAGAAAGTGTGCATCGCTGACCCTTCCCAATCAACACCACCTTTCTCTTCGTCATAATTGCGTCCAAGTGCCTTGGCCCACAATCTAGCATCCTAGTGTTCCGGTTGTGCACGTTTCCCCATCGAAGAAATTGGCTTCCCATGTCCAAACTCCTCGCACAACTCGAAACACACGTAATCCCACCGCCATGACATGAAAACACCTCCCAATTCTCTTAGTCTCAATAACTTTGCCGGCGTCCAATCAACCATCGGAATGAGAGGGTGAATTCTCCCCATCACTGGTTTACACATCATTGGTACTTTCATCCTTCGTTGCTTTGACATCACCCTTGCTTGATTCCTTGTTCGCACTGAGTCTGTAGGTTCTTGGCACACCCCTATACAAGCTCTTGATCTTTCACAACAAACCGTTCGCCGCCTTAACAATTCTAATGCTTATGGAATGCGCATCTCTCCCTTGTGACTTCAAATCTTACTTGTACACTCTTAATACACCATATTCGTAAGAATACACTCCGCATTCCTCCGAATATAACACTTTATTCATAAAACACAAAAAAATCCTAACAACACGTCTAAGTACGCCCCTACAGGAAGCCTACAAGGGCAGGAGAGCCATGGGAGTTTTGGAGGGATGGATCATGAGGATGAATATACATCTATCACATTTTCATGTTCCTGATTTTATTGCAGGAATGTTCATGCGGTCTTACCTCATGGATAAAGCTCTTACATGGTACACTACATGGAAACGAATGCTTTCAGAACGAGACACTTTTATTTCATGGAGTGGGATGCAGGAGGGGCTTCTTCAAAACTTTCAAGTGGTGGATTCCCTTCAAACCGCGAGAATGAAGTTGTGGGATTTGAAGCAGAAAGTAGACATACATGAATACTTTGAAGAATTTCGTGATCTTCAAGTATCCATTATGGATATGAGTGGAGCAGAAGCCTTAGATGTCTTCAAACGAGGTCTGAAGGAGAGTGCGAAAGGAGGTGATGGTGAGTAATCCATCCACAGTGAATGAAGCAATCGCAATTGCTCAATGGATTTTGGGTGCTTATGGCATCACAAACGGTGAACCATCAAGCAATGTTCGAGAACCACTTGGCCCAACATCCATGGAGTTGGGAAACCTTCAACGTAGGGAAGGATATGCACCACCACGAGGACCACTGCCTAGGTATGGAGGTGATAATCATCGATCATTTATTCCAAATTTGCCGGATCATCCTGCAAATAATGGAACGGTTAATCAAGGAGGAATGGAAGTTCGTGACAATCGTCAATGCTACACATGTGGAAGGATAGGTCACATTGCCAAGTTCTGTAAAACTTGATCAATACCATCCGGAGGAAGACCTATGTTGTGAAGGCCTTTCAACAATATGAAAGGAGGAAAATACGACAATGAAGACGAGATCTTGCAGGGAAACGAAGATCGCCAGTAAACTTGCCTCGCGGCCTTACTGGTTCCACTAAACGAAGAAAAGGCGGGGTTGGAAGAAGACAACGATTGGAAGCTCATGGAGGGAGCAAGAAAAAAGCACGATTGATTGTCACAGATTGGATGATGGAAGGACACAAGGTGAGAGTCCTAATTGATCCTGGAGCAACAGAAAATTTTCTATCACGATTTGTTGCAATGAAATTAGGATTGATTTTGATGAAAGATGTGAGTCAGGAAGTGGAGTTGCCAAATGGACAAACTGAACCAATTGAGACATTAGCACGGACTGTACATCTAGCCATAGGCGGGTACCAGGAAGAGATTGAATGGAGAGTAATCCGATTAGCTCAATATGATGTCATCCTAAGAATGCCATGGATGGAAGAATATAATCCGGAGGTAGATTGGAGAAAGAAAGTAGTAAAAAGTAGTGGATGGAAGATTTACGGAGATAGAAGCAGATCTCAAAATAGAAGCTTACCTCTCTTTGTGATTGATAAGACTGCCATTTCTAGAAGTGATGTATGTTTCTTGGAACTTATAAGAGATGTTGCTGGTTCTAAGGACAATCTTTACATTCCAAAATCATTGAGCAATATTATTACGGAGTATCACGATGTCTTCCTAGATGATCTACCTGTAGGATTGCCACCTAAGAGGCGTGTAGATCACAAGATCGAGGTGATACCTGGAAGCACTCCAACATGCAAAGCTCCATATCGACTCGCACCCAATGAGTTGGAGGAGTGCAAGTCTCAAGTGGAGGAGATGTTGAGAAAGGGGTTCATACAACCAAGCATTTCACCTTATGGAGCCCCTATGCTGTTTGTGAAGAAGAAGGATGGGAGTATGAGATTGTACATTGACTATCGTGGGTTGAATCAACAAACGGTGGAAAACAAATATCCATTACCTCGAATGGATGATTTGTTTGACCAAATTCAAGGGGCAAAGTACTTCACCAAACTAGATTTGAGGAGCGGGTACAACCAGATTCGAATTGTTGATGAAGATGTTTAGAAGATAGCTTTTCGTACTAGGTATGGTCACTTTGAGTATCTAGTGATGCCTTTTGGTCTCACTAACGCACTTGTCACATTCATGGGATTAATGATTGATATTTTTTGTCCTTATTTAGACAGATCTGTTATTGTCTTTTTGGATGATATTTTGGTATATAGTACAACCTTAAAAGATCAAAGGTGATATTTACGAGAGGTACTCCAGGTTTTGCGAGAGAATGAGTTATATGCCAAAGCTTCAAAATGTGAATTTGGCAAATCAGAAGTAGATTATTTAGGCCATCAAGTCACAACGGAGGGAATCCAAGTGATGAGTGAGAATATAGAAGCCATACAGAAATGGACAGCACCAGAGGATCAAACTCAGCTAAAGAGTTTTTTAGGTCTTACAGGATTTTATCACAGATTTGTTAAAGCTTTTGCACGCCGTGCCCAAGCCTTAATATCTATGCTACGAAAGGGTCAAAAATGGAGATGGGGAACCGCGCAAGAGTTAGCATTTCAAGCATTGAAAGATGCTCTCTTGCATGCATCTATTCTCAAGTGGTATGATCCTAATCGACCAATCAAGTTGGCTACTGATGCATCAGGTACAACAATGGATGGAATTCTTCAACAAGAGTGGGAGGATGGTTGGCACCCGGTTGACTTTTTCTCCCGAAAGTTGGTGGTAGCTGAGCAAAACTATCACACAACTGAACGAGAGGAGTTAGCCATTGTTTTGTCCACGAAACATTGGAAGCACTACTTGGGAGACAAGGAGTTTGTGGTAGAAACCGACCACAAACCATTGGTGTATTTGGAAACTGAGAATGATCTCTCCAAACGATAAATTCGATGGGCAGAATGGCATCAACAGTTCAACATGAAGATAGTGTATGTGGAGGGCAAGAAACAACTTGCAAATGCTCTCACACGGATGCCGTGTATCAACAACATCACACAGGTGAAAATCCAAGTTGATTGGTGGTCTCAAATGATGGTTGCAACAAAGGAGGATGAGGAGATCATGAAAGCACTTCAGGCAAAGACGGCAAGGAAGGTTCAAGGTCTAGCATTTCAAGAGCGGCGTATATGGATCCCACAAGATTCAGATTTACGCACAATGGTATTGTGAGAAGGCCACGATACAGCCATTGCGGGGCACGTGGAAGCTGAAAAGACTTTGGAGAGCATATAACGAGTGTACTATTGGCCAAGGATGCGGGAAGATGTGGAGGCATATGTTCAAAGCTGTGTCGCATGTCAACAAAATAAGACGGGGAATAAAAAATCAGCAAGTTTACTACAACCCCTTCCCATTCCCGAACAACGATGGGAATATGTTACTATGGATCTAGTATGTGAGTTACCAAAAATCTCTTTAAGACATGATTCAGTTGTGGTCTTTGTGGATAAATTGAGTAAGATGATACACATCTGACTTACCACAAAGACAGTGATGACACCACAACTTGCTCATTCCTATCTAGATGCAGTTTTTGTGAATCACGGATTAAGCAAAGTCTTAATCACAGATAGAGAAACTCATTTTACTAGTTTGTTTTGGAAAACTTTGTTTGGTTTATTCAAAATAAAGCTAGCAATGTCTTTGTGGTAGGTCGGATGTGTATCATCCTCAAACTGATGGTCAAACATAGAGGGCCAATAAAACAATAGAGGATATGCTGCGAGTATTCACCTTGGAGGAACAACAAGAGTGGGATACTCTTCTGTCTCTAGTGGATTTTACATATAACAATTCTGTTAATGCATCCATAAAGTGTCTCCATTTTATCTGATGTAAGATGCTCATCCTTTGACACCATTTAGTTTTTTGAGAATTCCTAAGGGGCAGGAGTTTTCAACCAAAGTTGCGGCAGTCAATGATTTTGTGGAGCACATACACAAAGGACTGCATCAAAAAAAGGAGAAGTTGGTAATTGCTCAAAATCAACAAAAGCAATATGCAGATGCTCATCGCAGGGAGGTGAATTTTCAAGAAGGAGATCAAGTTTGGCTATCCACGACCAATTTGTCACTTGTAGGAACACCAAAATTTAACCCTCGATTCATCGGTCCTTTTGTGGTGTTGAAACGTGTTGGCGAGGTGTGTCTTACAAGTTAAAGCTCCCATTGCATATGAAAATACATCCCATATTTTATGTGTCACAATTGCGAAAACATGTACCACATCCCAAGCAGTTCACAAATCCATCAACCCCTCCTCCTTTACCTACTATGGTAGCAGATCAGGCTGAATTTGAGGTTGACAAGATTCTAAAAAAACGGATTCGGGGTCACAAATACCCAAAAATGGAGTATTTGGTTCAATGGAAGGGATATCCATCATATGAATCAACTTGGGAACCGGCAAAGAACTTAGCCAATGCATCTTTGATCGTTCAAGAGTTTGAACGTGTGAGCAATGAGGATGTTGCATCTTAAAAGGAGGGAGATGTGTAACCATCTTTAGTTAGTGAGAACTAAAGTAGAGGTTACACAAGGAGGAGATAAATAGTCTTGAGTTGACTATTATTGGAGTATCTAAAGGTGCCACATCAGTAATCCGTATGCTCTTTAGGTTGTGTTTCTTGTGTGTTAGTTAGTATGTTGGTTGGAGTACACATCAGCAATCTGTGTGCTCATAGGGATGTCCGCCACGTCATCGATCCATGAGGAATTGAGTGGATGATGGTTGTGTAACTTTATCTAGTTTGTACCTTTTTGAGGACTATATATGGAGAAAGAGAGACCATTGAGGTATCTCTCAACTTCAGAATTTCTTGAGCTATTCGAGTGGTCTCTCCTCACTTCCCTAGTATTACACATGTATCAAACTTTCCATTTCCCAACTTGTTCAACATTGATATTTGATTCATGAAGAAAGATGTTTTCAGAATGTACCTTGTGGCCAATTGGGGTGCAGATTTTATGGCTCGAATGATGACATCACTAGTATCAATGATACTTCCGATTAGTTATGGAGAAATATAAAATTGTACCATATACATTATATATTGAATGTTGGATGGATTTGAATCTCAAACCATCCATAGTAGTTCCCTTTGACACAAATGTAAAAATTAGAACGATTTACCGGTAGAAGAGAGTGTGGAGAAATTTTATTGTTAGAAATTATGGTGAAGAGTATTACAGAGCTGTAATATGATCACTTGGGCCTTTTGTGATTCCTATTTTGAGACATTGGATTGTTATTATACTTACATTGTATTAGTTTGAGTGGTTGAGAAGCATACAGACATAAGTTGTTGTAAGTGAAATTCTGATCTCAATCATGATAGAGATGAAAGAGTTGAGAAAAGCTTTTGTATATGGACATACAAAGCAACAAACCATGGAATACAAGATCTTTGCATTAGAGAATGAGAAGGTAGAGAGAGAAAGAGTTGGTGAGATGGAAGTGGAAACTCCAATACAAGAGGATCAACCCCAACCCCTCAACCGCAAGCAATTGTTATTGACAACGAAGAGGTAAATAGGAGACGATTTCAAAAGATCTCAAACCAATCTCTTACTTTGTATGAAAAAGGCATGTAAGATGGAAGCCTACAAGGGCAATAGAGCCATGGGAGTTTTGGAGGGATGGATCATGAGGATGAATATAATACATCTATCACATTTTTATGTTTCTGATTTTATTGAATGAATGTTCATGCGGTCTTATCTCATGGATAAGGCTCTTCCATAGTGCAATACATGGGAACGAATGCTTTCAAAACAAGGTGCTTCTATTTCATGGAGTGGGATGCAAGAGGATCTTCTTCAGAACTTTCAAGCGGAGGATTTGCTTCAAACCGCAAGAATAAAGTTGTAGGATTTGAAGCACAAAAGGAGACAAACATGAATACATTGAAGAATTTCGAGATATTTAAGTATCCATTATGGATATGAGTGAAGCAAAAGCCTTAGATGTCTTCAAACAAGACTTGAAGGAGAGGATGCGAAAGGAGGTGATGGTGAGCAATCCATCCGTAATTACTCAACGGATTTCAATTGCTTATGGGATCACACATGATGAATCATCAAAAAATGTTTGAGATCCACTTAGCCCGCCATCAATGGAGTTGAAAAACCTTCGAGCTGGGGAAGGATATGTACCACCAAGAGGATCATTGCCAAGGTAGGGAGGTGATAATCATTGATCACTTATTCCAAATTTGTCGGATCTTCTTACAAATAATGGAACGGTAAATCAAGGAGAAATGGAAGTTCATGACGATCATCAATGCTATGCATGTGGAAAGATATGTCACATTGCCAAGTTATTTAAAACTTGATCGCGACCACAAGGAGGAAGATCTAAGTTACGATGGCCTTTCAACAATATGGAAGGAGGGGAACACGATGATGAAGACGAGACCTTGCGGGGAAACAAAGATCACCAATAAACTTGCCTCGCGGCGTTACTCATTCCACTAAATGAAGAGATTGGGAGAAGATAACAATTGGAAGCTCATGGAAGGAGCAAGAGACAAACACAAAAATTGTCATCGATGAGATGATGAAACAACACAAGGTGAGAGTTCTAATTATTGGCCTAACATGCATGGTCGAGACTTTACAGGATACAATTCCACAAGGGACAGGATATCTCTCCAACCTTCTACACTAGCAACTTCTACTTGAAAATTGGATTTCCATTTCTTGGCTGGATATCGGGTAGATTCATTCCCCGGCAGCGGCGTCAAGGAAAAGCTGATCTGAAATTGCAACCTTATGTAATAACATAGAGATACATTACTAGGTTGAATTCGTGTATGTGAGTTCGTTCCCAAGGGAATGAGGTACTCGATTAATCAAATAGTAAGGGAAAATGTGCAATTATGGTTCTTTAGCCACTCTGGATTGCTATGTCCGAAGAGCACAAGGCTAAGACTCAACGGAAGTCTATTCCACTACATTCTCAATCTCATCAATTCAAAAGACACATGGATGAATTGCTAAATTCCTTTACTCATAGATGGGAATCTCTTCTCTTACAAACCTCAGTCAAGGCCATACACTTGTTGAAGTGTCACGTATACATAGCTTGTGGGCGAATACCAAGATATGTTCATAGATATTTGCTCCAATCTATGCTAATTACACGTCAATCACAGTAGTTCTACAAGCTCTTGTTTTACCGTGACTACAATTTGCAATTCAATCAAATTGAACACCTGTAAGAAAAAGAGATCCGCACATATTAGTCCTACTCCTATTTATATAAAATTTCTTAACTTCTACTCATAACTGTCACATACATAGATAGATCACTCCAAAATATACCGTGACCATCTAAGCCGCGCGATTGTATTTCCGTCTCTGTGGTAAATACGTCGATTCCTAACTACATCTCATGTACATCTATAGCAATCTCATGTCAATAAAGATCCATAGTATGTCAAAAATCTCATCCCAAAGCTTTATACATCTCCTTGTGCTTGTCTTTGGTATCTCTCGAATTCTCCATGGCTGTCATCAACTGCTCCAACTACTGCATCTCAACGTAATCCCAAACAAATGTTGGACGCACTTGTTGGCAAGAGACTTTAATCTAGTGGATGCCTCTTCATCCACCTCGTTTAACCATCGCTTCAGATCTTGCATAGTCTCCCGAAGCTACAGATTTTTCTTCTCCACAAATCTCACCTTTGCACCATGAATACGAGAAATCTCTACGTACGAAATCTTGTCGGTTTGGTCTTGCTTCCCAATGACTGGCTGATTCATCATTTGGACCAAGTCCATAAAGACATATAAGTTGGGCCCATCTCATTCAACTCCATAAGTATGGGAGTATGAGATTGCGCATTAATTATCGTGGGTTGAATCAACAAACATGAAAAACAAGGATACATTACCTTGAATGGATGATTTGTTTGACCAACTTCAAGGGGCGAAGTACTTCACCAAATTGGATTTGAGGAGCGGCTTCAACCATATTCGAATTGCTAGTAAAGATGTTCAGAAGACAACTTTTTGTACTATGTATGATCACTTTGAGTATCTAGTGATGCCTTTTTGTCTCACTAACGCACCGGCCACATTCATGGGATTGATGAATGATATTTCTCATTCTTATTAGATAAATCTGTTATTATTTTTTTGGATGATATTCTAATATATAGTACAACCTTAGAAGATCATATGCGACATTTATGAGAGGTACTTAAGGTTTTGCAAGAAAATGAGTTATATGCCGAAGCTTCAAAATGTGAATTTGGCAAGCTAGAACCCAAGGCATAAAAGCAATATTTTCTACGGGATTCCAAAACCATCAGCCGTCCCAACCTAATTCATGATAAGCCCACCATCTTAACAAATAATTATAACAGATGACATATTGCTATTATGCTATCTGTTATACAAATAGACTTGACACAATAAACTCAACAATTTCAGTTTTTTGAGGTAGAGCTGCATGACGAGAAATGGTCGTGTATGGTTGGGAGTGCAGCTATAATCATGGTAGCTGCTGTATGGTTTGGAGGGCAACAACTATAATCATGATAGCTATGATAAAGGAAGTATGTGTATCAACATCTAAACCTATAGTAAACATATGATGAGCCCATATAATAAATCCAAAAACTCCAATACTACGTAGCGGATCGGACGGCCCCAAAATGTCCATAGTAAACTCTGGCAGCGATCAAATCAGTGGGCTAGAAGCTCTTCAAGTGGCACTAAACCAGAAATAAATTTACTTATGCATGGAGCACCACAAGGCAATGCATGCGGGGGATATAAGTCCATATATTGCTTAACATAGTCCATAGGTTCAGACCTAATCGAGGAGTTCACTCAACGCTTTAAGAAATCAAACCATTATGGGGCACCCCAAATTGGTTCCTTAAGCCTTACCTAAGAATCCACTCCAGCAGCGTTCATCTTACGAGACTTGAGAAAGTATAATAACAAAAGGGATGGGAAGATCCCATCAAATCGTACAAGGATGGAACCAAACCGGTAACATGGGGCTAGGCCCCAATAGTATCACACTTGGAAATATGTCCTACAACACCTAAGATATCTGAACTATCCAAGTCGAAAGGTCTACAAACAACAGGAGCATCCAAAGAAGCATCACCTAACGTGATTGCTCTCCTATGGATTGCACCGAAGCTAGTGCTCTACGTGAGAGCAATGGAAACACGTTGCCTAAAAATAGGCTATACAGTAAGCTAAAGAGAGTGATACCCCATGTCGCCTAATATGGTAGGCTCTCGCACACTCCCTCACCAACATGTCGAAGTCAGTATCCATAGCTCCATATAACTCCAAAGCTAGAGGAACAAAGAGGTGACCTCTCTCCGCATACCTCTATACTTGGAGACCTTTATCGCCGCCGCTCCACTCGCCCGTCCATCCGGAGGATGGGTGATCACCCCGTCTCAGCGTGTCTCTAGTAGGATGCAGAACCACTACATCGGCCACAATGACCTGGTCCTCCCAGACCAAATGCAGTCCGCTCTAACCCTAGTCAACTGCAAGGCATACCAACGCTCTCTCCATATGAAGTATCCACCCTCTCGCGCCATAGCAAACACCACATCCGTAATGGCATCATGGGTAGCTATCCTCTGCCTTTTGAATGGACAACAAGTCATATGAACACCTGCTGCATCTAAAGTGATACCACACTCACATGTGAGTAATGAAGATGTAGATGGATGGACCAAGCCAAGACGGAACCTCATCGCCGTGGAGAAAGTAGCTAGTGCGAGTAGGAAAGCCCTGATGCATGGTCAAGCCAAGATCCACGAGCCCGCACTTTGCCCGAGAAAGGCGCAGACGAGCTCTAGTAGTACGAGGAATGGCCGGATCCACTAAGAGTGAATGTAGAGTCTCTGAAACCGCCGGTCCATTAAGATAGATCAGAGACCCCCCACCCAATCGGTAGCCAAAGAGGAAAAAGATGGGAACTCATGTCGCACCTCCGGTGGTAAAGCGTCTCTCGTATGTCGTAATAATACACGTAAGGGAAATGATCCCGTATCGACGTCCCTCGTATATATCTCCAAAATAGGTCTATCTGCGATCACAAATCGAAGATAACAAAGGTGCAACAAGCGCCCAACTTCGTCAAGAAAGCCGCGCAGTGCGTCTCCTCCATCGATAATAAGCCTACCCTCCACACGAAATTGGCAAAGATGTCTGTCTCCTTGCCAAATCTCCGATCACACACTCGAATGTCCGGGTCCGATGATGTCACCAAAGACGCCCATGATCCTCCTATCAAAGGTCACAAATCAAACGTGATATGAATGTAGGTGAAGGAGGACCGTGCGAACAAGATAGGTGGGTCGGACGAGCAATACTAGATGATAATATACCAAACGCCACCTGCGGATCCCCTAGAAGAGGAAGGTCGTATGCATGCAAAACATCCTCGGCCAATGCAACGTCAAGGTAGCGTGAATCAAAATCCTCAGTCCCTACTGGCAGTCCTAGAATACGTAGGCCATCTGTCGATATCATACATGTTAATATCCCAAGCTCATCGAGTTGATCTAGGGTTGTTACGCATTGCCTATGGCATGCTGCATTTTTAGGGCTAACCCAAAATTAGGATTTCCTTGTACTCACCCTATATATATACAAGGGAAGGCAAAGACTTCCCCATCTCATTCATGTACACTCTCTCTTTTCCCTTTGGTGTGCTCTCCTCTTCTTGGAGTGATTCCTGAAGAGTCGTTTTCTCAACATGGTATCAGAGCATGGTGGGAGCATTAGTTATGTAGATTGGACATAGAAGAGTGTTGGAGATTAGTGAGGAGTGAGCCTCAAAGTTGGAGGCTGTCCCGCTGAAGCGATTAGATTGTTGGGGAACCGTTTCGTGTTTTCTCAGAATCTTCAATCGCGTTTTCGGAGGTCAAGATGATTGTTTTTGACCTATTTCTGATCGCCCAACTTCCTAAAGGGAATTGTATTGCGCAAAATGGTCGATTTTGGTAGCCATGAAGTTTTTGTGCGATTTGGAGTTGTTGGTGGTAGTTATCGCCTTTTCCAAAATCTTTGAGGAGCTGTTTGGAGGCCTAAACGAGGTCTTTTAGAGGTTTGAGTGTTTGTAACTGAACTTTGCTCGCCTTTGTCAAAGCTCCTACCACGAAAAATTTCAGCTCAATCCGAGCTTTCTTCGTCATTTTTGCTTAAGTACTGCGCAGGCGCAGAATCGCGAACATATTTCATTCTTTGTCTGCAGGTCAAGACAGGCACATTTCGCCAATTTCTGGAGTTTTACATGTTTCTTGATCGAGGTGCAGAGGAGTTGTTTTTCTACCGTAGTCGCGGAGGTGTTCATTCTGTTCGTTTTGTGTTTGTGAAGATACTTGCCGTGTTCGAGTCCTGATTTCCGATCGTAACCACAACCATGGCAGAATCAGTGAGCATGATCACTGGAGAGAAACTCGACAAGAATAATTTCCAAACGTGGAAATTTCAAATGAAGACCTTCCTTCAAGGCCAGGGACTATGGGAGCTTGTGGTGGGGAGGAGAAAGCACCAATCGTGGTTCTTTGGTGATCTTCGATGGTGGAGCGGACATTGCGTGAGTGGAGAAAGCGGTCGTATCAAGCCATCCACTACATTGCGCTCACGATCTCAGGCTCGATGATCGGGCACATTCAAGATTGTGACACATCCAAGGAAGCTTGGGACGCATTGTCACAGATGTTCCATTCGGGAACAGCTTGGCTTCGAAGCCGCAGATTCTTTGCGGCAATTCAATATCTGATCCAAGAAAGGCTCGATGTGTGCTAGTGACTATGTCAATCACATCAAGCAATTGGCAGATCAGTTAGCATTTGTCAATGTTCAACTTGATCCGACTGTGATTATTGGTGCGACATTGCAAGGACTGTCTGCCGAGTACAAGCAGGTTCATTACGTCAATTTTGATCGAGAACCTCTAGAAGTTTGGCTAATTGGTCCCAATGATGTTGGGAGAAGAAGTGCAAAGTGCAAAGTACTAGTGCTTCGTCCCGACCCGCAAGAATGTGTGTTTTTTGCAGGTTACGGAGGTCGAGGTAGAGGTCATGGCAGAGGAGGAGCCGGATATGGTGGTGGTAGAGGGGGTGGGTGCGGAACAAGGCACCCAACCCGGCCAGTGCGCCACCCGGTACCTGAGGAAAAGCGAGGTTAACACTGCAACTTGTCACAAGAATGGCCACTATCCAAAAAAAATTGTTACAAGCGTCGAACGATCTGGCGCTTCGGGACCATGTAGGCGCTAAAGAACAGTTACTCATTGTGACACACCGGAGTTATCTTTGCTTCGCCACGCGATCTGATTGGGTGATCGATTCGAACTCACAAGCCACATGAAGCCGCATCAAGAATGGTTTGCGTCGCTCGACAACGTGGAGACTCCTCGGTTCATGGTATTTGGAGATGATCTGAAGACGAGATCAAACATAAGGGTAAAATTCGCTTGACATTCGGGGATCCAATCTTTCTAGAATCGGAAATGTTTTACATATTCCTACTCTAACTCGAAATCTGTTATCAGTAGAACAGATGGTAGAACAAAATTTCCAAGTGCGTTTCAACAAAGATGGATGCTTTGTTGAAGACTCCATTGTCTTGTTGTAGCTCAAGGTAGCATGAGTGGTAGGCGATTTCAAGCTAGATGCTACGGTTTATGTCGATTAAGCCCCGACCAACTCCTCTCATTACAGAAAGTGGCTTTGTAGTATCTGACATAGATATTTGGCACAAGCAAATTGGGCACATGAACTTTCAGAAACTGAAGACTCTTCCGAGTTCAGATCGAGTCACAGGTTTGCCCAACTTCATACTGCTTTCGGCCCCTTTGCGGTGTCCCGCTTGTCAGTTCGGCAAGCAAGCTAGACAACCCTTTAAGAGATCAGGTTGGAGAGCGACCAAGCTTCTAGAGCATGTGCACACAGATGTATGGACTTCTTCTCAACCAAGTTTATCTGGTTTTGAGTACTTCGTGTCCTTCATTGATGATTTCTCGCTACACACGGGTTTACTTCCTTAAGAGCAAGAGCTCTTGAGATGTGTTGTCGACTTTCCGGACTTTCCACACCTTGGTGGAGAAGCTTGATGCGGACAATCTATCCTTTGTCTATTCGTTGGAGAGGCGAGTTTTAATGCGGAGAATTCACTACTTTACCTACGTAAGCATGGCATCTGTGTAGGAAGACTTGCAATTATACTCCACAACAGAATGGTGTTGTCGAGAGGAAGAATCGTCACATAGCAGAAGCTGCTCGCGCTATGTTGAACGAGAAGAACCTTCCTAGACCATTGCAGGCGAAGTCGTTTCCGTTGCGGTGTACTTGATGAATCGAACTCCCGACCGCAGTAGTTCATAACAAGACACCAATGGAAGTATTCACAGGCCAAAAGCTTGATTACTCATTTCTGAAAGTTTTTAGGTTGCATTTGTTATGTACACATTCCGGATGAGAAGCGCAAGAAGCTAGATCCGAAAGCTGAGAAGTGTATTTTCCTTGGATATGACTTAGATATGAAAGGATATAGATGCTATAATCCTTCCTCTAGGCAATTCTATATCAGTAGAGATGTTGTATTTGAAGAGTTGCAATCTTGGTATGCACATGCGATTGTTCCGGTCATACCCACTCTTCTGCTTTGAATGCGCACCAAGGAATCCATCCTTTGCACCTTTTACAGAGTGGAGTTTCGGAGTCACATAGTCTAGAAACAGTCTATTGTACTGGAGTGCTACGGATGAAGTTCACCGAGCATCATCCAGACCGACTCCTAGACTTGAGGATCATCTTATTTTGCAACATATGATGTCCTCACCACGAATTACCCATATTCATCCATTGAAGCGATGCACAAAAATGAGTGGATTGAAGCCATGGAGACAGAACTTGCTGCACTTCGTCACCAACAAACATGGGAGTTAGTGGACTTACCTCAAGGAAAGAAAGCGATTGGTTGGAGATGGGTCTTCAAGGTCAAACGCAACTTGGATGGCATTGTATCTCGATACAAGGCCAGATTGGTAGCCAAGGGCTACGCACAACAGCATGGAGTGGACTACGAAGAGACGTTTAATCCAGTTGCCAAGATGGCAACAATTCGCACCGTGGTTGCTATTGCTGTCAACAAGGGATGGCGACTGCATCAAATGGATTTCAAGAACGCCTTTCTCAATGGAGATCTCGGCGAGGAAGTCTACATGCAACAACCACATGGTTACGAAGATCCGAAGTTTCTTTCCCGCGTTTGTAAGTTAAGGAAATCCCTCTATGGTTTGAAACAGGCTCCGAGAGCATGGTATGAGAAGATCAATTCCTTTCTCATGTCTCTTGGATTTGAAGTTTGTCATTCCGACTCATCCCTATACTCCATGAGATCAAGAGTTCATGTAGTGATGATTTCCATCTACGTAGATGATCTTATTATCACTGGGAACCATGAGGAGATGATTTCCCGCATCAAGAGTATCTTATGTTCCAAATTTGAGATACAAGACTACAGCTCTGATACCATGTTGAGAAATCGACTCCTCAGGAATCACTCCAAGAAGAGGAGAGCACACCAAAGGGACAAGAGAGAGTGTGTGGGACAGAGAGAGGGAAGGCTTCGCCTTCCCATGTATATATAGGGTGAGTACAGGGAAACCCTAATCTTGGGTTAGCCCTAAGCAGATCTGTACCATCAATACGTAACAACCCTAGATCTTTTTTGTAGTCATCAGGCAAAGATCGACCTATATCAACTTCGATGAGCTTGGGATATTAACACTCCCCTTCAAGCTCAACTGTACATCCTGAACTCCTAGACAATGTCAAAATGAAGCAAACGACTCTCTAGGTAAAGCTTTGGTGAAGATATCTGCAACCTGATCTCATGTATGTATATATCTAAGATCTACTACACTGAAAGGACCTTCTCCCTAACAAAGTGATAGTGCCACCTCAATGTGCTTTGTTCTAGCATGAAAAAGCAGGATTGTTGGCTAACATCATCTTTTTAATGTTATCGACTAGGATAAGCGTAGGACTAGGATAATCTACTCCGATATTAGAAAGCAAGGGCGAAGCCTAAACTGCTTCACAAGTGGCATTCATAGCACCACGATACTCTGCCTCTGTGGAAGATAGTGCCACGGTCGGTTGCTTCTTAGAAGCCCGACTCACGCCCGCACTCCCAAGTCCAAACGCATATCCGCACGTGGATCTCCGCCGAAATGTCTCATGCCCAATCAAGACATCGGTGTAGCCATGCGGAGTTAACTCACCTCCAAATCTGTATCGAAGTCCAAAATGAAGTGTGGACTTCACATAGCGGAGAATCCGCTTAACCGCCATCATATGCGGTACCCGTGGAGCATGCAGCCCCGACCGACTAGACCAACAAAGATAGCTCAAATCCGGTCTAGTGATAGTCGGATAAATCAAACTCCCAACCATCCACATGCATGCAGTGTGGGGATGCGCAAGTAACTCTCCATCGTCTAACTCTAGCTTTAGACCTTGTTGTAGAGGAGTGTCTATTGGTTTACAATCAGACATCTTGAACTCCTTAAGCTTATCTAAAGCATATTGGCGTTGTATTAGCCACATATCCTTTCCCTTTGTGATAAACTCCACACCAAGAAAGAATTTAAGATACCTAAGTCTTGTATCTCAAATTGAACATAAGATACTCTTGATGCGGAAATCATCTCCTCATGATCCCAAAGTGATAATAAGATCATCTACGGTAGATGGAAATCATCACTACATGAACTCCCGATCTCATGCAAGATAGCGATGAGTCGGAATGATGAACTACAAATCCAAGAGACATGAGAAAGGAATTGATCTTCTCATACCATGCTCTCGAGCCTGTTTCAAACCATAGAGGGATTTCCTTAACTTACAAACTCGGGAAAGAAACTTGGATCTTCGTAACTGGTGGTTGTTGCATGTAGACTTCCTCGCCGAGATCTCCATTGAGAAAAGGCGTTCTTGAAGTCCATTTGATGCGATCGCCATCCCTTGTTGACAAAGAATAGCAACAACCACCGTCTTAATTATTGCCATCTTAAGAACCGGACTAAATGTCTCTTCAGTAGTCCACTCCATCTTTATTGTGCGTAGCCCTTGGCTACCAATCCGCCTTGTATCGAGATGATTGCCATCCGAGTTGCGCTTGACCTTGAAGACCCATGCGCAACCAATCGCTTTCTTACCTTGAGGTAAGTCCACCAATTCCCATGTTTGTTGGTGACGAAGTGCAGCAAGTTCCTGTCTCCATGGCTTCAATCCACTCATTTTTGTTCATCGCCTCCTCAAGCATACTCGGTTACGGCTCAAGAAGAGCGTGAGTCATGTATGCATGATGATCGGACAGGAAACTTTCACGCATAAATCGCTGCACGGGATGCCGAACTCTCTCGGATTTTAAGTGGGACAAGATATCGGATGTCTTGTTTGTCTCCCCTTGCCGGATCTCGAGGTTCCAGGCGGCGTCGTTAGGGACGCTTCATCTAACGGATGAATATGGGTAATCCGTGGTGAGGACATCATATGTTGCAAAATAACATGATCCTCAAGACTAGGAGTCGGTGCGGATGGTGCTCGGTGAACTTCATCCGTAGCGACTCGAGGTACGATAGGCTCGGCTCTAGGCTGTGTGACTCGAAACTCCACTCGTAAAAGGTAAAGTGGACGCACTCCTTTGGGGTAGTTTCAAAGAGAAAAAAGTGGGTATGACCGGAACAATCGCAGGTGCATACCAAGATTGCAACTCTTCAAATACAACATCTCTACTGATATATAATTGCCTAGAGGAAGGATTATAACATCTATATCCTTTAAATTATCTAAAGGCATATCCAAGGAAAATACACTTCTCAGCTTTCGGATCTAGCTTCTTGCGCTTCTCATCCGGAATGTGTACATAACAGATGCAACCAAAAACTTTCAGAAATGAGTAATCAGGCTTGTGGCTTTGTGAATACCTCTATCGGGGTCTTGTTGTGAAGCTTTGCGGTCGGTGTTCGATTCATCAAGTACACCGCAAGCGAAATGACTTACGCCTGAGCGGTCTAGGCAAGTTCTTCTCGTTCAACATAGCGCGGCGCGTTTACGCTATGTGACGATTCTTCCTCTCCATAGCGTCATTACGTTGTGGAGTATAGCCGCAAGTCTTCCGGCCGTATGCCATGCTTACGTAGGTAAGCAGTGAATTCTCCAGATAGAAACTCGTCACCTCCATCGGAACGTAGACAAAGGATAGATTGTCCAGACTGTTTCTCCACCAAGGTGTGGAAAGTCTGAAAAGCTGACAACACATCTGAAGAGCTCTTGCTCTTAAGGAAGTAAACCCAAGTGTAGCGAGAGAAATCATCAATGAAGGACACGAAGTACTCAAAACCAGATAAACTTGGTTGAGAAGAAGTCCATACATGTGTGTGCACCAGCTCTAGAAGCTTGGTCGCTTCCTCCCACCCGATCCGTTAAAGGGTTGTCTAGCTTGCTTGCCGAACCCGACAAGCGGGACACCTTTGGGTCGAGCCGAAGTGAAGTTGGGCAAACCTCGTGACTCGATCTGAACTCGGAAGAGTCTTCGGTTTCTGAAAGTTCATGTCTTGGTCGCTTGTGCCAAATATCTATGTCGAATCTTACAAAGCCACTTTACGTAATGAATGAGGGAGTTGGTGCTTTCGAGATTAATTGTAGCATCTAGCTTGAACAGTCTACCACTCCTCGCTACCTCGAGCTACGACAATGCACGTGGAGTCTTCAACAAAGCATCCATCTTTGTTGAAACGCATTTGGAAATTTTGTTCTACCATCCGGCCCCATCGATAATGATTTGAATCGTAGTATGAACATGTAAACGCGTTTCCAATTCCAGAAAAATTAGATCCACGGAATATCAAGCGGAATTTTACCCTTATGCTTAATCTCGTGCTTCGTATCATCTCCAGTCACCATGAACCGAGGAGTCTCCATTGTCGGCGACGCAAAACCATTCTTGATGCGGCGTCATGTGGCCGGGTAGCTCGAATCGATCACCCAATCGTATTAGGTGCGAAGGCAAACATAGCTACAGTGTGTCACAACGGTAGATGTTCTTCGGCAGCCTACATGGCCCCATTGGCCCAAAGCGCACAGAATCGTCCGACGCTTGTAACAATCTTTGGCATAGTGGCCATTCTTGTGACAATAGTTGCGGTGTTAACCGCTTTCAGCGGCCCGGTGGCGCACTGGCCCGGTTGAGGGACTTGTTCTGCACACGACCTCTTCCACCACCATATCCAACTCCTCTGCCACGACCTCTACCTTGACCCCCAGAACCTGCAAAAAACACACCTTCTTGCGGGCTGGACGAAGCACTAGAACTGCCCAGAATTCGCACTTCTTCTCCCAACATCATTGGGATCAGTTCGTCGAACTTCGGAAGAGGTTCTCTTGTCGAAATGGGCGTAATGAAGCGCTTGTACTCAGAGTGGCCCCTCGCAATGTCGCACCGATAATCACAGTCGGATCAAGTTGAACATTGACAGATGCTAACTGATCTGCCAGTTGCTAGATGTGATTGACGTAGTCACTAGCACACATCGATCCTTTCTTGACTGTTTTGAATTGCTGCTGACAACTACGATTTTTCGAGCTTACGTTCCCGAATGGAACATCTGTGACAGCGCATCCCAAGCTTCCTTAGGAGTGTCACAATCTTGAATGTGACCGATCATCGACGCTGAGATAGTGAGCGCAATGTAGTGGATAGCTTGATACGACCGCTTTCTCCACTCACGCAATGTCTGCTCACTGCGAAGATCACCTGCAACCACGATTGGTGTTTTCTCCTCCCCGGTCACAAGCTCCCATAGCCCCTGGCCTTGAAGGAAGGTCTTCATTCGAAATTTCCACGTTTGGAAATTGTTCTTGTCAAGTTTCTCCCCAGTGATCATGCTCACGGATTCTGCCATGGTTGTGGTCACGAGCGGAAATCACGACCCCAACACGGCAAGTACCTGCACATACACAAAAAAAACACCTTCGCGACTAGGGCAGAAACATAGCTCCTCTGCACCTCGATCAAGAAACATGCAAAGCTCCAGAAACTGGCAAAATGTGTCTATCTTGACCCGCAGATGAAGAGGGAAATGTGTTCGCGATTATGCGCCTGTGCAGTACTTAAGCGAAAAAGACAAAGAAAGCTCGGATTGAGCCGAAATTTTTCGTGGTAGGAGCTTTAACTGAGGCAAGCAAAGTTCAGTTTCTACTTACGCGAAACTAGAGCCTTTGCATAGGTAGAAACCCTCAAATCTCCAAAAAAACTCGTTTAGGCCTCCAAACAGCTCCTCAAAGATTTTGGAAAAGGCGATAACTACCACCAACAACTCCAAATCGCACGAAAACTTCATGACTACCAAATTCGACCATTTTGCGCAAGACAATTCCCATAGGGACTTGGGCGATCAGAAATAGGTCAAAAAAGATCATCTTGACCTCCAAAAATGCGATTGAAGATTCTGAGAAAACACGAAATGGTTCCCCATCAATCTACTCGCTTCAGCGGGACAGCCTCCTCACTGATCTCTAGCACTCCACTATGTCTAATCTACAAAACTAATGCTCCCACCAAGCTCTGATACCATGTTGAGAAATCGACTCCTCAAGAATCACTCCAAGAAGAGGAGAGCACACCAAAGGGACAAGAGAGAGAGTGTACAGGAATGAGATAGGGAAGGCTTCGCCTTCCCTCGTATATATATAGGGTGAGTACTGGGGAAACCCTAATCTTGGGTTAGCCCTAAACAGATCTGTACTATCAGTACGTAACAACCCTAGATCTACGGCCTGTAGGCATCAGGCAAAGATCGACCTATATCAACTCGATGAGCTTGGGATATTAACATCTATACTGCATGAGATCATGAGTTCATGTAGTGATGATTTCCATCTCCGTAGATGATCTTATTATCACTGGGAACCATGAGGAGATGATTTCCCGCATCAAGAGTATCTTATGTTCCGAATTTGAGATACAAGACTTAGGGTATCTTAAATTCTTTCTTGGTGTGGAGTTTATCACAAAGGGAAAGGATATGTGGCTAATACAACGCCAATATGCTTTAGATAAGCTTAAGGAGTTCAAGATGTCTGGTTGTAAACCAATAGACACTCCTCTACAACAAGGTCTAAAGCTAGAGTTAGGCGATGGAGAGTTACTTGCGAGATCCCCGCACTGCATGCACGGATGGTTGGGAGTTTGATTTATCGACTATCACTAGACCGGATTTGAGCTATCTTTGTTGGTCTAGTCGGTCGGTTCTGCATGCTCCACGGGTACCGCATATGATGGCGGTTAAGCGGATTCTCCGCTATGTGAAGTCCACACTTCATTTTGGACTTCGATACAAATTTGGAGGTGAGCTGAACCTGCATGGCTACACCGATGCTGATTGGGCAGGAGACATTTTTGGCAGGAGATCCACGTCTGGATATGCGTTTGGACTTGGGAGTGCATTTGTGAGTGGGCTTCTAAGAAGCAACCGACCGTGAGACTTCCTTCCGTGAGGCAGAGTATCATGGTGTTATGAATGCCACTTGTGAAGCAATTTGGCTTCGTTCCTTGCTTTCTGATATCGGAGTAGATTATCCTAGTCCTACAGTTATCCTAGCTGATAACATTAGCAGCATGATGTTAGCCAACAATCTTGTTTTTCATGCTAGGACAAAACACATTGAGGTGCACTATCACTTTGTTAGGGAGAAGGTCCTTTCAGGTGTAGTAGATCTTAGATATATACATACATGAGATCGGGTTGCGTATATCTTCACCAAAGCTTTTTACCTAGAGAGTCGTACATTTACATTTTCGACATTGTCTAGTAGTTCAGGATGTACAGTTGAGCTTGAAGAGGAGTGTTAATATCCCAAGCTCATCGAGTTGATCTAGGGTTATTACGTACCTATGGTACAGATCTGTTTAGGGCTAACCCGAAATTAGAGTTTCCTTGTACTCACCCTATATATATACAAGGGAAGGCAAAGACTTCCCCATCTCATTCATGTACACTCTCTCTTGTCCCTTTGGTGTGCTCTCCTCTTCTTGGAGTGATTCCTGAAGAGTCGTTTTCTCAACAATACATCCCTCTGGAAGCTGAAGGTGAGGCGGAACACCCAAAGGAGACCAAGCACTGCATTTTGACACCTTGACTCTCAAGCCTACCAGATGAAGCTCGGTAGTCAAGTAATCAAAGGCATGCCTAATGTTGTCTACAGGGCCCATAATGTGTGTATCATCCGCTAAGGAGGGGAACACACAACCGGGCACGGCCAAAGCAGTAGACACAAAAGCTCTATAATGAGCCATGGCGAATAAGGGTCCTCTCAAAAGATCTCCCTGTCGAGTGTTAGCGGCGGACTGTAGAACAGCGACTCCCTCCTCGGAAAAGCCATGCTGATAAAATAGAGAAGAATGTGAACCGTAGAAAGATCGTACAAAAGGAATGAGGCTTGATAGGGGTCCATCAGCCTCTCTCAGCTCTCTAAAAATAGATGATGTTAAAAGCGTTCTCAACGTCCACCTGCAAGACAATCCAATCCGGATGGATATCTATAAGTGCTCTAATGCCCAACGATACTGCCTCACAGCCTCCTGGTATGGCAACTCCAAACTGATGTGGACAAAAGATGCTACTGGAAGTGTGAGCGATGCTGCAAGACAACGGTACGGCTGACTAATCGCAATAAGACCTCTCCAATAGCAATCGGTCTAATGCCCCCAGTGTCCTTCTTCATCGCAAGAAGCCGACTAGCACCCAGAGCCTGACTAACTGACAACGGAATCTCCCCTCTCGCATGGCGATGCGACCCACCTAGAACAACTCCGTGAAACCACTAGAGGGATCATCCGCCTGAAAGCAATCTCAAAGATGCTCATATACCATCCCTGACAAACCCCCAGAGGATAAACGTGGGGCTGTGCATAGAGAATGAGCAAATAATGATCTATCAAGACATAATGACTCCTCTGGCTGATACTCCAAGACCTCTAATGGTATCTCCTCGCCCATGGGTGGATGTAGAAGACGTAAAGAGGAAATCGTCTCATCAGTAGGACTAGCCATAGACAAAGGATGAAGGGCCCTTGCAACCTATTTATACAACGACCGCCCCAAGATCCTACACCGTCGCAATCGCGCCGAATCAGAAGTATCATGTGACTAAACCCGACTCCTAACCTGTGTGGCCCAAACAGACTCCTCCTGCAATGTAGCCCAATCCCCTGCTCGGAATCTCCGAAATCTAGGTGCCACCTCCCTATGTCCAGCACGTCCCCCTCTATTATAACGTAGACACCATCGCGGAAGTAATAAAAATAAAAACCATGCTAACTCGTCCATGGGATCGCGCGCCAACCGATCAAGCGGTATGCGAAAAGCACATCTAGCCTCGTCATGCAGTGCCCGAGGAAGCCTATGGAATAAATGTGGACAAGAAAATCTAGTCTCAAAAAGCCCTAGAATCGAACCTGCATGGGAAGCTAATCACTCCCACGACCCAGACGGTATACCCGAAATGCTCAACGAAGGAGTCGATGTAGTGTGCGTGTTCCCTGAAGTGACAAAAACCGATGTCGATGTGACCGTACTCCTCACATGCGCATCCCAAGTGGTCCAATCATAATCTTTGTGCATCTTTCCCACGTGGGTCTTTACCCCTTGCGAGGTAAAGAGACAATGACACACCGGACATGGTGTATCACGCACCGCTTTTGGCGGTCCCATGAGAGAAAGTCAAGCTATAGCTAGCACAAAGGGAACGATAAAAAAACCCAGCACTCCATCATGTATCTCCTCCCACCTGCAGAACCACAACCCCCTAACACACTACCTCACATTGGAAAATACTAACTATGGAAACCCTAAAAACTAAAAATACTCATAACTTTTTATTCAGATCTCCATTATTTTCCATCTAGGTTCCAATAGAACCAATGCAGGAAAAGGAAGAGATGTGAACAAAAAAAACCCGAACCATATGTCTAATCGAAGAAAAATCACTCAAAATGCACTCAAAACCCTAAAAAAATAAAAACAATCATATCTCACAATATCATTCTCCATAGTCTTCAATTTAGGTATCAATGGAACCCAAATTGAAAGACGAAGAGAATGGACTATTCACTCTCCATGTTTAGCAAAGTATGGCCAAAGAATGGAACTAATACTCTTGAGGCACTCTCAAGACTCCTCACGCTCCCGCACATCACTTCGTCATCACCTGCACCATCACCCGCACCGATCGAAATCACATTCGGCTTTCATCACCCTCCCCGTGCCGAACATCTCCACCGGCGAGTAAAATTCAAAAAATACGAGACAAGGGCGTCTATTGCGTCCGAGTGGGGTTGTTACTAAGGGTGATAAATCAAAGGGTTACACTCTTGATACGAGGAATTATTCATGTAAAAGGTGTGAAATTGTTATTGTTTGTTAACTTTACAGGTTGCGTCGGTGTATTCCATTACGTATATACTTTTAGATTTAGTAGATAGGAAAAGATGGCTTAATATTGACTTTGCATTTTCTTTCTTTATTCAAATTACATATGTTTCCATTAGTCATAAGAAAGAAACTACGTGAAAGATGTTGCCTCAACAAGTCCTCCTTTCACATTTCTTATGATGTGTTTTATGATAAAGAAAGCTAGATTCGTATGAGGTGTATAATGCATAGCTAAGAAAACACATGTAAGTATTTGGATAACCAAACAAAGACTAGCCAATGAACCAAAATCCCACCAATAACTTATATTGCTATGAGTTGGATAATCTATCAAATGATTGTTAAATATAGAAAACATAGGTTGTTTAAAAATCTACAATTGTTTTGCCTTCGTGCTTTTTTTTAGTATCATGGAAACTTTGTGTTTTTCATGATTGACGTCATACATAATGGATTCATGCACTTTGCTATTTGTAGAGCTTAGATGCCAATGGTTAGTTGGTGGTTGACAAGGATCAAAAGAGTCTCTAATTCGCCAATACAGAACCTCATCTTAAATACAAAAAAAAAACCGGCTTGCTCCATATTTTTGGGTTACTCCACCAGGGTGGATAAATGAGCTCTATTGACCTCAATAGAGCTTCTTGCACATGCTAAGGTCTCCATGTTTGTGTTTCCTAGCCTTGAATAATCATAGAGAAATGAAGAATCATTATAGGTAAATAAGAAAGAACCCCCATAGATAGATAAAGGCTGAATCCAATAAATTCTCATAGATAAATATGATAATAAAAGGCAAGGTGCATAGGCACCCAATCCAACGCAAAGCGCTAGATGAGGCTAAAATCACTTGCAAAAGATAGCTTTATTTATTTATGCTTTCTACTTACTTTGTATACAATGATTTTTTCATGACCTTCTGTGCCCTCCATGGGCTTTGTTAAACGATTGAATTGATAAGAGTGTGTGTGTTTAGATAGTTTCATTTTAGGCTCTAATGCCACGCCATATTGACCAAATTTTGTTGATATTCCTTCAGCGTCACTTTTAACTTTTGGATTTTTTTTGTTTGAGTTCATGATCATATTAGTGGTTATTGCGAAGCTCGTTGAACATAATGAATAGAGACTTGAAGCTAATTAAATGAATAGCACATTGTATACTATATGGGTTAACAAAGAAAAAAAATATTTTTATGTCATGTGCCATGCTTCTATGGCGTGTAGGGTGTAGCTTGAATGAAAAAAACCAAAAACCTATGGGTTCCTCTATAAGATTCGACCACAGAGGGTGAGTCAAGGCCTAAGATCATGCCGAAAGACGTAATTGATGGACAACATGCAAATATTCATGTACTACCCCTTGTTGGCTTGAACCAAACATTTTCATGCCCTTTGGAAACATTGTAAAATAGAGCAATTGAAGGCATAAGGTCTGTTTTGGCTCATAAAAGACATGAATATGTGGATAGTGGCCTATAAGAAGCTGTCACTAGGCTCAAAGAATGATAGTGGCACATACATATTGCATCACAAGATACATCGTTATCACATCAAACATCACAATAAATAGATCGTCATACACCAACACAACTATTTCACAATCAATCTTTTCTACTTTCAAAACATCCATAATGACACTCCGCTCATAACCATAACATAAAAGAGAGATTAAAGTCGAGCCTAACCCACTTTGTGATTCAAAAACTTTTGATTTTGCACTAGCTACTATCCAACGACACTTTCAAAGTCTAAATTTCAAAAATTGCACCCCAAGGAGTCCTAATTTGACCTCTACCCCTTGAGCACTAGGTCTCCTAATGACGATGTCGGCCCTAACGGCAATTCAAGTGCAAACATCGCTAATTTCACTATCGGTTCTAAATGTTGTATATGCTCCTATATGCATGAACCTATCTAACTAGAAATGCCACTACATAAGTAGTGACAATTATCGTGCACATACATATTGCATCACAGTATACATCATTGTCACATCAAATATCACAATACATAGATCGTCATACACCGACACAAATGTACCACAATCATCCCTGTAATTGGCGATTATGACCCTTTAATGTCAAGTAATCATCTAATCCATTAACATGATATGCCCTTCTTGGGGCTAAGATCAGAAGGCTTGGTGCTACAATGTCCCATTGTTCGTTGCATGTATCCAATCCATACCATGTAACGATCAAACCAACTTGCTTGCCAATCGCATCGAGGACATCTCCACCTCCCACTAGACACCACATTGAGAGGAGATGTCAAAACATGACATATGCCATACTCTTGAACAAGAATCACAAATCAACAAACTAGCTTCTCCACCAGCTGATCCACATAACATACATCTCAAGCCTGCCTGCACAACTGCATGGCTTGGATTCATAATACCATCAATGTTTGGAAGGTGACATGGCGCATAATTACACACATGATCCTTCCAAATCACATCATCACGATCTTCTACTTCCAAAAGGTAAAACCTTACGTACTCGTAGAAACGTGCGACTTGCAATAACATCCAATATGGTTGATGTATTTTGCTGCAAATCAATGTAATCACCGACATAAAATCTATGAACTAAAGGTCGATATCCACCTCTATGGATGGTAGCATAATGAAAAGTATCTCTATGTTGAGCAATAATAAGGCTATCAAATGCCATGGGCATTACTCTATGAAAGAATTATGCTATATATTGCTATTTATTATATGATGTAATAAATATTACATCATATAATAAAACCTACGACGAGAACGACGCTAGAAATGCTTGTAGGCTAAATCAATAACCCTTAGCCAACCATGATAGTTAGATATAACTTTCTCCAAGCCAAATTTTCTTAATCGTATCTTCACAATTTGAACAACTCTCTCTACTAGATCATCCGCATGAGGATGATCTCTTGCAACGGGAAGCGATGATGACAGTAGTGGGTCTACTCTTAGTACCGGACACTTGGCTACGACTGCACCAGAAGGACCGACTCTATTGGTGGATTCAGACTCGGATGCGGTAGCTCTGGAATTCGTAAGGACGAAGAAGAGACCGGCAGAAGAAGATTGCTCTCGCCCAAGTCCCCCGAAGAAGAAGTTGAATGTGGGGAAGTGTATTGAAGAAGTAGTTAAGTCTAAGACGTCTCGGCCTAAGATGATGGCAGTGAAACTTGGACCGAAAATGACCAAGGATATTGCACAACCATTGGCTTCGGTGTTGCAATTATCTCAGAAGCTGGAGGCAGTGGTGATCCCGGTGTTGTTGGAGTTAAATGAGATGGGACAATGTATATGCCAGGATGGGACCCTCAAGCCGACGGATATATGGATTTAATTTAGATGATGAGCATGCTTGCGTTGGGGAAGGATGACCAAACTGACACTATTCGTCAGCTGATCGAGAATGTGAACAAGCTGTCCAACCAGAAAGACAAGCTAGAGAAGAAGATACAACAGTCCAAGAAAGAGTATGCAGATATCTGATATATTCGGGGTGCCGAAGTGAAATTCGTGGAGAAGGAGAACGCACAGCTTTGGGAGACGGTGCAAGACCTGAAGCGACGGCTGAACCAAGTGGACGTAGAGGCACCAAGCAAGTTGGAGATTCTTGCCAACCGGTGTGCACAGCATCTATTCGCACGTTGTGACAGTGTAGAAGTGCAACGGTTGGAGCAGTTGGTGATGGTGATGGAAAATGTAACGACAAGATTACATCAGAATTGAGTAGTTGTAGTGTTTATTGATTCGTTCCCAAGGGAATGGGGTGTTAACCGAATATCAGGTGGGAAATATGTGTGTTTAGACTTCTTTAATCAACTCTGGACGATCACAGTCCGAAGAGTGGAATCAATTCATAACTTAAAAACCCATCCGGACATAAAGTGCTAAGAAATTCTAGAAGGAATCCTTTTACTAAGATTGGGTGATCCCAATTACAAGATGTAACATTCACCAGGCGTAAGCTCGCTGAAGTTCTCCCGGAAAAATCTTCGATAGCCCAACTCGTGGAACGAATTCTTGGGTATCTTCACAGGAATCCGATCTCCAGTCAGGTAGGCCACCGCGATCTCTGCTCGGCTTCGAGAGTTTCTGTTCTATCCTGGCTACACATGAACAAATCCTGACTTTCTCTTGCAAATTGAAGATGTCTCCACTAACTACTCTAGTTCTATTTATACACAATTCTAACGTCCTATCTGAATCGCTACCTACATGGATCGCGTCCGACTACAACTTCGGAGATCTGTTGCACCCTTCGATGATGTCTCTTCACGCCAAGCGAAAGCATCAGCGCTGATTTGCAACTCTCTGATATCTTCTGCGATCTCCCTCCGGTGAATTCGCATCACTTCCTAACAATCACGACCCATCGCTTTGTACATCTCCTTTCGTTTCTCCTTCAAATCGCCAGGAGTGTTCATTGTCGTGGTCAAAGCATCCAATCGATCAGCTTCCACATCATCACACCGGGCAAAAAGATACTTCGCACATTTATTAGCCAAAACTTCTAATCTAGTTGGTCTCTCTATATCGACCTAAATGCGGTGGCCAAGCTTCACCTCCTTCAGTTGATTCCGAAGCCGCTCGTTCTCGACTTCCACGAACTTTAATTCTGCTCCTCGGATTTTGAAAATCTCCCCTTAAGTCTTTTTCGCTGCTGCCACCTCCCGTTGTGCTTATGCCTTCTCCTTCTCCATATGCCCCACCGACTCTGGCAACTACTTAATACTTACTTAATGCGGTCCTTCTTTCTGTTGCAATGCGGTTCATCAACTGAATGAGTTCCATGTAACCGTCTTCTTGAGGATTCCACCCCTGAATATAGTCTGTTCCCATCTCGTTCAGCTCCATGAGAACGGGGACAACTACATTTTCTAGCTTCTATGCCAACTACAACACCGAAGAGAGCGGTTCTCCACCATTTGCTTTGGATGCCTTTACCTTAGGCCTCGATACTTTCGGCACCGGGCTCCTCGGCTTAACAATCTCCTTTAACTTCCGCTTCTTATTGACTGGCGTTTGAACTTCCTCTACATTCGGACTTCGCACTCCCTTCCCCGAAGTTCCTGCCGAATCCTCTCTTCCGAATCTGACTTCCTCAAGTCCCCCGCATTACTTCATCCAACTCGCCTCAAGGAAGGCATCTCGCCAAGAACGGTGACTGCAAATTGCTTCCTTCTTCGCGACCTACACTTCTCGTTGATCCACTACTGGCTTCATTCATATTCGGCTCTCGCAAAACATTCTCTGCATCGAACTGATACTTCACTCTTTCCCTTGGAGTTAACCACCCCATCCTTGAGTACATGTGTACTAGAAAAGAGGAAATGTACACTACTCCCTTCTCTCCTGCTTTCAACTTCTGTCCCATAGCCTGAACATTCCGAGCGAATATTTCTCCCCATTTGACTTTGATTTTCCCTCCGACGAATCCTTCTACTATCCTCACCTTATGCATACTAGCGTAAGTAGTTCTCTGCGGTGAAAACAGCTGATTCAACGTTGTCGCATGGACATTTCTTTGCTCTGAGAACGCCCGAGCGCCTGGCTGTAGAAGAACCCTCTAGAACCTCGTGTGAGTTGACAATCTCTTCTTCTTCTCCTCAGCACTCCACATTATAGCCGGTAAAACTTCAGCAGAAGAAGACTATGATATCTGATGATTCGACCGATAACTTTTGCTCAAACTTTACAGAAAATTGCTCCACAACCCTTACTATCACTCATAAACGTTTCAGATGTTTTTCTTTTCTAGATCTCTCAAAACAATTGGTGATTTACCCACTGTAACACAAGGCGATATGCAGACCCCTGTGTACAAAACCCTTCACACATCCCAATCCTTGACTTCAATTGCTCCCAAATTTTATAAAAATGTCACTCATCATCAGAACTTGAACTGTGCAAAGTTTTATTGACAGAAATTTCTGATATCAAAAGATATGATATTCGTACTAACCGTGACGGTCGGTGCAGTCTGCAATTCGATTTGTATACACAAACTTCAAGCTATCACTTTGTACTCAAAACTCATCCAATCGAGTCAAAACTTCAATCAAAACACAAGCCTGAGTCGAAAACTATATCTTTGTTGACTCAGATCTCCCAAAACCCTCGTAAGTTTCTCAGAAACTCCCCAAATACACTCAAAGGTCTAAATTTCTCACTCTAACTTTGAATCATCACTTCAGAGTGACAAATCCTTCAAATCCATTCATTCTTGAGCCCACGTCGTAGCTCGTCCCGTCAACTCTCCAACCCAATCCTCAGATCTCCGAATGTCCCCCTGGAAGGTCTCCAAAACTCCTCAAAACCTCGAAGAAGTTGCCCAAGAGCCCTCATTGGCCCAAACTCCAAGACCAATGAGAATGAAGAGTGTTATTTTGACCTCTAGTGTGGCCAAATTAGCTCCATTTTAACTAAGAGCTTTACAACTATCCTAAACACACTACTTAGCCATCCTATACACAATACGAGTTGCCACTAATAAAGAGTCAAAATGACAACTCGAAACCGGCTAAGTATGAACGGAACTACAAACGGAACCGGGGAGTTTATAACTTGAAAATAATACTCCTCGCCAAAGTTCCTAACAATCAACTCCCTATGGCTTGTTTTGGTAAGCAATAGTGATGGATTGGAACCCATGTGTTGAAAGCCACCACTACGAGGTAAGTTCAAATCCATAGCGCCCAAACTAAATCAAACGCATTAATCGTTACGCCCCAAATCGCGCCGTAGGGAAACAACCGGAAGAATAATCGGATCTAGAGAGTTTATCACTTGTTGCAAAAGTTATCTCCAAAATGATACACTAACCACGCCCGAAAATGATCACGATGAAGACACTGATGTTGATCACAAATGGATTAGGCATCGGTACATCGGAGGATCATGTTGTCCTCTATCCATGTCCTAAATCGGCTCCACTTCGATCGATATGCTCCTTAGTCGGCAAAGTGATGTGTCTAGCACTCTCCCATACCCTTTCCATCGTGGATCGCTTTATATCGATAAGGTCCAAGATAATATCTCTTGGAGCCTTTTCAACATCCCGACCTACAAAGTAGATCCAACGGTGGGCTCTTAACAAATTTTTTAAAGGCGTTGTCGGTTATCCTAACCTAAACTATCGCCGTCATGACAACAGCTCTGAAGATGACACATGTCATCATCTTCTCATAGTAGCCGCGTCACAACACGACAACGTATATATGATCTTCCGGCTGAAATCATCTTTAATCAAATCAATCTTGAACCTGTTGGTCCCCTTCCTTCCTCGAGGATCAAACCACTTGGACTCATCAAAGTCGAATCCTGTATGCAATGCCGATCCCTCCTAGTCGATGCCATCCTTGTCTACCGCATAATCACGGCCCAATGCTTCCGCCCACAGAATCGCATCCCATGAATCGGGGTAACCTCTCCATCCAATCGGATTGGCGACTTTCTTGGCCTTCACTTCTTCACACAGCTCCGGACACACATAGTCTCATCGTCATGCTAAGAATGCTCCGCCCAATTGTTTCAATCGCTTTAATTCTTCCACCGTCCAGTCCGGCTTTGGCACCAGAGGTCTAATTACACTTGCCATCTTCTGCTGAGGGGGTAATTGAATAGCTTCCAGTGCTCTCGATCGCAATGTCACTCACTTCTTCATCGTGTCACTCTGCTGGTTCTCCGCCCGCTTTGCTCCACGATCTGATTACGACTTTACCCTAACCGAAATGAAATTGCTCCCATTGATTCAATCTACACATACTCTCACTCAACGTGCATATTCGCCTTAAGAGCCATCTTCGTATTCGTCAATACTCAATTCCGCCGAATATCATGCGTTTTATTCCGAAAAACAAAAAAAAAAGCTTAAAATTCCTAACTAGGGTCCTACATAAAACCCAGGAGACTCGAAGGAGCAACATAAGGAAATGTATAGAGCTCTAGGACGAGATTTCAGGGAAGCCATGACTCTTCATCGACAGGAGATGAAGTTAGGGATCGACGCATTTACGCAAGAGGCAGAGGTGCGATCGCGCAGCTTAGAGAGGTAGAGTAGATTTCGGAGAGAGCGATCCGTATAGGAGACGGTTAGCATAGCAATTAGGAATTCATGTATAAATTGGAGTATGTAGACTAGTTGTGGATCTCTGTATTTTGCAAGTGTTCGATTTGATTGAACTGCAAACTATAGACAGGATAGAACGAACGCTTGTGGAGCTATTGGGTGCAACGAGTAATCAGGTTGGTCCGAATACCTGTGAAGTTACCCTGGTATTCGGCCATGAGTTGTGTCTGTGTAGAACAATCAGAAGAACTTCAGCAAGTGTTTCGCCTCGTCTAAGGCCTGTACGAGAAGAGATCCTCATCTATCAGTAAACAAATTTGCCAATGCATACTTGTGTCTTGTGAATCGGTGGGATTTTAGCACTTGTATTAGATTTTAGAAGAGTCTTACCCTTATACTCTTTGGACTCTGCAGTCCAGAGTAATTGAAGAAGGCTAAATGCGTAATTCCTCTTCCTGTTTGGTTGATTGATTACCTCATTCTCTTGGGAACGAACTTTACACTGCAATTTACTTCAGTAATGCTCATCTATGTCATTACACTTCCACCTTACATGACTTTGCCATACGAAGTAAGAGATTGGCTTGATCTTCCATCTCTTGAAGTCGTCTCCTATTTGCCTCTTTGTTGGCAATAGCGATTCGCCGCCATGGTTGGGATTGAATCTCTTGTATTGGAGTTTCCACTTCCATCTCACCAACTCTTTCTCTCTCTACCTTCTCACTCTCTAATGCAGAGATCTTTTATTCCATGGCTTGTTGCTTTGTATGTCTATCTACAATAGTTTTTCTTAACTCTTTCATTTCTATCATAATTGAGTTCACAACTTCACTCATAGAAATTGATGTTTCCATGCTTCTTCACCACTCAAACTAATACAATGTAAGCATAATAACAATCCAATCTCTCAAAATAGGAATCACAAAAGACCAAGGTGATCCTTTTACAGCTCTGTAGTACTCTTCACCATAATTCCTAACAATAAAGTCACTCCATACTCTCTTCTGTCGGTAAATTGTTCTAATTTCTACATACGTGTTGAACGGAACCGGTGCGTGTGGTTCACGATTCAAATCCATCCAACATTCAGTATAGAATGTAAATGGTACAATCCCACGTTTCTCCATAACTGACAATCAGAAGTATCATTGGTACTTGTGATACCAACACTCGAGCCATAAAATCTGCACCCCAATTCGCCACAAGGTACACTCTGAAAACATACTTCTCCATGAATCGAATATGGATGTTGAATAGATTGGGAAATGGAAAGTTTGGTACAGTATTTCTCTCAGACACATCCATACCTGCAGCCCACAGTTTTCCCTTTCCCCTTTACTCTACATGCATATCAATGACCTCTGCCAGTCTCTATACAACTCTCAAGAACTTAAAGTTATCATTATGATCTTGCTATTCCAAGAGGGGTAATCCACATTCAAGGAAAGAGTAAGTTCGATCTTATACCATTGTAACACTAGGGAAGTGATGAAAGACCACTTGAATAGCTCAAGAAATTCTGAAGTTGAGAGATACCTCAATGGTCTCTCTTTCTCCATATATAGTCCTCAAAAAGGTACAAACTAGATAAGGTTACACAACCACTATCCACTCAATTCCTCGTGAATTGATGATGTGGCGGACATCCCTATGAGCACACTGATTGTTGACGTGTACTCCAACCAACACACAAACTAACACACTAACTAACACACAAGAGACACAACCTAAAGAGCAAACGGATTGCTGACGTGGCACCTTTAGATACTGTACTAATAGTCAACTCAAGACTATCTATCTCCTCCTTGCGTAACCTATACTTTAGTTCTCACTAACTAAAGATGGTTACAACATGGTTTCTCCCATGCACATTCATATCTTCAACCCACAGTTTTCCCTTTCCCCCTACTCTAGATGCAGATCAATGATCTCTACCAATCTCTATACAAGTCTCAAGAACTTAAAGCTATCATCATAGTCTTGTTATTCCAAGAGGGATTATCCACACTCAAGGGAAAAGCAAGTTTACTCTCATACCATTATAACACTAGGGAAGTGAGGAGAGACCACTCGAATAGCTCATGAAATTCTCAAAATGAGAGATCACGTAATGGTTTCTCTTTCTCCAATATATAGTACTCAAAAAGGTACAATATAGATAAGATCCCACAACCACCATCCATCCGATTCCTTGTGGATTGATGATGATACGGCGGACATCACTATGAGCACACGGATTGCTAACATGTAACTCCAACTAACACACTAATTTACACATAGAAAAATAACCTACAGAGCACACAGATTATTGACGTGACATCTTTAAATAGTGTACTAATAGTCAACTCAAGACTATCTATCTCCACCTTGGGCAAACTCTACTTTAGTTCTCACTACCTAAAGATGGTTACAACAATAGGCATAAAAGCATGATAAGTTATACCCTTAGATTTTAAGAGATAATACAGTTAACCAAGTCGAAGAGAATCAAACGCCCACTAGGTAGAAAGGGACAATTACTAGAACTTGCAAGAGCCCTTCGGCATGTTTCCAGCATAGCATTTTATCATCTATAGCCTTTTCCTCCAAGCATTTCACTCGTTGGGGTAGACAACTAAGCATCTACGACAATTAGGCATCTACGATTGACACATAAGAAACATTCTTCACCATCCGCGTTAGATTAGCTATTGTACTTTTGTAGATGTGGTGTTAGCGGCATGAGTGATTTTTGCACTATCTTTTCTCTTATAAAGGTGATAAAATCTCCCTGCATGTCCATCATGTAATGCCTCTCCCTACGGTCTTATGTCATGTCAAGTTTTTTTGTGAGTTTTTTTTCCCCTTTTTTGTCTACAAGTCCCGAACCCTCACGGACAGTTTTTTGGTTTTGAGGTGTTTGAAAAAAGAAAACAAAAACATACAAAAGATTAAAAAAAAATAAATAAGAAGAAATTCTATCTCCTACATATTTTAAACTCTCACCTCCAAAAAAACTAAAATTTGGCGCAGTGACCAAAATTTGATCAAAGGATTTATTTTGAATTTAGTAGCAATACTAAAGAAGTCTATAATTCTTGCTAAAGAATTATGATTATAGGTCTCTATTAAATTAATAGGGTTTTTTTTTAACAGCGACTAATCTAACTTGATTAGGTAAAGTAAATATGGATTTTATAGACTCCATAATATAATGATTGGAAGCTTAAGATATACTAAATGCATACAGGGCTCCAAATGATATTTGAGCTTATAGATTGCTTGGAAGCTTTTATAGGCTTTGGTCCCCGTTTGACCTCCACTCCTTCTAGTATATCATGTGTTCTTGTCAAGGGGGGTTTGGGATGAACAAATTATTGATTAGCAAAAGGTCATCACGATCCTCTCCTTTTGAACAAACAAAGACATAGGAAAATAACCAAAAAAATGTAAAGACCACATCAAATCGAACAAAGATGAAACCAAACCGGTAACATGGGGCTGGGTCCCAATAGCACCACACTGGGAAATATGTCTTACTAGACCTAAGATAACTATCTAAGTCAAATGGTCTACAAACAACATGAACATTCAAAGAAGTATCATCTAACATGATTGCTCTTCTATGGATTACACCAACTAGTGCTCTATATAGAGCAATAGAAATGTGTTGCATAAAATAGACAATAAATAAACTAAAGAGAGTGATACCCTCTGTTGCCTAGTATAGTATATTCTCGTGCATTCCCTCACGAACATATTGAAGTTGGTGTCCATAGCTCCATATAACTCCAAAGGTAGAAGAACAAAGAGGTGACCTCTCTGCATATTCATATAATTGGAGACCTTGGATGATGCCGCTCCACTCGCCGCCCATCCTGAAAGATGGATGATCATCCCTCTGAAACTATGTCACAAGTAAGATCGGTAACCATCACATCTGCCACAGTAACTTGGTCCTCCCAAACCAAGTACAGGTTTGCCCTTACGTTAGTTGATCGCAAGGTATAACAACGTTCACTCCATGTGAAGTATCCACCTTCTCATGCCATAGCAAACACCACATCCCTAATGATATCATGGATAACTATACTCTGCCCTCCAAAAATGAGTCATATGAACACTTATTGCATCTAAAGTGATATTGCATTCATATGTGAGCACTAAAGATGTAAATGGATGGACCAAGTCAAGACAAAACCTCATCGATGTAGACAAAGTAACTAGTGCAAGTAGAAAAGTCATGATACATGGTAGAGCCAAGATCGAGGAGCCTGCACCTTTGTTAGAGCAAGAGCATAAATGAGCCCTAGTAGTATGAGGAATGGCCGGATCCACTAAAAGTGAATGTCGAGCCTGCTAAAATTGTCTATGCATCAAGATAGATTGTGGATCTGTAGTCTAATTAATGGCCAAAGAAGAAAAGATGGGAACTCATGTTGCATCTTCAAGGCTAAAGCATCTCTCGTATGTCACAATAATACTTGTAAGGGAAATGATCATATATCCAAGTCACTCGCATATACCTCAATGATGGGTTTATTTGCAATCACAAATTGATAAGATAACAAAATTGTCGAGAATGCCCAGCTAGCCAAAATTGTTATACGTGCAATTTTCTTCATCAATAATAAACTTACCCTTCCAAACAAAATTGGCAAAAATATGTCTTCGTGTCAAATCTCCTATCATACACTCGAAGGAGGTTCCTGTTCCGATGATATCACGAAAGACGTCCATGAAATATTGTTTAACGTTATATGAATGTACATGAATGAGAAATATTGCGAAGAATATAGATGGGTCGACGAGCAATACTAGATGAGAATATACCAAATGCACTTGCAGATTCCTCTAATAGAGTAATATCATCTACATGCAAAACATCCTCGGTAAATGTAACGTCTAGGTAACGTGAGATAAAATCCTTGGACCCTACTAGCACTCCTAGAGTTCGTAAGCCGTCAATCGATATCATACATCCCTATGGAAACTAGAGATGATGAGGAATGCTCAAAGGAGACCGAGCCTTACATTTTGAGACCTTGACTTTTAAGCCTACAAGATGAAACTTGGTAATCAAATAATCAAAAGTATACCTAATGTGGTCTACATGACTGACAATATATATATCATCCACTAATGAATAAAACACACAACTTCGCACAGCCAAGACAATAAATTTCTATAATGAATAATAGCAAATAGAGGTATTTCCAAAAGATTTTCATGTCGAGTATAGCAAACAATAATAGAAAGATGACTACTCCTCGAAAAAAACCATGCTGATAAAACAAAGTGAACCGTAAAAGTACCGTACAAAAGAAATGAGATTCGATAAAGATCCATCATCTTCTAAATTTCCTAAGAATGCAAGACAATCTAATTCGAATGGATATTTAGAAATGCTATAATAGTCAACGATACCATCTCATAACCTCCTAGTGTTGTGACTCCTAACTGGTGTGGACAAAAATGATGCTTGAAGTATGAACTATGTTGCAAGACCACGGTACGACTGACTAAACGCAATAAGACCTCCCAAATAGCAATTGGTCTAATGCTCCTAATATCTTTCTCTAACGTGAAAATCCGACTAGCATCTAACACATCTTACTTCTCACAACTAATACATCTACATAGAACAACTCCGTGAAACCACTACAATAATCATCCATATAAAAATAATCTTGAAGATACTCATATATCATCCCTGACAAACACACTCATGATAAACGTGAGACTATGCGCAAAAAATTGACAAATATTGATGTATCGAGACATAATGACTACTCTTGCTTACACTCCAAAACCTTTAATGATGACATAATCCCCTAATTAGAACTAGCCATAGACAAATAATAATACACTATTTCTTAGTTTCGCTTTCGGAGAGGAAGGGTGATGACATAATTCCCTTATTAGAACTAGCCATAGTCAAATAATAATACACTATTTCTGTGAGTTATTCTTAAACAAACATAAGAACAATAAGAGTCATAATGAACACTCTCACAAGTGATCCTAGAGATTCAATGAGTCACAATAGAACCTGGTTCATGAGCGTGACGTTACGAAGCTTGCTGTTACAGTGGAGACAATAGTACAAGTGCCGCCACGTGAGGTACCTACTGCCGACTTTTTTGAAGTACATCAACCACCAACTCCTATCTGAACGAACAGGCATACTGACGCAAACTCGAAAATCGATAGTACATCAATAACAGGAGACGACCCGGGCTTGCTCCTACCACGCTCCCCAATCCACCTCGAATAAGTAAAGCCTTTATTTATTCAAGAAAGAGGCTCTCTTTTCAAAAAATAAAATAAAAAACTTATTCTAAGTATACCGAGAATGTGATGAATATGACCGCGGTGTGAATTCGCACTGACATCTTTCTCAAGTTGCGATGCTTATAGAGGAGCGTGGCCACAGAAAGCGGAAGAAGATATGTGCACGCATCACTCATCAAAGACAGCACATTTACCTGGAGGTCTGAAAATATCTGAGACATGACAGACAAAACGTGGCCTACGTTACAGCTTGCAAGCTTGGCCGTGAAGATTGTGTGCTACAGATATACTGCCATAGATTCTGCTCGAGTTACTCGCTAGCACCAGAAACTCTGTTCTCACTATCAAAGAAGAAATATTTTTCTATTCAATGGTTACAAGATCCTCCCCATTCCATGGTGGACGAAGAAGTTCCTTGAGCACGTTTTTTAGTCCATGAGGATTCTTTTACTTTTCAGCAAGTCTTCTTTCCAACAAGTCGTAACCTTCAGAGTCAGAGCTGTAAGGAGCTAGGTCTTTCCCAAAATGTACAGTGGGTGATGTCAGGGTCTTTCATCAAGCGTCAAATTTCAACATCTAGATCGACGAAACATAATTCCAATGGATTATTGAGACCAAAGTGAAACTGACAGTATGAAAGTGAAAAATCAGTGAGCGAAGGTATGGCCTAGAGAAGTTACTATCTAAGCTTCGTTAAGTGCAACTGACGACTAGCGTATCCTGAAAGAGACACGCAAAAAATTTGGGAATAGCTCTCTCGGAGAATACGATCCACATTTCGCATACAGTCTTGGGTCACGAGGAGGTAATCCTCACTAATGGATCAAGGTCCATTCAAGAATAGACGAATTGGACAATCATAGAAAAACCCGATGCTTGACGGCGTAATTGAAATAGTCAGAAACCATCGTGCAGGCCCCCACAGAATGACAGTGGCACGCTGAGTTCCAACCTAAAGTTGCTCCAAAGCTCCTTTGAGCAGGGTCCAAAGTTGGAAAGCAACGCAACACTGAGGGCTTTGAAGCAGAATTGCAGCTATCTGAAGCAAATTACAGCCTGTGGTCAGTGTGGTGGATTGGTCAGAGTCCACATTTGGTGTAGCTGTCTTTCAGAACAAGATCCTCCCACTCTGGATTGCGCGGAAGAAACGTATCGGATATGTAGGTACAGAGAGGCAGTACCAGAAGCCCTTTGTCTTTGCAGTGCTGGAAAGCAGCAACACATAGTTTTGCTGCCACACCTTGACCCCGGAAAGCGCTTGGTACATAAGTATGTTGCATAAGCATCACCTGTTTCTCCGCTTCATCTTCTGTTTGCTTGGTTGTGCTGCTGTATGTGAGGGGCTTAATTACGTATCGCAAATACGCCTTCCCATCTGGACTCTTAAATCGGTGGCGCTCTTCGTCCCATATTATTTCGTCCACCTTCGCTGCATCTTCAGCTGCAGCCGAGGATTCTCCTGTCTTCTCTTGAGATAGACTCTTCTTTGCAGACATGTTTACAAATGCCCTACACTCGATATTATGATAATGCGAGCGAATTAGCAGATGTACCTGAAAGACAATAGCAGCTACTGCTAAGAAGTTAGGGTTATGAAATGCATCACTATTGGTACAGCTCAATCTGAATTGCAAGCCGGAGACATGACTGCACTGTTTGAATTTGACTTTTAGTTATATAAAACCAAGACTGTTGGGCCTGGAATTTCGATAAGCGACTACGCTTCAGTTCAGCAAAGTGGTACATGTAGCAGCGATTTCAACTTAGTAGCCTCCTCCATTCAATTTGATTTACTAACACAATACAGAACAAAGAAACCGTGGACTGTTTTCTTCACCCAACTGTAAAAGTAGTGACAGTCCAGTTGAGAATGAACTGCAACTGCTGCAGATTTAACCCACAACCATGCACAAACATTCTATAATTATCTAGCACAATACACGGAGAGTTCAGCACTATTCAAGTACAGATGTGCCACTGCAGTGGCCAATCCGTCAAACCTTTGCATCAAACTCTACCCCCACAATAACACTGAATACGACTACGTGAAAAATTTCTTGTTAGCGGCTCGTAACAATAGGTTCGGGAGGCAACAGATGATTCAAGGAAAACATGTCTTGCATATGTAGAGGAGTACGAAATAGGTGAAGATATGAGCTAGATTTTTCCGCATCGAGAGTGTCCTAGAGCCACAAATTTCACATAGCTGAGCGTAATCCGGATTTCAATTTCTACTAACGATCTCAATCTCAGTTCTTGTCCAAGCTGTCCAATGATTCTAGTCCTCATCGTTCAAATCTCAATCGTTTAAGAGGTGAGTAAGAGCAGCTCAACGAGCAAAATAAGGAGACAGATTAAAGTCATATACTTAGCAAACAACCACAAATGACTGCCAAGTAACTCATGGAAATGAGATTGTTCACACTGGGTTACCTAACCATCTGAATTGGCAACGGAAAAACAGATGTGCAAGCTACAAGAGAGAATGAAAAAAATTCACCTGCAGCTCAGCTTGCTCTCTGTCGCTCAAGAGGCTTGAAATTGACAAATGTTGCTCAATTTCAGAAGCAGCATCTTCAATCATTCCAAGGAAGTCCACAAGCATTCCCCATAATCTCGTCCCACGTTGACATATGAATGGAGGCAACTCGAGGACCCACTTATGGAGCCGATTCAAAGAAGCACCGTTCCGAACATTGAGTACGATATTCCGCCGTGAAATTCTGCTAAAAATGTTCTAATAGAGGAACTTATACCTCCACAAGGGAACAATACAAGTCGTATGTATAAGCGGCAACTTCGATTCTTGTTTGTATAATGTACAACATCATAATGAGATCTTTGGCATTAAGATCTTCAAACGCCGACAGGCAATCTGAAATCCAAACAAAAGCAATGTTGTGGCTAAGCAAAATGTTTAGTGTTGTGATTTTTTCCCAGGTACATGAAAACTACAAAGTGAACTTAAATTTTTACGGGTCTACCTTTAAAACATCTTTTGTAATGGTGTAGTCCAAAACACACTGCGAAGGTGCATGTGTTAGGAGCAGAACATAAAATTAAACGTGGACCTTGACATTATCATCCTTTCTTTGTGCCGCAAATCATCAAGAACAGCTCGTAGATTATATGTTATATTGCTGAAACATGATGGATGCATTTTATAATCCAAAGGGCATGATCATGTACATGTTTATGTACATGCTAGGCTTTTGATGCACATTAAGGGATGTGTTGCTGGTATTGAGAGGACATCACATATAACAACTAATTCTAAGTAAAGATAAAGACAATCCAAAACTTCATAAATATTTGTTAATATGTGTCATGACTTATGTAGTGACATTCCCATTGAGGTAGGTGCGCAAGAGCAAATACAACCGTTAAAGACTATAGTGCAGTTTGCACTATTTGCATTAGAACTTCGGTTAGGGATCACAACGTAGACCTAGGGAGACCTAGGGCTTAAGGGGTAGAGTTCGAGTTAGAGATACTTAGAGTGTAATTTTTGAAGTTGAGACTTTGAGAGTGTGGCTAGGATGGATAGTAGCTAGTGTTAGAACCATGAGTATTTGAAACACAAAATGAATTTCGCGTGATTGTAATCTCTTTTTTATGCTATGGTTATGAGGAGAGTGCCCTTGTGGACTTTTTGAGAGTAGAAAAGATTAATTGAAAGAATCAAAATGGATTTTATGGATTTTATGGTATGGGACTGGTTCCGTCACCGAGTCGCAGCATTATCAATCCGCCCAAGATTCAGCACGTGCCAATTTTGGAACTGAGGGACGAGGGACGAATTTGGGAAATACCCTACAGGAAAGAGACTACCTATTTAAGGAGCCATCGTTTTTCCAGGTGCAACTCATTTGTTTATGTTGGTATTTTGTTGTTTGGAGTGTTAATATTCTTGTGTGTTATCTATAGTGAGGTTGGATTTGTGAGACCGTTCAAACTATCCATGTTTTCTCCTTAGTGAAACTAGACTTGCTGACCTATAGATTGGGTGAGTGGATGTGATGATGATAGGTTTCATGTTGTCCGTGTGTTAGCACTTGTGGTGACTCGGGTATTGTTGGTTGTGGTTTATGGTTTCATATAACAATATAAACAATTTTATATTGTTATATGAAAAAGAGGTTTATGAGTTATTGTAGTCAATTTATAGTTTCCGGCAGATGCAATATTTTTTTTGTCTTTGATCTGAAACCCCTACTGTCATTTTATCTGTATTATGTATATATGTGGCTCCTATTCTTGCACATTCTGTTCTGAAGTCATCTATTTGGCTAAATCGGGATACAATGTGTCCCGATTTAGCCTTAAGTCAGAGAATAGCGTGAAGTACAACAGTCATGTTACCGATAAGTCCATCTCTATTCCAAACATGATAGATGAAACTTTTCACAAACCACTCACCCATGCAGATTTTTTCAGCTGAACGAGTAAATTCATCCAAGATTAGTTGCTGAATGTTCAATTTGATTTTTTTTCTTGGTTATTCTTGCACGAGCTATTTAGAAATCTTTAATATATTTATGTTAAAAATGTCCGGTGGTTTACTGCTGTGTTTTCTTTCTTGTAAACACATGCCAATCAACCCAAGACAAGAACAAAAATACATAAGCCCCAGCGTTTTACGCACAGCAGGAGGCCAGATTTCATCGCCGTGTAGCAGAACGTGAAAATGGAATAACGCCATATTAAAAGAAAAAATAATGGTCAAAACTTGTGTTCCGCTAACTAAATGTGTCCTACACCTTCATTTGCTTCTGTCGAGGGGCCTGTGAAGATCGTCACTCAGCGTCTTACATGGTAGTTTTCGTTACATCATCAGCTTCCAACCAGTACAAGTACAGTCCATCGCTGAAAGCCAAGACTTACAAACTGATATGATTTCAACATAAACTGATAGGCTTGTTTCTGGATACAGCACGCGACTGCTTACTCAAGGTAGTGTGATATTACACATGACGATTTCTTATCGACCATTTAATAAGCTCTTATTGCCCATGGATTGCCCTTGTTATGTTTCCGAAAATTATCCTGCCAAACGACCTTGGTGGCAAAGGTATCGGGATTCATGAGCTTCAAATCCTCGGCAGTCGCACCATCGATATTGCCATTCGTCTTCGCATTTGCGTCGTTTGAAGATTCTTGCATCGCTGGAGCCTTCTTTGAATTCGTGATAACCTCATGAAAGGGAACAGGAGGTTGTCTCTGGCATACAAGAGGACTGCCTCTCTGTCTAGTTATGATTGGGGAGGGAGGTGGGCGCTGGGAACTTGTGGCAGATTTCTTTTCTCTCAGTTTAGGAGTCTGAGGTCTCGGAATTCCAGCAGCTGATCTCGCGGTGCCGCCTCCGTGGGCTGGTTCTGGGATCACTGACTTATTCACTCCCTTATCTGCTGCACTTTGAGGTGTCTCGGATCGCTTGGGAGATCGAGGAGAAGGCTCTTGCGAAGCCGCGGCCGGGTCGGGAGGTTTCCCACAGCTGCAAATCCTGGCCAAAGTAAATCCACTGGAGTCCGGACGTTTTCCACTCGCCACAGATTTGGGAGATCCGCCACCACCCGACGGGAGTTTCCCACATTGGCAGAACTGTGACGATACGTCCGGAGCAAACGCATCACCGGTGCCTGCGATAGGAGTTCCGGGGCGAGAGGAGAAGCCTGCCGCGGACGAATCCGGACCCTTGTCATTCTCCACACTTCGATGGGTTTCCGGGCCGTTGCCGCATGACGTCGGAAGCACATGCGATGCAGGGTTGCCTCTTGCAGATCTCGGGGTGGGATTGTTGCATCCGGATTGGACAGGCTCGGGTGTTAGAGGACTAGTTTTGGGCTTGGGTTTATTTCTCTGGATGGCATCGAGTATAGTTTGGAACTGCACCTGCTGAGGAGCTGTCGCCAGAGGCGCGCTGCTGGGGCGCTCAGACCAGTAGTGCCATAGAACATTGGGAACGGGCGGGAAATCCTTAGTCTGCCATCTGTTGTCGGTGACAATTGAACTCCTTGTTGGGAAGTGGGGTAGAGGTTTATCGTCGGGGTCTGCACCAAGATGCGCTGGGGGAATTTGACGGAGCCAGTCCGAGACGTCTGTGCTTGTCCTTCCAAACCAAGGTATTGCAGCGGGCGAAGTACTGGGCCGCGCCTGCTCGCCAAGTCTGCCTTTTCCATAATTTGTCGGAGGGCCCGCGTTTATGTTTGAGGGAGAAAAGGCATGGCTGGGCACGATCTTTTCCAAATACTCTGTTATATCCGAATGTCGAATTCCAAAATAGCGGTGTCCCCGATGATTCTCAGGCCTATATTCTAGAGGATTTTTTTTCTTCTTGAGTTTCGGCCTCTGGTGATTGAAATTGTCTAGTGGCCGCCTGACCACCTTTGGCTTCGGCGCCGGAGACCACATGTTTTTTACTCCCATTCGTTTTGAAACTGGTCTCATGCACTCGTGCTCCGTGAGAGTTCATTACGTCCAGTAGGGCTTCGAGATGAAACACTTTGTTGCATCCAAAAACTTATTTTGTGCACTTGGAAAACACATAACCACATTCTGTATTTAGCTGAGGCCGACACAGAGTTGATTTGGTTCTTGATGTAACAACCCATAGGAAATACTGGCGAATTACAATCACCCGACGCGAGGTCTTCCCACTTTGGATGGAAGAAGAGCACAGCTCATGGTGTAAACTCTTTCCATGGGCCTCACAACTACTAATCTGTCACACCGGCTCGATTCCAAGGCCTCCGCAAGACTTCCTTATGTCGGATCTACTCTCTGTCCCTCAATCATATAACGAAGATTGTGGGGAGAGTGAATTTAATCTCTCCACCAGATATGCCGCTTTTGATGCAGCAAAGCAGCAGATGCCCAGACAAAGAAGCAAACGAAGGGGGAAATACGAGCCGCTGAGGACCCGGGTCCTGTCCCTACCTGGATTTGATATCAAGTTCCAGACGACCAATTTCACCGAAATTAAAAATGAAATAGCGGTTATTCCGCGCGCTTCGAACGACCTGTACGTACTGTATTTGCCATGCGACGGCCTCTCCTCAAGGCAGAGTCGTCTCCCAAGCAAACTTTCCTTTACAACCGCAAGTTGCCCATGTCCCGGTGGACCTGGGATCGGTAATGACACTCTCCAACGAAAGCTAGTACGCATTGTGGACTAACCAGCTTCGTTTGGTTTGAACGAGTGAAGTAAGTTTTGATGACGAAGAGCAGAGCATAGATCTTCGTAGATAAACAAGATTAGTGAAGCTAGCATTCCGATTTGCACTCCTTGCGCTCATACGAACAAACAATATAAAGTGGACTCTCAATAATTACAACACCTTCGGAGTAGCCTGCTAGTGTCACCTACAGGTCTTTCGGTGGGCGTGAATAACGTCAGTCATTCATTCATTCCTACCGTGTTGAAGTTATGGTGTGTTTTAATCCGCTCGAAAGTAATGAGGGGGGTAATGATCTCTTTGCTCTCTTTAATAACGATAGTTTAAAACCAAAGCCTTGCCTCCAGTGCTTGCTGCAACAAAATCAGTCCCGGACAACCAAAAACTCATATTCCATTAAACCAAGGAGTACAATCCGCACCAACTTTCTTTCTCTCATTATATACTCAATTTAACTCTTCAAAACTTCATTCCTCATTTTATATCATACCATATTAATATACACTAATTAAAGGTAGATGGATATATACATTATTTGAAGTACACCTTAGATATTTTTGATGAGAATTATACATTAATATAGTTACCACACCTCATGTATAAACTTATTTAACTATTTTAGAAAAAATTGGGATAACGTTAATCCTAGAATAGATATAATATCCAATAAAATAGATATATGTTGAAGTTAAATTTATTAAATGTATATAATAATAAGATTTCCTATAAATACTTCAGATTGTGTAACTTTTTATACCAAAAAAATTTATATTTATGATCTCATAAATTGACTTTTACACTCATTAAACCTTAAAATTATTTAATTTTTAATAATTTTAAAAAAAAATCAGGAAATTTTATTTTTATAAATATCCAATGAATTAAAAAGAATAAGAAGAAAATCAATCAAAAATTATAAATCTAAAATCAATTATTATTATTAAGAGCTTTTTGAAAATTTTACATTCCTTGATTAATATATGTTACACAAGTTACACTAATCATGATTTCACACTAATTAAATCTACATTAATTTAAAATGTATCTATTTTTTCAAATTTTATAATACAAATTTTAATAGTTTTGTCTTCTCAAATATTATGATAAGGTTTTAGAATTCATTTACCTTTAATACATTCGTCTTGAATTTGTTATTTAAATTATCTTGATTATTTATGGTACTTTTGATGTATTAATTTCATTCATAGTAAGTTACATTTCACGCATGTTAAATAGATTAGGATAATGAATAATGCAATAAATATTGAGATTTAGTAAGATAATGTCAATCTAAAAATATTAGTTATGTATCTTGTAAGAAAATAACATCTTCTGTAGTTTTTTACATCCATATAACTTAGATATGTATGAGAGTTTTCAAAAATACTGTTGTAAAATAAGATGGATTTTATATATAATCTTGTGCTATAGCAGTTATTTGAAGTGTGTAATACATGTAATTCAATTTATATTGGATTAAGTTCAACAAAAGTTATGGTCATATATGTAATTCAAAATCCTATGCACTATTTGTATAGGATTCATGCAAAATGGAGAAAGTGTATATGAATTAAAAAGAAAAAAATCTTTTGAAGAACTTCATATAAACACACATATCAGAACAAAAAATTAAAAAATATATGTACTAAAATAAAATATTCAATTATTAAATATTTAAATTTATGATATAAATTGATTTTTATGAAATACCATCATAAAAAAATTGTATCAAATGTTGATGAAATTTTAAATGGATTTCCTCCATCAAAACTTGCAAATTTTGTTAATCAATCAAACTATGATTTCATCATTTTAATAAAAATCAGGTTTATTTATATTTTTGTGAGTATAAATAATCTACTATCACTCTTATACATTAACATACAATTTACATATGTATGTAGTTGATGATTTTTTTATTTATAATCAATCAAACATGCAAATCTGAATTGTGTTTAATTCATAACATCAGTTTTTTTTTAAATCTCCAAGTCTAAATATTTTTATTTATATATTGTAATGATAAATCAAACAATGATTGGGCCACACATAGAAGTATGAGCTATCCATTGTTACTTAACATATATGTATGCAATAGATGATTTTGTTGTTATGTTTAGCTCATAACACAGATTTTTTTAAACAATTTTTAAGTTTTTTAATTCTTACAGAATATTAAAACATTTTTTTATTAGATCAATATTTTTCTTATCTTTATTTCAAATTTTGTATACTATTTGTATTCTGATTGTGATACACCATGTCTTTTTTTTCTTCTTTTTTCATTTTGATATCAATGTTAATGAATTTATCAATCTCCACATCTCTATGCATCTCTAATGCTCCTCAAAAAAAAAATCAATAAATAAACACACACTTGTTGACATAACATTCAACTTATGTACATAGTCTAAGAATAAAAGACATCAACCAAGTCATCATAATAATGAGGAGATTTTTTAAATAGTGTATTATATACACATCATGGTTTAAACAATGTACCTCAATTGGTAATTTGCTTCAAAAGTAAAAAAAAATTATTGTTTCAAAAATTATATATTGAAATATAAAATAATATTAAACTTTTTATATATAAAATATAATATTAGTATATTTTTTATTTTATAAAATATTTTATCAACAAAATTTATTTTTTAATAGATAAATAAATCTATATATATCAATAAATATATTGGTACTATATATATATATATATGATTATTAAATGTATTACTTTTATAATAAATTAAATTTATTAACATGTATTATGATAAAAATATTTTGAAACATGTTATCATGATATATTTAAAATTTAAATCAATGAATATTCTGATTCAATGGTTGAGTATCATTATTTGATTAAAATTTGAAAATAATATTTTGTGAAAAAAAATATTATTCAAAAATATTAAATATTTATGAGTTTTAAACTTGTTGCACACAAAATATACTATCATGATAGTACATATCACTCATTTATGAAGGTATAAGATCATAATTATATTTATTAAAATTTTTAATACTTTTGAATTAATTTATTTATTTAAAAAATATATAATCTAAATATTTTTTTATAAAAATTTAAGAATTAATATGAAAAAAAAAGTTTAATTTTTTTGAAATACAAAAACGTATCCTTACATGAAGATGATATTACTATCACAATCAAACAAAATTTAATTTTTTTCTAATATATTGTATTATGAATTAACTTAGATCTTGATTAACTCTGGTTAGTTGATTATAGTTAGTTAGACTAGGGCTGATACTACTATATAAGAGGCTATATACTACTTTATGCGACACAATTAGGGTTATTTAGTAAACGACTCTGTGTGTTCCGTGGGCGTAGCCTCACTGAGGTGAACCACGTATTTACTATGTCGACTCTTGATTGCATGTATTTCTCTATGAATTGTTGTTTCGGATCGATAATTGGTATCATAGTGATTGGGTCGTTATGATTTCATTTGTCTCGAGGGTGTAGCTGCACTCATCTAGAGAGCGCATGAAATTGATTTCAACGGAGGAGAAGGAGCACCATGAAGAGGGCGGATCGCAAGATTGCGTCTTGCATTGAAATTGAGGTTTCCGGGACTGGACACCAACTGGTTGGGATTCAAATCAATGTCAAGGAGAGTTGAACTTTGTTTTCGGTTTCTCATCGATTGCTAGCAGCCTCTGCTATGGCTGGTAGCAATCAGACGTCTGTATCAAAGCACATGCGAAAGTCACATGGGAAAAAAGGGGCTCATGCGAGTTTCTACCGTATCGATACAGATTGGTTAGTAATAGAAAAATGTGACTTTGGAACTACGTTCGTCAGTACTTCCAATGCAATCTGTCAACCATATGGTATTTATGAATGGGATATCGTAATCAAAAAATTGTGCTACCAATTTTGCGAGATGGGTATATACAAAGTCAGTAGTCTTAGCTCAGACAAGTCCAATTTCAACGGGACAAGCCTGACCCAATAATCAATTGGATGGGCTCTGAGAATGGATCGAGACGGGGGATTGGGCCATTTCTATCTCAAACAACCAATAGAAGAGAATATGAAATGTGGCATTTTTTTGAGTAATTTCTGACTCAAGCAAATTGACAGTTTACGCTTTGGTGATTGTCAAAGCACATCATAGTCGCTGCACGATGGACACCGAGAAGGATTATGTGGTGTCATGAAGCAAGATGGAGCCCGTAGTGTGAGTTTGAAAAGTTGAATAAGGCGCAGCCGAGAATTGGACCGAGGGCGTAAAGAACTGCACTGCTACGGGGCTTCTCTGTTTGGATTTGCCATTTGGTTGATGTTGCAAAATTGTGAAGGGGCGATTTGTCAAGTCTAAGGCCTTTCTAGCTTGCTTGTCAGAAGGGAGTGCAGTGCAGTGTGTTTTGAGCTTCCTTCACAATCAAAGAATTGATTGTGGGATGTGTATCGACCTCGCAGCAACGTTCTCTTGGCCATGAGGGGAAAGCTACTGCATGTTCAAGCAAAAATGGCAATGAAAAGATCCGCAAGTTTGAGAGATAGTTTGGAGGTATCGACCCTGAGAGTTAGCCACACTAAGATAGTATGCGGTGATGATGTTTTGGTTGAAGCATACCGTGTCAGAACTATGTGACATGTTGTCTACAACGTGTGAAGCAGATCTAGTATAGAATCCTAAAAAAGTAGGAGCTCCTCCAACAAGCAGGTCGTAAAACGCGAGGACATGTACAAAGATCAGATCTTATCTCTAGCAACATACAGCAGACCAGTGGCAAATCTAATACGCCTTTGTTTTTTAGAGCCAGCTGAGAGCAAGAAGCGTCAGGAGGATGCTCTCGAGAAGTCTTCTCCTTCAACTTTGAAAGGAGGGAATGGGAGAGAAAAAGGAGAGAATGTGCATGTTAGATCGGTTGGCAAGTGCATGCGGATTGGGACAACTTTCACTTCTCCAACTCCTTGTCTCTCAATGTCTACCGTCTCTTCAAGTTTCTGCTTCAGTTTGAAACTACAACCAAGAGATAGGTGGGTTGAGTAGTAGAAGCAGCAAGTAGAGCTCGGGATCAAAAGCTTGGAGGTTTCTTTTGACCAAACGTCACAAGGGATGAGTTTAGGGGCTAGACGGAGCGAAATGGCAGTCATGAAGATAGGAGGAGCTGGATTTGACATTATCAAATATGATGGGCGTGGTGACTATTTTCTATGGGAGAGCCAAGTCAAGGGCAAGTTAAAGGCGTCCGGTTTGGGCAAGACATTGAGGCCTAAACCCTCTACATTCAATGATGAGGACTCGAAGTACTTTCAAGAGAAAGCAGTGAGTGTTGTTATACTCCATTTACAACCTTCAGTTCTGAAGCAAGTTGATGAGTATGACAATTGTATTTTACTCTTTGAGGCGCTTTAGCGATGGTTTCATCGCAAAGAGTTATCAAACAAGTTGTACACCTCCTTGAAGTTGATGAGCTTCAAGATGAAATATTCAGATACGAAGATACAAGATCACATTGATGCCTTTGGTGATTTGTCATTGATCTTCATAATCTTGGAGAAGAGATAAGCGATGAAAAGAAGGCACTCCATCTGTTAATTTCATTACATGTTTTGTATCAGTCATTGTCATGAGTGTTGCTCCATCGTGATATGCAAACAATCACTTACAATGAAGTGGTAAATGCTTTATTGACTGATGACCTACAGCAAAGGATGATGATACCTTCTACACTATCCCCTTCATCTGATACGGCACTGAATGTGACTCGTGGACGGTCACAATCATGGAATGACAAGGATGGGAAGAAGTTTGGATCTAGAGGTAGATCCATGTCTAGGGATAAATCCCAATATAGGAAGATGGTAGTATGTTGGAAATGTGTCAAGAGTGGTCACTTTAAGAAGGACTGTTGTATGAAGAACAAGGCTAATGATCCTCTTTTGGTCAATGTGGCTCAAGATTTTGATGAGGAGGATGACTTGCTCGAAGATGGACTATGAAGCTAGAGGTATGCCCTATGCAACTCATCAAAGGATGTTAGTGATGTATGGATTCTGGATAGTGCTTGTTCTTATCACATTTGTTACATTAGAGAGTGTTTTCATACTTTTTTTGTGTCAAACGATTTAGTTCTAATGGAAAATGATCAACCTTGTAGGATTGAAGGTGTTGGATCTGTCAAGATTCACATGTTTGATGGAGTCAAGCGTACGTTAACTCATGTCAGGTTTATACCTGATATGAGAAAGAATCTTATCTCTCTTGGAATGTTAGATTCAAAAGGCCTTGATTGGAGTTCTAAACAAGGTAAACTTGAGGTGATGCTATTGGGGCCTAGCCCCATGTTACCGGTTTGGTTCCATCCTTGTACGCTTTGATGGGGTCTTCCCATCCCTTTTTTTGTTATCTCTTTATGGACAAACTTGAGGTGAGAGTAGGTGATAAGATTATCTTAAGAGTACACAATCATAGAAATCTGTATATCTTGGCAAAAAAAATTTCATGTTTTGCATTCTAGAATGGGACACATGAGTAACATCTACTTGACATTCCTTAGTAATAGGGGCTTGTTACTTGGTTTAGGTAAAGTTGACTATGAATTTTGTGAGCATTGTGTTATGGGCAAGCAACATAGAAAAGCCTTTGGTGTTGGAACTCATAGTTCTAAAGAGTTAATTGAGTATGTACATAGTGACGTGTGGGGACCCTCTCCTAAAGTCTCACATTCTAGGAAGTGGTACTATGTATCATTTATTGATTATTACTCAAGATTTGTGTGGGTTCATTTTCTCACACAAAAGTTTGAAGTCTTTGCAACTTTCAAAAGTTGGAGAGCACAAGTTGAGACTCACACTGGTCACAAGGTGAGATATCTACGTTCGGATAATGGCGGGATGTATACTTCTGAGGAGTTTAGAAGTTACTGCAAAGAGGAGGGGATCACTCGTCATCTAACCACAGTTTATACTCCAGAACAAAATGTTGTTTCTGAGAGGCTCAACCAAATAGTGTTGGAGAAGGTGCCTACTATGTTGAGCCAATCTAGTTTACCATATGAATTTTGGGCTGAAGCTGTTAATACCGTAGTATATTTGGTAAATATGTCTCCTTCAAGTGCAATCAATTTCTTGTCACCGTTTGAATTGAGGCACAAACGGAGGACTAATTATAGTCGTTTCAGAATTTTTGGTTGTAAGGCTTATCCTCTCATACCTAAGTAGAATAGGACCAAGTTGGATCCTACATCCAAGAAGTGTCGATTTCTTGGATATGCAAGTGGTGTGAAAGGTTATAGGCTATGGAATCTTGTAGCTTGTAAGGTTATTGTTAGCAGGGATGTTTCTTTCGATGAGTACAAATCATTGAAAGAGGGGGAGATATCTCATGCTCCCCGTACTGACAAGGATAAATCTCCACTCACTTATATTGTTGAGGGGGAGATTGATCATTATGGGTTTAATGATGCGCCACAAGGAGAAGCTCCGGAACGGATGAAGCAAATTCCTGAACAACAGGAATTGGAGGAGCAAGTTGTCATTGGTGAGCCTCAAGACAGAGCACAACCAGGACTATCTACTAGGAGATCATCAAATCGGATTAGTAGAGTTTCCGAAAGGTATGGAACATGGGCTAATTCATCTATTCTTGAGAATCATGATATTGAGAATGTTGATGACAATGCATTGAACTTGGAAGAAGGAGAACCTTGTTCATATAGAGAAGATCAAGCCTCTATCAATAAGCTTGAATGGGATATTGATATGGAGCGTGAGATGCAATCGCTTGTTGAGAACAAGACTTGGGAGCTAGTTGAGCTTCCAAAGGGTGAACCTTTGGTTGATAGCAAGTGGGTGTACAAGTTGAAAGATAATCTAGTGGATGAAGAGAAGAGGATCTTCAAAGCCAAGTTGGTGCCTAAGGGCTTCACACAAGAGAAAGATGTGGACTATAACGAATTGTACCAAAGTATGCTACAATTCGACTAGTATGTGCACTTGTTGCGATATTTGGTCTAGATATGAATCATATGGATGTTGTCACAGCATTTTTATATGGATCTTTGGAGGAAGAAATCTACATGAGACAACCTACTGGCTATGAAAAGAAAGGTCAGGAGAAGTTGGTTTGTAGATTGCTCAAATCTCTATATGGATTGGAGCAAGCTCCTAGGCAATGGAATGCAAGGTTTGATGAGTTCATGAAAGTACAAGGATTTTCACGGTGTGTGTTTGATCCATGTGTTTACATGAAGAAGGCGAATAATGAGATCTTTAGCCTCATTATTCTAGTGCTCTATGTGGATGACATGCTCATTTTGGCAAAGGAACAATCTGACGTTGATAGATGCAAGAGGCAAGTGAAATTTGCATTCAAGATGAAGGATTTGGGTAAGTCCAAGAGGATATTGGGTATGGATGTTCAGAGTGATTTGAAGAAGAGGAAGTTATAGTTAAGTCACGGCAAGTACATTCAGCGTGTGCTTGACAAGTTTAACATGGCAGACTCTAAAGGAGTGTGGACTCCCTTGGCGGCACATTTTGATTTGCTGCAAGATGTAAGGCACTCTGACTATCACAGTGGAGATTTACAACATCATGTTTTAATCGCATCTTAGTGATAAGCCTATTCAACCAAATAGCATCTGTTGCTACTTCCAGTGTTGCTACATATTTGGCTTCAGTACTTGACTGAACTATGCACTTCTGCAATGTAGATCTCTAACTAACGCATCCACTACTGAAACACATTGTCAAATTTCTATGTACTTTTTTGATTCACATCCCATTTTATTCAACTAACAATCAATCTCTAATTTTCTATAAGAATTTTTTCACTATGACTCTAATATTGTAGTTTATTAGGAGAAAAATCAATTTTAGGTTCAAAGCATCTCAATATTTTTCTACTTTTTTATGACATTTGAGTGTTACATATATTATATGAATGTAGTTGAGAAAAATATTTTATGGTTATATTGAAAATCAACATTAAATACTCATACAATTGATTATAAATCATATTTTGAATTCATCATTAGTTGCATTGAGAATTGAAGTAAATATAATTCAATCTAATCTAGCAAGGATTGGAAAAAATATACATCTGTAATTCATAAAGTATATCCATGTTAGGATATACTTTATAATTACTTATATCAGGTTCACATGATATTAAAGAAAATGATAAAAAATATATTATCACACCTAAAAATATGTAATATCTATATTTTTTAAAATATAATATCAAAAAATTCATATTTTTCAATAACATGTGTCACGACTTATGTAGTGGCATCTCTAGTTAGGTAGGTGCGCGTATGCAGGAGCAGATACATCAGTTAGAGCCAGTTGTGCAGTTAGCGTCGTTCGCACGGGTATGCCGTTAGGGGTCCTAGGGCTCAAGGGGTAGAGTTCGAATTAGGGCTCCTTGGAGGTTTTTGGTTGAGCCTTTGAGAGTGTGGCTATGGTGGATAGTAGCTAGTGCGGGAACCTGGAGTCTTTGAAGCACAAAGTGGGTTTGGCTTGACTGTAATCTCTCTTTTATGCTATGGTTATGAGCGGAGTGTCCTTGTGGACGTTTTGAGAGTAGAAAAGATTACTTCGAAAACTCAAATTGGATTCTGTGGTGAGAACTGGGAGTTCTTGGAGCGGTGAAAGTGTTTTGGCGAGTTTGGATCGATGGTAGCTTCGATCCGTTGGCTATTGAGCATGCAAGGCGTTGCTGGAGTGCAGCCCGTGGTGGTGATCTAGAAGTAGAATCGATTTGAGGTGGATCTTATCGATTTCGAATTTATGTATTTTCTGTTTTAGTGTAAATCCGAATCGGGAATTTTTGAGGGCGGAAGCCTTGGCCGAAATTGAAGTGGGTCAATGCTTATAGTTGTCTTGGAGCATTACTTTGAGATTGACCAAGGTCGAAGGATGGATCCTGTTGGAGTAAAATCATGTGAGCATTGTCACAGACATGGTCACATGATGGATCGATGTTTTGATCTCCATCCAGAATTACGATCAACAAGAGTTGCCATGGCAGTTCCTGGAAGAGGACGAGGAGTTCAAGGTGGCAGGGGTGGTGGTAGAGGACCAGCCCCTACTCAAGTGTTAGCCCATGAGGCTAGTCATGAGGTGAACATGGCATCTCGATTGGAGCAATTGGAGTAGAAGATAGCAAGTATGGCTATAGCCCAACAAAGATCAGATTCTTGGAGCTGGTGCCTCTACATCATACGATGGAGATGTTGTGGAATACATAAAGCAAAGAAGACAACCATGTGCAGATTCTTTGTGACTCGTAGTGCGACACATACTCGAAGTCTAGAGGAGCATTTGTGGAGTTGGATCCACAAAGAGGGAGGCTAGCCAACAAAGGTTAGACTTCCCCGAAGTCTTTCACATTGTCTGAGGCATTGAACACCTGATCCATGGCTCCTACACAACCTATTGGAGAGATGAGGGTGCAAGCCAATGTGGATGTACTTGGAGATGGAGCAAGTAGGGACCGACCATCAACATCCCCGAGGAAGCATCCAACGCAATGTTCGGGGCGGCAAGGACTCTTGTTCATTCTCTTGTTTTCTCAACCAAGGATATATTGGTGTTGGGGGTGTCATCATCCCATATACTACGATTGGCAGCCACACTTTGCGAAAGCAAAGAGGATGTGTTGGTTGCTTCTAGTTGTGTGAGCACTAGTAGTGTTGATCCTGGGATCATGACAGCTACTAGTGGAACTTGGCAAGCTGCTGCCGCTCGAATGATGGAGCTATCAACGAGGCCGGCATACGAGCGTACCAGGGGTGTCACCGAAAGTGCGGTGATGTTGGATAACGAAGTGGTGTCTTTGTTTGGTCGGACCTTCGAAAAAGGTTTATCGACCTCAACGCATGTTGTTGGATTCTGGTGCACAACCCCTTATGTTGGGTAAGGACGCAATGCTTGGTCTTGGTTTGCGAAAGACCGATGTGGAGAGATGTCCATTCATTCGGACATCTCTTGGAGGTTCTAGTGATGTCCCGCATCATACATCACCGGATGGCGTTGGATGCAAGTGCAACCGGATCATGTCACAGATAGCTCTACAACACAAGCACGTGTTGTGGTTACACTTGCAGAGTCCTATGATGTATTGGTGGGTGCGGCAGTGTTATACCCGATGGGGTTTATCATTGATTATTGGGAGGAGACAGCCTCTTATCGGCCAGGTTGGCAATCTGGCGAGGGCCGAGTGAGTCGATTACTTGTTCGATTCATCACTGGTTCTAGGCCTTTACCAAGTGGAGGTTTGGCGTATGTTGAAGCCTTCAGTACTTGTGTTACTTGGCCTGATGATTTGTTGGAGGGTAACATGGATGCTCATGATAGTCATGGTCGAGAGGATGTGACTTTCATGCCAAGTCTTAGTGGAGTAGTGTAATCCACGTTGGATGGAAGACTAGGTACTTCATGTATGCAGCTACAAAAGATGGCTGATCAGCTCATACATCAGGCTTGGAGTGAGTCTTTTTCTCCGGAGAGGGAGGAGACGAAGGAAGTTATTCCCACTTCCACTATGTTATCCCCTTTAGATACAACGCCTATTGCTTGGCAATTATCGAGGAGGAGGGTATATGTGTCTTTGGATCTGTTTGGAGGGATTAGCACAGGTTTGGCTACTGTTTTGCAGTATGGTATACGAGTACATCGATACTTGTATGTGGAGTGAGATGAGATTGCAAGGCGCGTCTCATTACGCCATTTGGCACAGTTGGTGCGGAGATAACTAGATCTTCTACCAGTGTTGGCGGTCAAGGATATCAATGTGCCTTGCCGTCAGATATTTTGTTGTTGGGGGCACAAGACCTTGCTCGGCATGGCAACATACATTTGCTTATTGCTTGATGGCCATGTCAGGGACACACACGTGCTGGTAATGGTCATGGGTTACATGATTCACGTTCTTGCATGTTTTGGGAGATGTTACGTGTGTTACGTTCTCTCTAGTCACAGCAGACATATTCTCCGGCATACATTTTGGAGAATGTTTCCTTGTTGGGTGATCCACGTGCACGGGTGATGACGAGTGCACATCACGTGCGGTCATGGATTGGACCAGCGGTATTGTTGGATGCAGCGAGAATAGGATCTCGTGCACACCGTCCACGTCTATGGTGGACAAACCTTCTTCCAAGGGAGGTTTTATTGCGAGCATATGACGGAATGGAGAGGCCCTCACATCTCACAGTGGAGAGTATTTTGGATGTTGGTAGACACTCCCATGCAGTGGTCTATGCGGACAAGTCACCCATGGCAGTGGTGAATCTTGTGGGTCAGCCAAGAGCTGCATTACCCACGTTGTTGAGTTACCCAGCTTCGCATGGTTATAGAAAGGGAGGACCTTGACTTGTATGGGATTCTCGCTTGCATCGGTTGGTCGAACCCAACGCTGAAGAGAGAAGCAAGCTATGGGATTTTTGTACCGCATTTTCTTAGCATTCTACATTGTCATAGGCTTCACGACGTCATGTGTTGGGTTAGGCTATGGACCTGAACTGTTTGACATGGATTGTGAGCCTTGGATTGGCTAAGCAGAGACGCATGAGATCCACATGTATGACTGCAAGACCATTAGTAAGCTCTTTGCCTACCGAGACGGTGGAGGCAAAAGCTGGGGGCGAGAAGTGCCCAAGATCTCATCCTTGGTCTTATGGGGATGTTAGAGAAGGAGAGGTAGGGTCTTCTTCGAGTATCGTTGGAGTTTTTTGCGTGGAGCATGCGATGGTTATCACTTTTTACCTTTGTGATACAACACAAGAGGTTACAGCTACAGCAGCAGGAGTTGTTCACACTGAGATAGTGGAGCCTGGTATGAGAGAGCAGAAAAAGCTCTCTGCTCAAGAGGTTGTCATTTTGCAACCAGATACTACGTCTTCTATCTCTAGTGTCGATGGAGAGGAGATTTGGGATATTGAGATTGGTCTCAAAGTGACAGGAGAAGAAAGACGTAGGGTGTAGAGGTTTCGAGGAGTTTCGTAAAACCGTTTTTTTTAGTATGAAGGATTTAGGGCGTTTTGAAGGGACTCGGCATACGATTGACTTGACAACGGATGCACCAGGTCTTTACGTCGTCCCCTATCGATACTGTTGATATGGGAGAGATCCGATCCAAAGTAAGTGTCAAGACCTTCTTGAGGCTAGATTAGTGGAGATATCATATGGAGAGTATGCCTTTCTTTGTGGTGATGCCAGTCAAGAAGGATATACATGGCAATTATCTGAGATAGACGCATGTGTGGTGACTACCGATCTATCAATCGACGGACAAAATCTGATCGATATGCTATGCCTCTGACTAAGGAGATCTTTGATGCAGTTGGGCATGCAAAGGTTTTCAGTACATTGGTTTTACGGGATATCATTAGTTGCGGATTCGGATGAGGATAAGGCCAAAAAGCGGCCTTTTGGGCAATTGATTCTCATGGCAAGGATGTGTTGTACCAGTGGCGATTCTTACCTTTTGGATTGAAGAATGCTCTTGCCGAGTTCCAAAGAGTTATGGATAGGATCCTAGCCGGACTCGATTGTGCGAGCCTACATCGATGATATTCTAGTGTATAGTGCTACAGTGAGGGAGCATGAGATACATTTGCATGAGGTATTTGAGCGACTGATTGCTCATGGCCTCAAGTTGCATCCTGGAAAGTGTAAGTTCTTTTAGGAGCAGGTAGAGTACTTGGGTCATACCATATACCTAGGAGGATTGGAAGTTCAGCAAACCAAGGTGAAGGCAATCTTCAGTATTCCACAACCCTCAGATGTGAGTAGGGTTCGAGCTTTCCTTGGACTTGCAAACTTCTATCGTCGATATGTGCGAGGATTTAGCACTATTGCCAAAGCCTTGACAAAGTTGACAAAGCTAGATCAAGAGTGGAGTTGGGGAGATGAACAGGAGAGAGCTTTTGTTGAGCTCAAGGGAAGGTTGACATCTGCCCCTATTTTGAGGAGACCTGTGAGAGGTCGTCCGTTTCAAGTACATACTTATTGGAGTATGTTGGGTTTGGGAGCAGTGCTTACCCAACATGATGATGAGGGGAAGGAGTTTGTAGTGGCTTATGCAAGTCGTTCCAACAATGCAGCGGAGGGGAAGTATAGTTCTTATGAAGGGGAATGTTTGGCAGCTGTTTGGGCGGTGGCACATTTCAGATGTTATTTGTTTGGAAACTCCTTCACTCTCATCACTAATCATCAACCATTGAAATGGTTGATGGAATCAGACAAGCTTACATGAAAGCTTGCACGATGGGCTCTTATCCTACAAGAGTATGATTTCACGGTTATTCATAGACCTGGAGTGGTGAACTGTGATGCGGATGGGTTAAGTCGAAACCCATGTACAAGTCAAGTTGACGAAACCGGGGCTCAATGGCACGGTGATACTGATGAGGAGATGGTGCCGGGTTGGCATGCATCTGCCTTTTTGAGTATGTTGGCGCTTGAGAGCTATATGATATCTCTCTTGGGTCAAAGAGCAAATATATTAGCCTTGGACGCTGAGACTCATGACGGTTTGATGGTAAATCGAGACATCCATGATGACATGCTGGTGTTGGAGTATCTTCGTACCGGTGCTTTGTTGGGCACCTTGAGTGCAAAGGAGTGGGATCGAGTTTTACAGAGCTCGACGGTTCAGGTGGGAAGGTAGACACCTTCTTCGAGTATGGGGAGATGGCAGCATTCGTGTTGTGCCACTTCCGTCTCAGAGAGCACAGTTGGTCAGACATGCTCATGAGGAGTTAGGTCATTTTGGAGTAAAACGGACATATAGCTTACTTCAAAGTCACTATTGGTGGAGAGGTATGCAAACTGAGGTGCAGCAGTTTGTGGCGAGATGTATGGTATGTAATCGTGTTCGAGCATCATTCAATGCCCCTACACCACAACTACATCCTCTACCGATTATGGGACTTGGTTATCGTTGGAGCTTGGATTTTGCAGGACCTTTGCCATTGATTATACGACATCATCGATATGTGTTGGTCATGGTGGAACATTTCTCGAAAGTGGATTGAGTTGGTGGCCTTGCCCGACAAGTCAAGTGAGGGAACGACTTATGCGTTCTTAGGCGCAATGCTTAGCCGATTTGTGCACCAAGCAGAAATGTTGACCGATCGAGATACTGAGTTTTTGGGCGAAGTTTCGAGGCTTTGTGTGATCGGCGTTGATCGATCATCGTACCACCTCAAGAGATCATCCCGAGGTTGATGGTCTAGCGTAGAGAGTTGTTCGATGGGTGAAGAGAGGACTACGAAAGTTTGGCTTGGAAAAAGGTCATCCGGGAGGCGGGACATCCGACTACCTACCATGGTTGGCCATGGGTTATCGATTTAGCCGGCAAGCATCTCTAGTGTCATTCTCACCGTACTTTTTTATTATATGGTAGAGATCCGCATTTTACCTGCAGCCTATCCGTAGACGGTCGGTGAAGTCT